>CM043114.1:68178498-68778498 GCA_023701765.1 Hylyphantes graminicola | reverse complement strand
TTGAATCGACATTTTTATGAGGATTTAAATGTCGTCTAATCTAAAGGAATATTTCGTCATTTTTGAGCATGTGAGTACAACAATGAGATTCAGTTTCCTCAAAATCAAGATACAGAATCGTCAAATCACGATCGTAAAAGTGAGGATTCGCGTTTACTCAAAAGTCAAGTGATAGTTTGATGAAACAATCCTCAAAATTTTAACGAAATGAGGCTTGAGGATTCATAAATCGTCAAAAATGAAAGTGTTATTTCTAAGAGTGCAGATGCTGAACTGAGTTTTGGAAGAATACATGTTGAGTCTTTAACACCATTTTTAAAATTATCCAGGAATTTTTATTTAATTGTAACACAGTGTTTGTATTGTTTCAATCCAACCTGTAATAAATAAGTACAACTCAAATTTTGCATTGAAAGTCATCAAACGATTTTTTTCTAAGTGTGAATTACACCAGTCTTGGAATATTCTAAATGCAAAAACAATGAAAGATTAACAATTAATTGGTAAATGTAACCCAACAACTAACAATTAATCAATTGTAATTGTGAAAAATTACAATAATTGTGATCTGTTGTGTTATCAAATAACAATTAGTTAATTTTCAATTATTTTGTTAAAAATCACTATTAACCACTTTTTTATTTGTCAAAGTCTATGCCTTACATGTTAATTTTCCTAAATTCTTACTCATCTCGTTTTAATACATAAAATTAATTGTTAGTTTTAATTGTTTCATAAAACATCTAAAAAAAGTTAATTGCAATTATTTTAAGTTACACTTAACATAAATTAATCAAATTACTTTAACTGCAAGGTGCAATTAAAAGTTCAGATTTAATTCTAATTGATCTAATTGCCATTACTTTTTAGTCAATTATAATATAATTGACAAATTAATTGTTCATTGCCCAACAATAGTATATACCATTTGGACAAGCGGCTGAACGAAACAATAAAGAAAACATTTTCCATCTTCTTCGTTACATTGTTGTAAGCTGTAGCATAGAACCCAACTTACTGTCAAAATAAATGAAGTGTAATAGAACGTATGTCTTCTATTACACGTGGTTGACAGACTACGAGTTACTAGACATCTTCGATAGAATAACCTACTGCCGAACGGGGAAGTTATCGTACATGTATCTATTTCTGTAATTGACAACGACTGACAGTATTGAGAAGATAAAATTAATCGTTGAAAATAGACCCTCAATATAGTAACAAAATGGTTTTATTATCATCATTTTCTTGTGTGTTTTGATACATTCTCAGGAGTAAGTTTTTTAGAGGTACATTTGCAAAATAATTCAAAAACTTTATTCAAACTGTTTGAAGCTCAGTTCGGCAATTTTCTGAAGTTTTTTTAAACAATATGCTTAATTATTTTTTTATAAAAAATATGAAAACATAAAAAAAATAGTAATATGAACTGATTTGTTCGATACATTTGAGTTGAACAAACGTCGCACTAGAGCTATAGGAGGGCTATAAGGGATATGATTTTTTTCTAGGGATAGGATAAACATTATGGATAGGGTTGGAATTTAAAAATACAGCTTTCCAATTAAAAGCTCATCCATCAAATTTTAAAAAAAAGTTCAATGTAATGTTATAAGGGTAAAAAAAAATTGCGGATAATTTTTCCTTACTCTTTACTATCAAACAAAAAATCCTTAAATATTTCTTACTCTAGATCAAACTTTTTATTTTCCTTCCATGTTTTTGTTCCACACAGAAAAGACATTAAACTTTTTTCAATTAAAAAATTGGGTTAATTGACTATGTACATGATTAAAAGACCAATTTATACACTAACACACCGATATCTAACCGTTTTCTGTAAAAGTGGCTTAATCTGCAATGTAGTAACCATACCATTACTTTGGTAACTGTAGTTGCACGTAAAAACGATAAATTAATTCGCATTTCGATGCACACAAATTTAATAAAATTACTCTCGCTCTAAAAACAGAAATGAAACTTCTAACATGATTTAACTTTATAATTTAAAGAGATTCTCAATTTTTCGAACAAACAATCTATAATTTACTGTTTGGAGTCTTTATGCTGTTTGCATTAGAACATTTTGAAAAGGAAATCAAAGACGACTCGATTATTTATGCAAAAACGAAATTAGAACTTAATCTATTGCTTTCTTAGTACACATATAAAGACACATCAAAATGAACCGATTTATACCACAAAATAAATTCTTCAAGTTTAATTTTTTTATTTAAATAGAAAGTTTCTCGTACTACTTGATATGAGTAAAATGAAATGACAGAAAAGGTAGGCCGTCAGGAACCTATCTTTAACGCTTTGTGTCGATCTGTCTGTTTCCGTCCTCCTATCTTATGACGGTCTGTTTTAATCTAATACTAACGGTTCAATTAAAAAAAATACTGTTATAAAAGTAGACTTCCAGCAACTATATTTTATTTATTCGTTTGTATATAAATGCTACATAAATTTCAATGAGTTTTTACACTTCAGACTGGCCGGAATTCTAAATAGGCTAAGTAGGCTGTAGCCTAGAGCGGCGAATTTTTAGAGCGTTAAATTTTTGACCAATTAAAGCGGAATTTGACACAAAAATTATTATAAAGATACGAATATTTTATTTAATATAATTTTTTAAAGAAAAAACAAATAATTTATGTGATTGCATAAACCTTAAATTTATTGCTAACATTCGTAGCAAACGAGGGCAATTGCACCCCTCCTCCAGGATTTTGAAGTTGAAAAAAAAATTGTATTGCAGTTTAAAAAATTCGCATATTTCGCTTTTGATTTAGTGCGTAAAAGTACATAGATGATTATAATATGTGTATCTATTTTAAACAGCACATACCACCATATTTTGCAGCTAGAAGCCACCTTTCCCCGAAGGGGGAGAATATTGTGACAAGGGCGGCAAATCAATCGTAGCTGTAAGCATCAAATCTTTAAATCCGGCCCTGCCAACAGAGATAGATGGGATAAACTAAATTATCTAAGAAAAGAGTGCCTCACTTTGCATCCGAGCATCTCCAATCAAATACCCTTCCCAGTGAATAAAGGATTGAACATTGCTCAATCAAAACATTACTGCTCTATCCAAGATTGACATTCATGAGCCAATTTTCGAAACCAACGGCTAACCAATTTTCGAAACCAACGTCAAACCCATTTGGAATGAATAAATATAAGTGGCATCATTTTAACACCACACTTTCCCATCAACTATAACGGAAACTGTCCACATTGTTCGGAAACTAAAGAGTTTTACTCCTATCCATATGTCAATAAATATTGGCACGTATGCGAAGATTTGGAACTATTATTGGTTGCCAAGGACCAAGTGGTGCGACATTATATTAAGTACAAGCGTGCCAATTTTCGTCCTAATTTGCTGATGGCCCCAGGCAAGGAATTCAATGGATGCTGAGTATTTGCAATTAGGGATGATACTTGTGCTGGATAAGTGTAAATGACTAATAATAGTGACGTCTCTATGGTTTAGTAGCTTTTCTGATAGTGAAACACTAACTTCCATTTGGTGGAGTTGTGAGACAGGGATACTGAAGGAGCTTTGATGAACCTGATCAAATTTGAGCAAATTAATAGAAGAAATTTCAAAACAGCTTGAAAATGTGACAGAAACAAAAGGCTAAATACAAAAAAACCTTGTGTTATTTAAAAAGTTGTTGAAACAATACTAGGAATTTCGTTTTTTTTTTTTTTTTTTTTGAAAATCAAAATTACTTGTAAAAATCGTCAAGTTTTAGTTGCATATTTTATGTTGAATTGTGACTTTTGTATCCCCTTAAACAATAGAGGAGTATATGCATCCTAAGTGTAAAAACTATAAACCTTTAGAATTACTCGAAAAAATAAACTTATATAATAAATATAATGATGATGTGTAGCAACACCCGTTTGCAATCTTAACTTCACTTAACGTATTGTCACGTCAAACCCTAAGTTTGGCAGTAAACCCCCCCGATAGCCCAATAGTCCTGAAAATCTCTGTAATGCTATTAAAAATGAGAAGAAAAATAGAAGCCAACCTGACTTTTCCATCTGTACCGAATAGAAGTATCAAATGTAAATCGCTGAAAGCGAAAAGGCGTCAAGACCATTGAAAGGTTTCCCTCTAAATTTCTTCGTTTAATAGTTAAATGAAGGAAGAAGCCTGCCCGGAAATATGTCTTGAGTACATCAACCCTTTTCGTATTTAACAAATCAAATATAATGATATTTCGAAAACTTATTCTGCTCAAAAGCGGGGATCAGTCTTGAATAGGCTTTTGTGAACTTCTCTATGGAAACAACGTATAATAGAAAATGGTTTGAGGCATTAAAAGTTTAGTCCTAAGTACCTCTCATTGGATGCTTTAATTCCATTTTGAATTTGGAGTGGTATATGAAAATGAATATTGCTCTAAATGAGATTAGTTTTGGAAATGATATAAAGAGGGATCTAGGAGACAGATTTAGCTAAGGATTTTGAATTTGGGAGTTGGATAGTTTCCAATTTATTTTGGCAAATATATAGGTATCGTTAAAAATGGTAAAACTCTTATGTTTAAGTGTCCGTCGTTCGAAATGCCAGAAAAACCATGTGGATGTTTCAATTTATTCAATGATGTTCAATTATATAAATTTTATAAAGTAGAACTTCAAAGAACAAACTTTAAGTTAAGGGGTCATAGGAGTCTTAAAAATGTGCAAAGGAGGAACTACAAAGCATAGTTTGATCTTTCATGTCATTTTTTAACTACTCAACATATAAGTATATTTTTTTTTATGTAATTCTACAAGATTTGTTTAATATAAAACAAATTTTAAAATTTATGAAACTTTAGCCAAAAATAAAATAAATAATAATAAACATAACACTATTTGAACACATTGTGATTAGGCTTGCGCGGCAAATTTTGAGGTCAAAATTGAAGACATGACCAAGAAAATGACTTTATATTGTACAAATATGTACAAACAAAGACTTATACCTAAATTATCAGCTCATTTTTATTAGAAATTATTTTAGGAACTTTTCTAAAAAAATTAATAAAAATTTTAAAATTTTGATTCGAAATTTTTTAAAAAATAATTTCGAATGAAAATTGAGCTGAGAATGTAGGTATAAGTCTTTGTTTGTACATATTTGTACAATATAAAGTCATTTTCTTGGTCATGTCTTCAATTTTGACCTCAAAATTTGCCGCGCAAGCCTAATCACAATGTGTTCAAATAGTGTTATGTTAGTTATTTATTTTAGTTTTGGTTAAAGTTTCATAAATTTTAAAATTTGTTTATATTAAACAAATATTCTAGAATTACATATAAAAAAATTATACTTATATATTGAGTTGTTAAAAAATTACATGAAAGATCAAACTATGCTTTGTAGTTCCTTCTTTGCACATTTTTAAGACTCCTATGACCCCTTAATGCTTTCAAAACTTAAATTTAGAACTGAAAGTAATGATATAAGCTATATTAGAGTAATATTTGAAGAGAACTAAAGAACTTGGAAATTGACATTTATTGTACTCTTTATGAATTCTTTTTTAGATTGTTTCATTTTCTAAGCAAAAATTTCCACTAATTTTTTCACTAAGAAAACATTTGAAACAAAAAAGAAATCTTTTTAGAAATCTTTAAAAAACAATAACATTTTATTAAAAACCTTCATTTCAAACAAATACTAATAGAACTTTTTTCCACAACAATTTTTTAGAAAAGATAATTCTTAAAAAAGTTATGTTGTCATGTTTATAGAAAGACGAATAAACATTTCCAGTTGAACTGGGTATTCCTTGCATACCATATCAATACCAAACCGTGTGAGCTCAAATAGTTAATTTACTTTTTGATGTTTCGGGGCAAGGGAGGGGGGGTTCCTGTTACCTTTGGAACAATATTAGAAAAATAATAGATAGTTTGACAAGAGTTAGTTTGATTTCAAATAGTAATTTTAATTTTGTTTGTTTTAATTCATCATTTGAAGACAACTCATACATATCCGAAATGACAATGACAAAATAGTCAAATGACCTCCTGATCCCCACCCGCTTGTACTTTTGTGATGTGACAAACATTTCCGACTAATCCTATCAAAATTAGTTAGCATCATTTCACACAAAAGTCCTTTTTATTGAAAGGTTATTTTATAAATATCGAAGTTCCGATTCCCATTATGTTAGTCTTTCAATTTCAACGGCCATTCATTAATCACAACGCTTCAATAAACAGCAAAAACTAAACATAACCCTGATAAATTTCACGTATAAATTTTTTTGACCCAGTCGCCTGTTGTTCGAGCTGGTTCATCTTCCGGTTTCTGAAAAGTGATAAAAACGCCCTTCGATTAATTCATCACCTCGGCCATTTTACGGTCGTGATTTATTGGGAGAATAGCGTTGCTAATAGACGTCTTGCCTCGGTAAATGGACATGTGAAATATGGTGTGAAAGGAAACGGACGATCATGATCGACAATTTGGGGAAGATACGATAGGATACAGGTCGGACAAGTGGACAATACGAGACAAAAAAATATGAGCTCCAGACGAAAAAAATTATAATTATAAATACACTGTTAAATTTTTGTGGCAATAGTAATGACAATGATGTTAAATTTTTGTGGTAATAGTAATGACAATGACTGTGTAGTAAATGTTTGATCATCTTTGGGTGTTCGGAAGTATTTTTATTTAGAGTTTGGAAGCAAAACCGTAAGGAATGTCTCAACCGAATATCAAAAATATGAAAGATTTCGCCACACAGCCAAAATAGTTGTAAAAGTTCGTATTTTCGTCTTTATATAAGTTAACTTTGTTGAAAATCCATTATAATTCTCGAAGAAAGTTTCCATTAGTTTATCACTTCGGCCATTTTACCCCTGTGATTTATTGGGAGAATGGCGCTGCTAATAGACGTCTTGCCTCGGTAAATGGACATGTGAAATATGGTGTGAAAAGGAAACGGACGATCATGATCGACAATTTGAGAAAGATACGATATAGGATATAGGTCGGACAAGTGGACAATACGTTGACAAAAAAATATATGCTCCAGACGAAAAACAAATTATATTAATCTATACACTGTTACATTTTTTGGTAATAGTAATGAGAATGACTGTTTGGTGAATGTTTGATCATCTTTGGGTGTTGGGATGTATATTTTTTTAGAGTTTGGAAACAAAAACTTAAGAAATTTGCCTCAACCGAATATTAAAATTATTTGTTAGAGTTCGTATTTTCGTCTTTAAATAAGTTAACGTTGTTATGATAATTTTCAAAGAAAATGTCTATATATTCATCACTTCGGCCATTTTACCACCGTGATTTATCGGGAGAATAGAGCAGCTAATAGACGTCTTGCCTCGGTAAATGGACATGTGAAATATGTTGTGAAAGGAAACGGGCGATCATGATCGACAATTTGGGGAAGATACGATAAGAGGCAGGATAGACACGTGGACAGTAGACAGAAGGTACAGACAAAAACTATCCATATTAATGATATGCGAATACAGTTATAAAATAACAATATTGAGAAAACCATGTAAATAGCATGTTCACTTCGACAGGTAAGAAGCAGTATTAGTACATACAGTATGGTGGTAGTAAGATCTGTACATTAAGCGTTCGATAATAATTGTTAGCATTTTTACTTAGTTATACATTCTTTAAACAATTTATTTTTATTAAACTACAGTTCGTATTTTCCTCCTTAGGCAAGTTAAAAGTTGTAGTCAATCCATGATAAATTTCAAAGAAAATTTCGCTTAATTCATAACTTTGGCGCTGCTAATCGACGTCTTGCCTCGGTAAATGGACATGTGAAATATGGTGTGAAAGGAAACGGGCGATCATGATCGACAATTTGGGGAAGATACGGTAGAAGACAGGTCAGACATGTGGATAATACGTTGACAAAACAAAATATGCTCCAGACGAAAAAAAATATGTTAATTAATACACTTAAAATTTTTTGGTAACAGTAATGACAATGACTGTGTGGTGAATGTTTGATCATCTTTGGGAGTTCGGATGTGTATTTTTTTAGAGTTCGGAAGCAAAAACTTAAGAAATTTGCCTCAACCGAATATTAAAATTATTTGTTAGAGTTCGTATTTTCGTTTTTAAATAAGTTAACGTTGTTATGATAATTTTCAAAGAAAAATTCTATATTTTCATCACTTCGGCCATTTCACCGCCGTGATTTATTCGGATAATAGAGCTGCTAATAGACGTCTTGCCTCGGTAATTGGTCATGTAAAATATGGTGTGAAAGGAAACGGGCGATCATGATCGACAATTGAGGGAAGATACGATAGGATACAGGTCGGACAAGTGGACAATACGTTGACAAAAAAATATATGCTCCAGACGAAAAACAAATTATATTAATCTATACACTGTTACATTTTTTGGTAATAGTAATGAGAATGACTGTTTGGTGAATGTTTGATCATCTTTGTGTGTTCGAATATATATTTTTTAAGAGTTTGGAAGCAAAAACGTAAGCAATGCCTCAATCGAATATCAAAAATATGAAAGATTCCGCCACACAGCCGTAATAGTTGTAAAAGTTCGTATTTTCGTCTTTAGATGAGTTAACGTTGTTGAAAATCCATGATAATTTTCGAAGAAAATTTCTATTAATTCATCACATCCGCCATTTTACCCTTGTGATTTATTGGGAGAATAGCGCTGCTAATAGACGTCTTGCCTCGGTAAATGGACATGTGAAATATGGTGTGAAAGGAAATGGGCGATCATGATCGACAATTTGGGGAAGATACGATAGGATACAGGTCGGACAAGTGGACAATACGTAGACAAAAATATATATATATATCGTTACTTAAGTTCCCACATGTGCTATATAACTTTGCAAAACGGGAAAAATTTACTGAACGGTAACCGTTGGCGAACTTTACAAAATCGCGCCAAAAGTCGGCCGAAAACCCAACCGAAATGATAGGAAAGGTTGGAATTATCACCGCATTAGAGCTACGTGAGGGAGAGCCGAAAAACGTGTTTGTTCATTTAACAACAGCTGTTCGGAAAACGTCATCGTTGCGAAGTCAAAGAATTCAAATCTTCAGTCGAAGTCAGACGGTTGGCACAGACAATTATTTATCGCTAAATCTGAAAAAATCGCTCCAAGGGTTACCCTACAGTAAATCTGATCCTTTCACAACAATTAGATAGCACATGTGGGAACTTAAGTGACGATATGCCCCAGACAAAAAAAAATTATGTTAATAAATACACTTAAAATTTTTTTGGTAATAGTAATGAAAATGACTGTTTGGTAAATGTTTGATCATCTTTGGGTGTTTGAATGTAAATTTTTTAGGAATTTGGAAGCAAAAACGTAAGCAATGCTTCAACCGAATACCAAAAATGAAGAGTGCACGGGAAGAACCGATTGATTTCTTTAGAGTCTTTCCGTAATTGTTTCTGCTTGGCGGACATTGGCGACCGGAAACCGGTTTTTCTAATGGTTCTTCATTTGCGGTACAAACGTGTGACTCGTTCCACTCAACTCTGGCTTGAATCAGGGTTGCCGCGAAAGTTAAACAAAGAGAGTAACTGACTTATTTACATCAGTTTAGGCGATTTCTCGCCATCCTCCCTATTAAGACAAACCTTATACGAAATCAATCTGTTCTTCCCGTGTACTCTTCAAATGTGAAAGATTTCTCCACACAGCCGTATTAGTTGTTAAAGTTCGTATTTTCGGCTTTAGATAAGTAAACGTTGCAGTCAATCCATGATATCTTTCAAAGAAAGTTTCCATTAATTCATCACTTCGGCCATTTAACCCCAGTGATTTATTGGGAGAATGGCGCTGTTAATAGACGTTGTGTTCTCGGTAAATGGACATGTAAATTATGGTGTGAAAGAAAATGATCGTGATCATGATCGACAGTTTGAGGAAGATCCGATAGAAGACGGGTCAGACATGTGTAGATTAGACAGACCTAAACAATCTAGTTCCAAACAAAATTTTTTTTATCAATAATGAATGAATAGTTATCTGCAAAAATATAGTCAATTTGAAAGAATATCATATATTTCAACAGGTAGAAACATTTACTAGTACACATAGTGTGGTACAAAGATACGTGCACTTTGCATTTGATAACATATATTTAAGACAGTATGTTTTCTTAGTATGATACGAGTTGGACGTTTAAGTTGTATAGGGGTCATTCTCTGTAAAAGGGACAAATCGATGTCCCGGACACTTTTCTCTTTATTTTCAAATTATATATGCAAGTTTTTGATTTATTAGTGTAAACTCGCCCACAACCTAACTAGTCCCACCTAAAAAATATCAACTAATTATAATTTACTTACATAAAATTTCTTTTAAATACCCGATTTGTCACTCCCTCACACTGTCCCTACATGCTTTTACAACTTTTAACTACCTAAATATAGCTGTTTTAAATATATAATAATTTTTGGTGGAACTATTTATGGTTAATTAGTTTCTGTAGTTTCCGAAAGTGTGTCTGGTGTTTTTCTACCATCAGCAGTTTTTTGTAATTTTATGAGTATGTATGTGTCCCTGGGTTATAGAGTCACTCCTACAACACTGCTTTAAAGTTCAATTAAAAACTTACTGGAAGACTAAGAAATGGGATGTTAATTGGCATATTATTCCTAAAGGATTGAGGCTTCTAAATCAGCCATCAGTTGTTTTGATCCTTGAGTGATAACGTTTTTACAGTACTTTTAACATTAAAAATATCATGGGAGTCTTTTAGAGTCGTCACTCACTCAATCTCATTTACTGATTATAGATAAGGGCGAGAATTTTTTTAATAGTCCCAAATTGTGGGCATTTGAATGTAGACTAACATACAATCTCTAAACCTTATACAAAATTTTTTGAAAATGATGTTATTTGACTTTTTCTGCGGAATCGTCACTCACTCACAAGTCACTAACTCACATATCAGCCTTAAAAGGTAAGTCCACATTGGATAACTTCAACTTGGATTTTTCTTTCCAAGCGCATTCAATACCGATCGGTTGTTTCGTTTCAACTGTAAATTTTTTAAAAAAAAAAGTCTTGCCTTTAAATATTTCACGAGATTCGTATCTTCTTCTACGTTGTGATAAAGAGTTAGGGTTAGTTTTAATTATCCTTACACTAGGGCTACACTATTGGTATTGATATCGGGTATCGTAATTTAGACCCACAGTCACGTTATCATCAAGAGATTTCTGACGAAAACTGTAAAATAAAATGCGGTTGCAATTTTTTCAGCCGCTCTTCTTGATCAGAAGTCGCTTACTCTAATCACGTCATACTCATATTATACCCTTATTTAGCACAATTTATTCCGTTGAAATTATATTTGACAAAATGCCAATATTCAAGTATGGTCGGTGTCGATCTCATCACTTGACCTGGATTCTAAATTACGATGCCAGTCGCCAATTGGCCCTCATGTAGCCGTAGTGTGACGGTATTTCAAACCAACCCAACCAAACTTTCCCATTTAAAGAAAAAAAACTCTCATTCCTTTAGAGATATATATTGTGTACTCTATCTTCTATAGGCATGGCGCACCTTTTTATTCAACCAAACTTAACCGCACATAGATTTAAATCATGCGTTTTTGAACTGAAGCACCATGCGTAACTTTTGGGGCAGGTCAAAAAGGCATGCAATGTTTTCGGTGTTGCATGCTCCTCTATATTGTCTGTTGCGCATGCTCAGTATCTAAAGAAGTTTACGTCAATTTTCAAGTATGGAAAATATGCATTTTTTTAAAAATAAAATCATCAAATGGATCTAAACCATTTTTTGTACTATATATGAATGGGAGCAACACATATAAAGAAAATTATTCAAAAAGAAAAATATTTTTTTCCCAGTTTTTAAAAGTGCAATTTGTCCCTTTTACAGAGAATGACCCATAGATAAAAATATTAAGGTCCTAATATTATCGAAATTTAGCTAAATAAAACTATTTTGATAATAATAGATCGATATTAATAAATCGAATTTTAGCTAAAATAAACGCTGAAATAAATCTTTCTGAAATAAGTCAGAAAGTATGCCATTACATTAATCTTGAGCTGAAGGAATGATGAAATATTCAAGAATTTTTTTGATAGACTTCTGAATTAACTGTAGTGGAAACAATTCAAAACTTTGCTATCGTGCAGGCTTATAACAAGACAGGGCTCTCAAATTTAATAGCTGTTCTAGATTTTAACAAATGTGTCAGGCTAGTTAGAGCTTATTTAGTGGCTACACCGTACTTAAATCACCTTTATCGAGATACGAGACCATCTACAATCTTATTATATTCAATATATGTGTGATATATCTCAAAGGTCTTAATAAAATTATAATATTAACCACACAAATAACAGTTCTTTCTTAATAGCTTAATAAATCTCAGTTGATGTCTTCCCGATCCCTAAAACAGTTCCCACGTTTTAATTGGCGTCAATACATTCATTCCCAGAGAATTTGCTGACGCAGCAGAATTTGTTTTGTCTTCTGACCCACTCTTCTCCCAATCATTAAAAATACCGTCACTTCTAAATTAGACCTCGACATGTAAAGTCGTGTGTGCTTTGGCGGCCTCTCGGCAATCTCTACTTGCCGTAAGACTTACATTTTAATACTTTAAATATTAAATATTCAATATGAAATAATAAAATCATCGTTGGACGTCCAATCTGCCTTTATTTCTGAAGTTAACTAAATACTCTATGAAGTAGATGTTATTCTATTTCACATATACGATGTATTCTCCAGTAAAATAAGCCCAAGTTAGAACAAAAGTCACCCTAATAGTCCCGATGGACTTGGATTGCTATTGTTCCAATTTATATACCTCATCTCTCTCCCCCTCCCCAAACACTCAGGACTCATCAAGAGAACACAAGTTTGGTTTTCTTTCTCCCCTAACGATAAATCTCACTTACATCCTCCCTTTCTACCACCCCCACAAAAGAATACATTCTCTTCAGACGACAATAAAGCTTGAGTGTCGGATCGTCCCACGACCCTCTCAATCACGGAACCCTCATTTTCTCTCTACCGTCGTCTTTCAACAAATAGAACTGTTGCCATGGAAATGGGTATTTTCTTAGAGACTTTAGCCTGAACGAAAACGTAAATCTATTTAAATGGGTTGTTTGACTAGTTGAGTACCAGCATGCTAAATACTAAGGCAAGGCTGACAAGATCCGTTTCAGTGATTAACTTTTAAACTGTTAAATCATCTTTTTCTTATAAATAAAAGTGTTTTTTAATTTTTAAACTATTAAAAATAAAAGTATAGCATAAGCACAATTTTTATAAGTATATCCTTTTGGGACCTGGCGTACTCATTCGGGACATTTTTTGAAACCTCGAGAATGATGGTCATTACGATATGGAGTACATGTATTGTTTTTTGACATGGCAGCATTTCTGTCGCGTTCTTATCTCCTACGTTGGGGCCGCGTTTATTTGTACCACCCCGTATATACTAAATGAAATATTGGAATCATGCACTCACCCCATCCGATAGCAGCATATTGTGGAAGTTTGACAGTTTCAACGGAGAAGGTCATGACAACTAGGATGTAGAGGTAGAGGCCCTCCACGAACATCCAGAAGAAGTTGGTGCACAGGAAGTATGTCAGCAAGATCACCATAAAGCAGCCCGTCTGCAACAAATACAAATATGAATATAAATACAAGCAACAACAAACAAATGTCAACCAACAACCTGCAAAGTTGGTCCAAAAGTTAACTAATTTTTACCTGTCTCCAATAACTATTGAGATTATTCTTGAATTCTTCTACTCGATTCGAATTTGCAACAATATCTGGTATAGTATTCAGCTCATTGAAAACTCTCGTATAAAAATGTTTTATAACTCCCTTCCTTACTTACATAATCATATTTTATTTACACTGTTTTTGCTAAAAAATACTAGGGAAAAATGAACTATTAATAAAATTTTATAGTATAAGTAGTTGAATAACAATTTAGGTTATGCTGCGAAATGCAGCACGTCTGGTAACTCCAAACCCACTGCACAAATAGCTTGGTTGTTCTAAAAAAAAATAATAATAATTTGTCAAAGAAAGTAATTCCCATAGAGTTAGGATTAGAAAGGATGAAAAGAGGGGTCTATCAGTTCAAAAGGTTTGAAGCAGGGCTATCAGGTTTTTCGAGCTACTGCGCATAACATACTGGCACTGAAGTGTCCCAAGATGCACCGCTTTAGCGTTTTCTTTTTAGCTACTGCGCAAAACATAGTTTCCGAGACTGACACTGAGATATCCCAAGATGCACTTCTCTAGTCTGCTTCTTTTGAGCGTTACTGCGCCCATACATGGACCGCTCTATTATCTTTATTAACTCTATGGTAATTCCAAATATCAGATTTCTGAGCAACGATTCATATCTTAAAGTTTTATACTCATACAGCTTTAAAAATAAGAAAACTTAAAACACTAGATCAAGTACTCCGAAATTATATGGCTACCAAACAAGATTAGAAAATCTATTTAAGTTAAAATAAGTCTTTTAAAATTGGCTACTAAACCCTAACTATTTTCAAACTCAGTTCCAACTGAGAATCCAACGTTAAATATGCTCTGTTTTAATATCCAACATAACTAACAAAAAAAAAGCTCAAGAATTTCTTTTCATTATAAAAAAAATAGGAAAAAAAAGTCTAAGATGAACTCAAACTTTTTGGGGTAAAAACTAAATTCCAAAACCATCAACTATATATTTTTTACTTTCAAAATAATTCTTCGAGGAAAAAAAAGGAAAACGTCTCAAAATTGACATTATCTATCTCCAGAAGACGTTACTTAAAAACCTCCCACACGAAAAGCCATGGCATAGACCGGTCATTGCACTATCCTTTATCAGTTAAGGGAAGTCCGGGATTTTGCGTGGACTAAAGATGTCATTTTGGAATTTCGGAGAGATTGGAAAGTGGATAAATCTGATGTACATTTTAAATCAACTATTTTATTTTGGATTTAGTTTTAAAGGAAAAGCGAAAGTTAGTTATTATACAACTTGGTTAATTCCATGCAAAGTTATCCTGTCAGTAGCGTAACCCCCAATCCCCCTCCCAAGTATTAAAAGGTTATTAGCACTACAACTTTTAACATTAAATGAAAAAAAAATGTGAAATGGTTGATCTACAACAAATAATGTAATGTATTTTATTTTATTTGGTATATTTTTATAGGTATAAAGCTTTTAATCTCCTCTTAAATCGTGACTAACACTACTGTTACATGGAATTAGCCCCTTGTAGTCTTTATTTATGTTAGTTCACTCATTTTTAATATTAGATATACACACTCTAAAAAAGCTGTTGATTTTATAGAAGAAAAACATTTGCAGAAAGATATTATTATTGCAGTTAATTGAAAGTATTATTATTGCAGTTAAAAAGTTTTTTTTTTTTTTGTAAAAATATACTGTTTAAAGTAAAAAGGTTTTTTTTTTCTGTTTTAACTTCGAATTGAAACTGTTTTGGTTAGTTCACTCATTTTTAATACTAGGTATAGGGGAGAGGAGGGAGGATTGGGACATTTTCACATAAATATTTTTTTATTCATTATCCCCTGCTTATTCATAGATTCAAAGGGTTAAATAATAAACTTACATGTTTTCTATTATTTTTAAAAAATACACCCCATTTAAATGTTGAAAATTTTTATAACTGTTGAGAAATTCAAATTACAAGAATTTTGTCCCATCCCTCCCTCTTGGGTGGGAGGAGTGGGACACGAGTATGGGAGGGATGGGACGCATTTGAAAATTAAAGAAAAATTATCGAATATCATAATGAGAAAGATAACATCAAAAGAAAAGCAAGACTGCGCTCTACTGGTCCCACCAATCAATTGTGGCGGCAGCAATTTCATGATAATATCGTTTTTTCTGTTATACAATACATAGTCATCCCGTTGAGGAAAGTAAGAATTTCCGTTCGTATCCTTTCTCAAAAATTTTACATTGTAACAATCAGCATTGTCAATACTCTCCACCATTGCAATGTAGAAAACAATTGACCGTTTGGTGATGAATTTGACAAACACAAAATCATATTTGCCTATGTTAGGATTGTCTTTTATCCAGTCAATTTCCATGTCATCATCTGAACTGCGATGTAATGAAAATAATGACCCTTCGCTATCACTGTATTCAATATTCATATCTTTGAACGGTAATTTTCTTTTGAATTTTTTTAAATTTTAGGCTTGCACTTATATATTTTAGTTGGCACCTTTTTCCCCTAGTCTGGCAGCTTCTGCTTCTTCAATTTCCTTCTCAGGGATATCTGTTAATATTCTTGTTTGTTCTTTTTTCCTCTACTTTTATTCAATGGATTCCTAGGTTCTGCTTTAGGAAATGGTCGTATGGACACGAGGAAGGAAGAAGGGACTGGAAGGAGGAGGAATGGACGTGTCCCATTCCCCCCTCTTTCAGTGTGTCCCATTCCTTCCTCTACATAATGCTTCTAAAAAATAACTTCTCACATAAGCCATGCTGACTTTTGGCTTAAGTAAACTGCTGATAAGCATACATTGTGTCTTTAAGAGTACTGTTACACTATATTATGTTTGTTTTAGAAATTACATGAGTAAAGAAATAAAACTAAAAAAAGATTAAAACCTTTCTCTGGAGGTGTGAAAATAAACTTTTTCCAAATGTAAACTGTAAGTTGAATCTGGATAAACTAGAAATAGGTTACAACAAGAAGCTATACATATGCTATCTGGTGGTGAGACTGGAAATAAAATTAGGTCATTTATTTTGCTGAAATTTCAGCTGTCCCACCCCTCCCACCGTCCCAATCCTCCCTCCTCTCCCCTACACACTGTAAAAAATCAGTGGATTTTACTGTAGAAAAACATTTGCAGAAAGATATTGTTATAGACGTTTATCACGTTGTTTCTGTAAAAATATGCTGTATGAAGTAACAATTTTTTTTCCTGTTTTTAAACTCGATTTGTAATTGTTTTAAAGCTGTTTGCCAAAATAACTAAGTTCGGAGAGATATCAACCGTGGATCAATTGCAAGGGGGTGGGGGAGATAGGTAGAGTTCTGTTTTTCCCCCTTAAAAATTGTCTGTTAAAAAAACTTTGTTACATTTTCAAACTGTAAGTGTAAAAAGACAGAATTTCTCTGTTAACCCTTTCAGTCCCAGTGATGCAATTTGGAATCATCATTTTCAATATTTTTTTTTTCAAAGTGTTTATGTCCCTTTATGCATCCAAACACACATCATTCGATTCTTCACACTTTGTTCGATTCGACAATATTTTACATTAATCTCAATAGAAGTTGGAACTACTATTTTTTTTATTTAGAAAATAGCTAACAAGCGTTTCACCTGATTTTTGTAAAGTTCACTTCAGTTCCACATATTTAAAACACAATCTAAACTAATTCGGTTAAAATAATTACTAATTCTTTTTCATAATATGGTCAGATACTTTAAAATATATAACTCGAAGTGTTTTTTAGGTAATACATATATTTTTTTTCCACAGTTAAAAAAATTTGGCATTATTTCAAAAACCATATAAAAATTAAAATGATTTTTTTTCTCATGGAACTCTTATTTTTGACCTAAAATAAGCTTATTTTGTGAATATCAGATGTTTATGTAGTGTAGTAAATTTCTGGAACTGAAAGGGTTAATTACATGGTATTGTTATAGCACATCAGCAGACCTTTTTCTGTAAAAACATCATACTTATCAAGTGTTTTTATAAATATTCAAAAACAATCAGCAAAAATATAATATTAAATTAGGAGAATAAATTTGGTTAGGTCTTGAGGCGTTAAAACTAAAGTTGTAGTTCTAAGTAACGATGGCTGACTTTTAAAAATATCGAATTCCCTGGTGATTCATTTTGAAAAAAAATTTGAAATTTCTTTCCGTAAAAATTCAGAATAAATTTAAATAATAATTAATATGTTGCGAAAAATACTTTCTAGCAGTAAATAAAAAAATCTGCTACTTTTCCAAACTGTTTTAAAGAAATATTCTTATCAGGAAATGAACAAAAAGTTTCAATAAAACAGAATTTCAAATTAATTCTTATTGGACAAACTTATTGGATTTATTGTATTCTACGTTTTACTCATACTAATTCCTGAAACATTTCATACGATTTTCGAATATTAAAATGGTTTCTTCTTCATAAATGTACAACACTCATAAATTTTTATATTAAATATTATTCTGAGAAAAAAAACTAAAAACATTGTTTTGAAGTTATTATAGAAACGAATGAATAAAATATAAATTCCAATCAGGTTTAAGAGAGTTAGATCTTTGCTGAAACGTTAATATAAACTGTCACGTCTAATTTAAGAAAAAAAATATAGCGAATAAAAAAAACTATTTGAAGTTTTTCGAAGTTGAATGTAAATTAATTTACAGCTGCTGTCTTTCAAGGATTGAAACTTTTTATTAAAGTTTCAAATGAAACTTTAAATTATATCGTTGTTCGAAATTCTGTTGACAATCAAGTTGTCAAGTAAGATTTCTGAAAATCAATTTCATTTACTGTATGAAAAAAAATAGTGAAATTAAAATTAGAAACTTTTACAAGTGACAAATCTATTTTTTATGTTGGTTTTTGCGAGTTTGTCTTGAAGATGGGAAAATTCTAGTTCATGCGTGTTTTTTCGTTAATATTTGTTATTAGAGAGGAATGTATAAAATAGTTGGAAGAATGTATGAAACATTTATATTTTGGGTCATTGTAACATGTCTGCGTTCTTTTCAATATGTTTTCGTGCGTTTTCTAGTTGTTAATGTTGTTGTTTTGGGTATTTTTGCTTTAACAAAACAAATAATGCGTACCAATTTTTTTATATATAATTTTATTAAATAGTTTTAGTTGCTGTTCGTAAAAATATTAGCTTAATTAATTTTAATGATTATTTTTTATATCGATTAATTATTACTTTTTATATAAGTCCGAAAAACGTTTGAGAAGAACTACAACTTCTCGCATAACAATGATGTTAATATTTTGTTTTTGAGAAAAATAAATTGGAATTTTGTAAAATATAGTTTTTGCCGACTTGTTAATGTGTAGACGTAAGAAATAAACGCTTGTTTTTTTTGTTTATGAACTGAATTAACTTCATCTGGGGAATTTGAAGGTTCTGGTGGTTCATTTGAAGATTGGCGTCCGTACTTTACTTACGTAAATTACATTTTCGATTTAAGTTTTAATCATAAAAAAAATGCTTTTTCATCATTAGTCATTCTCATTTTAATGATGAAATTCGGAGAGCTTAACTTTAAAAAAAAATTCCGACTTCTTTCTATATTTTATTTAAACAACGTTGAATGAAAGTTCGGTAACGAGCAGTTTGCCAAAGATAAATTATAAATGTATAAAAAGCAGAATCAATGGAATTAACGTAACACTAGAGATACACATTGCACTTGATTCGTATTAAGTTTGGTGCAAGATTACGATTACAAAATAACCGAACACTAATATTGATATCAAAAATATTAAAAATTTAACCTATTTTACCTTACAAAATACTAAAACTGCCGAAAGACACCAGTATCACAGATACCACCATAGATTTCTTTTGTTTGTACAACACTCTCGGGAACTTTCGAACATTTTTTTGCTCTCAAAACAAGAAGAAAATCCATGCAATCAATATTGCTAATGGTGCCATCGATGAAAAGCCACACGAAGTATTTATATCGATAAAAATTATAAATGAAAATATTATCAAACACTAATATCGATATCAAAATTATTATAAAAAATAAATTTCTATTTTAACTTACAAAAAGTACTAAAAGTGCCTAAAGACAGAAGATTATTATATCACAGGTACAGCTGCGGAAATAAAAAAAGTACCACTAGTGATTATTTCAGCCATTAGTCACCCTATAGAATCGGACCTTTTTGAGATTGTGGACAATTAACGTTCTGAGTTAATTGCATGACACACAATTTGCATAAGGGGCCGTCTTCATATTAAATATGTTACGAACTTTGAAATTTCCAATAGCAACACCCAATTTTAATAACTTAGAAATGTTAAGCACTCTCAAAAACCCTTAAATCTAAGTTTTTGTTACATTTGGATGAATATTTGACGAGTTATTCAATCGAATCACTTGTGGACCTTTTGGGGATCATCTCTAAAATGACAAACGCAGTCTAGTTCTTCCTTTTGCAAGGCCGTCTTTACTTATCAATTACACATAATATTATACACAGTCCCCTAAAGGGTAATCAAAAAGTATTTTGTGATTTTCTCAGCAAATTATGAATAAAAAATTTTAAAATTTGGGATTTCGCTTAAACTTCCTGTCTTAAATGCATTTCTGTAAAAATATTGAGGGGTTTCTATTCAATTTTTTTAAAAAAATTAATATAATAATTATTAAAAAATATAAAAATTGTTTTAAATACCTCAATATTAAATGCATTTTGTTTGGGTTATTATAATTTTTTTTCAGTAAAAACTTCGTTTCATTATCTTAATTATTTATAGATTGGGATAGTTTTTTTATGTGCAACTCATTTAACATTATGGGACCTAAATTTTGCACGTCTCTAACTCCCGTAATAATGCTTAAAAAACTAACAAAATTTGGCATTTCGTATTAACATAGGTCATAGAATTGAAATATGGATTCAAAAAGGGGTGTTGCAATTGGAAATTTTAAAGTTAGTAACATTTTTAATATGAAGATGGCCCCTTATGCAAAATTTGTGTCATGCAATTAACTCAGAATGTTAATTGTTTACAATTTCAAAAAGGTCCGATTCTATAGGGTGACTAACGGCAGAAATAATCACTAGTGGTACTTTTTTTATTTCCGCAGCTGTACCACCATAGATTTCTTTTGTTTGTACAACACTCACGGGAACTTTCGAGCATTTTTTTTTTTTTTTTTGCTCTCAAAACAAGAAGAAAATCCCTGCAATCAATATCGCTAATGGTACCATCGATGAAAAGCCTCACGAAGGATTTATATCGATAGAAAAAAAATATATCAGATGTCCGTCCGGCATTGTTCAAAAAAATAACTTCACTAAATCCCTTCGAAATTGATAAAAAAAAATATGGAAGAAGTCACTGGAATGTTGTAGGAGATAGATTCGAACATTCTTCTTTAGTTCGATGTTTTCTTCTTAGGGATTCTGTAACTTGGAAACTTACGTGACATAGTTGGAATTATATTTTTGAGATTCAACTGACAACTTTAAGAATGGAACATCAATAAAAAACCCAATTCAAGGTTTCAACGTTTTGGAATCTTCTCATACTAACTTCATTCATAAAAACTAAGGATGAATGAAATATTTAAGACTAATTCATATATTTTTTTCCGAGTGTAATGACAATTCACTTAGATCGCAGATTCTTATCAGATTTACGGAATTGAATTACATAAGACGTATTCAATTATATATAAGGTTAATGAAGTATTTTTTTAATGTTTTATGCAGGAAATATCGAATTAATTTTTGCTCTAGGTTTTATTATAATTCTTTGAGAAACACAATTAAAGTGTTTTTACAGTAATTCTTTGATGGAATTTAAGACTTAACAATCTCATTTATATGACATTATCTTGAAAAAAAAAGAAGGAGCATTAATACGTAATTCAATCAATTGAAGAGCATAGTGTAAGAACGTGCCAAGTGACATTTTTGAAAGAATTGAGATTTTTGTGTCAATGAACAAGTTATTCCCTCCATGAAAGATAACAAGATTCCCTCTTTTCAGAAACTTTAAATTAAGTATATTTTACTTTTTAAAAAGGCTGTTTTTAGGGTTTCTACACTGTGAAATCCACTCCTATAGGACAAGTGCATTTTCGGCACTGGAAATGAGTGAAAATTAACTCGGACTGAGTTAAAATCGATCGTTTGCATCAAGAGTGCAAGAATTATATTTTTTAGAAGAAAATATATTTGATACAACTTACATACACCTAACTCCTTACAACACCTAACTTTGTATTTTCAAATAGCTCGAATTTTTATTGTTTGAAAGCTCTGGTGTCATCTGCGCCACTTGTCCGCAGTTCAACTTTCAAAGGGTAGGGTACTGTGGTAGAGATTCTGTCGGACGTTTAAGAAAACAAAAGAGTGAAATCCACTCCTATTGGGGAAGTGCATTTTCGACACTGGAAAGGAGTGAAATTAACTCAGCCTGAGATAAAATCGTTTGTTTAGAGAATAAGTGCAAAAGAAAAACTTCACAGCTCATTAACTCGTTTTGACTTTTTTGTCACTTAGCACGTTCTTTTACTGAGTCCTTCAATTACTACCAAAATTGGAAATTGATCGTGATTAACAACCTACAAAAACCCCTAAAAGCAATCATACTTTAACCAAATCCTTAAGCAAATTCATTTGTTTTTTGTTACAAGCAAAGATCTCTCAACTGTATCAATCTAAGAAGTGAGAATATTAATCTTTAAACATAAAACATATTATGTCCATTGGATGGTTCCCGCACACACTTCCTCTTACATTTAATTACCATAAGAAAAATCGTAGCGGGAAATATCCTTACAGGCATCATGCCTTTTTGCATAAATCGATACCCTTTAGGTTAAGAAATCAATCTAGGAAAAGTAATTGATTTTTGATTGAAAGCCGCGTAAATCGTCGGTTACTGCGTCATCGGATATTGCACAACGTTGCATGGCAAAGATTATTTAGAAACGAAGTTATTTTTGGAAAGAATCTTGTATATCAAATCAATATCTTGGAAATGTTTTCTTTGAAGTAAAGCTATGCATTAAATATTCACTAAAGAAGACAAAATATCTTTATTGTTTTTCTAAAAATAGTTGAAGGTTTATTTATATGTTTGTGGAAACTGTGTTGCAAAAGAAGAACGAAACTAGTGGCAATTTCAGTGTCAAATAATTTAAATTTAGAATATTCTGAAAACTAATATCTGTGTAAAAATACATTTGTATTGTCGAACATTACCCCGATTGTAATGTCGTACACTGTTAAAACAAAAGAGTGAAATCCACTCGTATAGGAGAAGTGCATTTTCGACACTGGAAAGGAGTGAAATTAACTCCTAAAAAAATCTTAATCGCTCCTAATCGCCTTAAAATCGCTCTTTTGTTGTTAATATTGTTGGAGGCTGTAAAAAATGGAATAACAAAAACTGTTTTTAACACTGATCACCAGAACTTAAATCTCAGAAATAAAATTGTATCGAAACAAAATGGGTGTCTGTTTTTTAGGCGCACCCAAACAATTGATAATTGGTTATTTACAGTTTTGAAAAAGTAAAGAGGCTTAACAAAAAAAAAATGGAATAGGGGAAGTGCATTTTCGACACCGAAATGAGTGAAAATTAACTCATACTGTGAGTTAAAATCGCTCGTTTGTTTTAAGAGTGTATATTAATTAATCAGTACCTGGTTGGCCTGGCTCGAGTTGCTGGTTTGCAGAGATGTTGTGATGATCCACGTCAAATCTATGAAGAGGTAAGTCACCAGGAGATTGGTGTGAATGGTGTTTCGTAGGCATCTCAGGTCCCTGTAATTGAAAATGTACAGAAGGAATTTACAGCATGAACATACCTTCAAATGGGATTACTTTTGACCCAAAAATGAAAGCAAACTAGCACTAACTTTATTCTTAAATATTTTTTTACTCATAAGTGAAGATAGGGTAGACTGACCAGTGAATGAACAGGCCCCAGTGAATGAACAGTTGGTAAATACATTTAAAAAGTAAGGATTGAAAATCATTCAACTGGATGGATTGGCAACACTGACTTCCTCTCATCTAGTAGGAAGCTATCTGACATCTGATTGGTTGTCCTGGTTAAGTAATTAAAATCCAACATGTTTATTGACTGAACATTTTTGTGTTCATTCACTGGTAAAAGTACTGTTTAATCACTTGGCTTTTGTACCACTTGCCAATGCAATAAAAAGTCACCTTTTTTTTTGGTAGAATTTACATATAATGACAGCTGCGTTCACATTGTCACAAACCCACAAGCTATATTTTCTTAAAATGTATGAATTTTCTTAAAACAAATTGTGCTTAAGCGTTCATTCACTGGTTAGTATACCCTACAATTGGAGAGCTGAGTGGAAGAACTTGCTAAGTGACACTAAAGGTAAAAACAAGAATAGGTGCTTCTAAGTTTATAGTGAGCACTTAAATCTGTCAAAATCATGCACTTGCAAACGCTAAAAAATATACTTAACTTTAAGTTTACAAAAAAGGGGAAACTTGTTACCGTTAAAGGATGGAATAATATGTTTACTGACACAAAAATCTCTCATTTTTGTTTTTCAAAAATGTCACTTAGCACGTTCTCCCACTGAACTCTTTAATTGCAGTTGATTGAAATGGACAAGCGCATTTTTAAAGAGCATATATAATGCGAAGATATTAGTTGGAGGAGCTTGGACCAAAGTCATTATAATAGGACTAAGCTGCTTTTTTTATTGCTTTTATGATTAATAGTTTTTATATAGATTGGTTTGCTTGAATTTAAAATTGGTTAAAAAATAAAGAAACTCATATAAGACGTGGAAATATGGTCTTTAAGCTCCAAATAATCTCTAAGGAATGAGGTTTGCCCTTATATTACTACTTAACTCGTAAGATGCTATCGAATAGTCTCTTGATATCTTTAATTTGGAGTGTTTTAGCAAATATTGAAAAACGGCTTTTTTTATTCAAGATTACTTATAAAGGGATTACTTTGAATATGTAAATGCTTCAAACTAATGTTTAGATTTGAGACTTGTTGGGGATAACTAATTTATAACAGAGCATATAGTATCACAGCAAATGCAATTAGAAAATGTGTTAGAATCAATATTCAATAGCAGAAATGAGCAAAACGAAATAGTTAATTCTTAGTATTTTCTTTTAAAATTATCACCTTTTTAACAAACCACCTATAACAAAAGACAGATTATAATTATTACTTTGTGAGAGAATTTAAATAGCAAGGTAGAATTGAATCGTTGAAGCGTGAACCTTATGCGCCCGCGCCGTTTAGAACTTTCTAAACCCCTGAAAACTACCCTTCTCTTTATAAATTTCATCAATTCAAATCTTCGTTCAATCGTCGATTTCATAGATTTCAAAATTTCTTTTGAAATTATCACTTTTTTTTAATAAACCACCTACTGTTAAAGGCAGATTATGATTATATAGTCAGGTCGCCAAACCCCGATTTTTGGCCGAACCCTGCACTGAGAGGTTAAGTTTTTTTATTGATGATTTTTATAGATTCGAGGATGTAGATTACGAATCTGGAAGGTACTTTTTTGGTACCCTTGAGCATTTTTAGCTATTCAAGATGGCGTCTCCGCCATCTTGAATTTTGTAATCTTAATACTTGACGATCTATTCGACAAAAGTGAATAGTTTTTGTCTTTATAGATGCATTTAGTAATAAAGTTTCACAATTATCAAGAAAATTTCAAAAATAAAAAATTCAAAATGGCGGAATCCGCCATATTGGATTTTTCACTTTTAATATTTTTGATTTATATTTAACCCAACAAAATATGTATATTTTAACTGTATTTTTTATGCCTATTTACTATACAGCATTAGTTTGAAGAAAATATAAAAAATCAAGATGGCGGCATCCGCCATATTGGGTTTTTTCACCGTTTATATAAAGCGATCCATATGTCCTAAATTAAAAATTCTTTTTATCTTAGTTATATCTTAGTTTTAGTTTCTATTTCAGCTTTAATATGTAGATTATTAATCTAGAAGATACTTTTTCGCTAGTTTTGAGTATTTTTTTTAATATTTAAGATGGCGCCTTCCGCCATATTGGATTTTTCTTCCTAATTCAATTTTGCGGGTTCTTTTAGGCCAAAATTAATAATTTTTTCTTTTATAGGTACATTTTGCCGTAAGTAATTACTTAAAAATTCAAAAAATCCTAAATCAAGATGGCGGCTTCCGCCATCTTGGATTTTTCACCTTCTAATATTACGTGATCCACTGGCTCGAAGTTAAAAATTCTTTCAGTTTTACTTGTATATTTTATTATAAAATGCTTTAAAATCGTCATAAAGTTTTATTTAAACACCTAAAAAACAAATTCAAGATGGCGGATTCCGCCATCTTGGATTTTTTGACTTTCTAATATTACGTGATCTATTGGTGCGAAATTAAAAATTCTTTCAATTTTTTTTCTTTATTGTGTTTGAATTACTTTAAAACCATGAGTTTTGAAAGAAAAATATTAAATATGTCTTCCACCGTATTAAGTTAAGTAGTTTAAATATTTTGTTATTCATCAGGCACAAATACTTGAATAAATGCTCAATTCTAAAATATGAGTTTTTCAAACTGCAAGCGTCTTATACAAGAGCCCTACTCGTATAAAATGCTTCCTCTTTTCAAACAAGACTACTCTTACACTACGAAACGCAAGATTGCATAAACTTGTATCCTCTCAACACTAGAGACCCCCAACGTTAGGGATGGAGGGCTCTACTCAATGCCCCTCACATCTTGTGGGTAGGGAATTTATAAATCGAAGTACTAACAGGAGGAGTTCATTAATCGAAGTAATGGCTTTGGACTTGCTGACATCTCGTTTAGCGGTTCAATTCTTAGAATATGGGATCAAGAGTTATTAAACATTCAGAAAACTCTGCAAGAAAGACTGTATTCAACCAGAAGAAGTGGTTACCTATTTGCTAGAAAAATAGTGGGATACAGTTTCTAGAAACAAGATAAAACGAAGATGAAATGTCTAAAGCCATACCTTACATTCCTTATGTAATCTTAAAAATAAACCACCTATGACTCTTGAATGTTCCTTAATAACAGAGTTACTTAATACAGACTGTTATGTGATGGAAAAAATTTTCTTTACAATGCTATAGAGATAAAGATTTCAAATTCTTCAAAGACATTCTCAGAACGTTACCCAGAGTTAAATAAATACTTAAATTGGCCAAAAATATGAATTTCAGATTCAACCAGTAACTACTGTAAAGTATCAACCTCTGTTAGACATACCTAATTCTTATCCAGAATCCGAATAGCCCTCGTGTAGCTCTAGTGCGACGATAATTCAAACCTAACCTTATCCAGAATCCAGATACAACCATGGCATCACATCTTTAGCAGAAGCCCAAAGACTCACTAAATTAGCTGGTCAAGAGTTTGCCATTTACTTGGGATCATCAGTTTTGAACGGTGGCTTTGCAAATCATCATGTTGATAAGTTTTATAGGTTGTGTTGGGTAAATATTGGGTAGTGGTCTATCCAAAGTTATGCCTATAGTGTGTTTGTTGGAGTCCTACAGATGCAGAAAGGTAAGAAGTTTCCAAAATTTCAGGACTTCAAGAATTCTTGCAAAATAAGTCATGTGGGATTTATAGATTTATATGAGGAATCTCAGCCAAACTGCAGCGGAGATCTTCGATCAGTTTTAGAAATAAAGGGTGCGAATCGCAACATTAGTAGAGTATCAGTGAACTGTTTATTGCAGTCAGATTTCTTCAAGATGTTATATGTGGGAGCCGTAAGAGCAGGATATTGGTCCCTTCATATTGAAGTTGTTCGCCAATTCTACCCTATTTATTTGCATCTGGTTCTCAAAACTATGAATGATATGTATTATTTTATTTAAAAAAAATGGGAAAAAATGCCCGAAAATTTGTTAAAGAACTTTTCAAAAATCAAATCACGTTATGCGACACATGCCAGAGTTTGGAATAAATTAATAGTGGATTGAAACTACATAAAAGCATAGGCCATGGTCCAAAAAAGGATTGTCGGAATAACTTTAAAGCAAGCAACTTTAAGCAACTTGGGCCTTGAGTTTACATATTTGTACTCAGTTAGAAGAAGACATAGCGATAATTCTGTAGTAAAAATATAACTAACAAAGAAAGAATTTTTAATTTCGAGCTATTAGATCGCCTAATACTAACGGTAAAATATCTAATAATGAGAAAGATTCCATTTTGAATGGCCATAAATTCAGATATGTTGAAATTGTGTAATATTAGAAGGAATATTGTGTAATATTAGATCACGTAATATTAGAAGGTAAAAAATTCAAGATGGCGGAATCCGCCATCTTGAATTTGGTTTGGTTTTGAATTATCGTCGCACTAGAGCTACACGAGGGCTATTGGCGACGGGCGTCGTATTTTAGAACCACAGTCAGGTGACGAGCCACACCTGAATAGGCACCCAACGCAACCGTTAAGGGCGACATCGTACGCAGCGTTGGGACTTTGAAGGATATTTAACGTGCACTCCCTTACACGGGGTATCATCTTGAATTTGGTTTTTCAGGTGTTTAAATACAACTTTATGACGATTTTAAAGCATTTTATAATAAAATATACAAGTAAAACTGAAAGAATTTTTAACTTCGAGCCAGTTGATCAGGTAATATTAGAAGGTGAAAAATCCAAGATGGTGGAAGCCGCCATCTTGATTTAGGATTTTTTGAATTTTTAAGTTAATACTTACGGCAAAATGCACCTATAAAAGAAAAAATTATTAATTTTGGCCTAAAAGAACCCGAAAAATTGAATTAGGAAGAAAAATCCAATATGGTGGAAGACGCCATCTTAAATATAAAAAAAATACTCAAAACTAGCGAAAAAATATCTTCTTGATTAATAATCTACATATTAAAGCTGAAATAGAAACTAAAACTAAGATATAACTAAGATAAAAAGAATTTTCAATTTAGGACATATAGATCGCTTTATATAAACGGTGAAAAAATCCAATATGGCGGATGCCGCCATCTTGATTTTTTATATTTTCTTCAAAGTAATGTTGTATAGAAAATAGGCATAAAAAACAGTTAAAATATACATATTTTGTTGGGTTAAATGTAAAACAAAAATATTAAAAGTGAAAAATCCAATGTGGCGGAATCCGCCATTTTAAATTTTTTATTTTTGAAATTTTCTTGATAATTGTGAAACTTTATTACTAAATGCATCTATAAAGACAAAAACAATTCACTTTTGTCGAATAGATCGTCAAATATTAAGATTACAAAATTCAAGATGGCGGAGACGCCATCTTGAATAACTAAAAATGCTCAAGGACCAAAAAAGTACCTTCCAGATTCGTAATCTACACCCTCGAATCCTATAAGAATCATCAATAAAAAAACTTAACCTCTCAGTGCAGGGTCCCCCCCCCCCCCCTTGGCGACCTGACTAATAACTTTGTGAGAGAATTTAAATAGCAAGGTAGCATTGAATCGTTGAAGCGTGAACCTTATGCGCCCGCGCCGTTTAGAACTTTCTAAACCCCTGAAAACTACCCTTCTCTTTATAAAATTCATCGATTCAAATCTTCGTTCAATCGTCGATTTCATCGATTTCAAAATTTCTTTTGAAATTATCACTTTTTTTAATAAACCACCTACTATTAAAGACATATTATAATTATAACTTTGTGAGAGAATTTAAATAGCAAGGTAGCATTGAATAGTAAAAGCGTGAACCTTATGCGACGTTTAGAACTTTCTAACCCCTTGAAAACTACCCTCTTTATAAATTTCATCGATCTCACATTAATGGCGTTACAAAAAGTTCCAAGAACAAAACATTCTAGAATTCTAAAGAACCCACCCCCTTCCGACTACACATCTTGCTTTTAAGTAACACCATGAATGGACACATCCAAAGCTAGTCTGACAAAAATGCCAACAGAGTTTGAACAAAATGAATGTGAAAATGGGAATACATAATTAGTTCTTGCTGATTCAGTTTTACAAGCTTGTTTTTTTTTCAAACAGCAATGTTTTTTTTAAATAATCATATTAAAAATATTTTATTTTTAATTTAACCTCTTCAGACCCGAGCAAAGCCTACACATATATTCTTAATCTAAACATACTTTTCATACAAATAAATGCTAAAAAGTATGTTTTGCAAAGAAATTTCTAAAAATATTATGTTTAATAGTTACTGAGAGACACGCCTTTAGATCAAAAATACGCATTTTGTGTGATATAAATGCAAAAAAAAAGCCGTATCACTTATTTGTAGTTAAAAATTTATTTAAACATTGTTTTTAATGCAAAATGCCTGTAAAATAACGACTAAAAGAACTTTGAAAAAATTTGAGAATTTTTTTTTAAAGAACTCTAATACCGAATTGATCCTCGTTCAGCTTCATTTTTTTATAGAAATAAATGACTGATGACTATAATCAAAGGCTGAAAACTGATATTTGGATCTTCTATCGGACCAGGTCCAATTCGGAAATAATAACGTGTTATTTGTTTGTGGGGAGGTTTAAAAAATTTCTCCAAATGGGGACGCTCGGTCGCAAGAGGTTAAATCATCGCATGATGTACATAAATGTGACTTAGTCAAAATATACAAAATTGATAGTTACATTTACTAAAATATATTTGAAATATTTTATTTTATAATGCAAGGTTCAATCGATTCATTCAATTAAACCTGGTATATAATAAGTAGATTTGTTCGTTTGTACAAGAAAGAGATTCAAAAACTAAAGAAAATTCTTCTTAAAATGTCTGGTTCCTCGTACAGTAAAATACAGAATTGTCCACGCAAAAAAACATAAATAAGAACTTATTTTTAGCTTTACTTGCACTAATTTTCTTTAAATATTTATTTGGGGAGGTTAGGATAATTCCTTGACCGTTATCTGCAAATAAAATTCCCTAAAAAATGGTAAAATTGAAATGATATTTTTTAAAAAATAAAATACTGATTCTAGAATTAATGAAATGATAACTGGGTACAGCTAAAATGATACAATGACTGGTTCCGTTTCGGCAAAATGCGTTACTAAAAGCTCGTCTTCCAAATTTTTCTCGAAAAACGTCTTCCAAAAAAAATTTCCAAATGTGATTTACATTCTTTCCTGGATTGGGCGAGGTCGACCCATCCTTTCATCCCTTAAGTGGGTCGATAAAATGTTTACCAATACCAAGCATGCTTGGGAACTAAACAATGGGGGTTCCGCGTGAGGCTGACCACTTTACCCGGACGCCTAGCAACAGAGACCTAGGTCACAAAAGCTGAAATGGGCACGGCAGGCCTTGCCCCACTAATGGGCTGTTGCGCCGAGGAGTTTAGTTTTATATTTACATTTTACTTCATATTTTGTACTATTGAACAAAATTAAAGCTTACGATTCGGTTTTGCCAATAAGACACATAATTGTTAGTTTTAATTTAACTTTAAATAAAATTAGATTTCCCTATGAGAGATGCGCAAATTCGATTGAAGAGTTAATTTGCTTTCTTTGCATGAGAGTAAAATTCAAAATTTTCAATTAAAATTTAATTTAAACAAATTTTCAAAATTTACAATTCTTAAAAAAGATGATTATTAATGATCCAATACACTGGCCCCAATATACTGGCCAATACACTTCAATTTAAAATGTACTAAAACTATATATTTAATAAATTAAAAAAAATGTACATTGCTGGAAAATTCGACAGTAAGGGGACAAGTTTGTACGTCTCTATCTGCCAGAGGGTGGACGTGAAGTTTAAGTTTGAATTATCGTCGCCCTAGAGCTACACGACGGTATTGGCGACGGGCGTCATAATTTAGAACCACAGTCAAGTTACGACCCGACACCCCAGAGGTTTCAAGAAGCCAGATAAAACTTCGCCAAACCATGGTCGGATATATCAGACACGTCCCATTACCAAAAGGGGGTCGGATGGTGGTGGGGGGAGGGGAGAGGAAAACTCATCCAAGAGATGCGAAAAAGGTCGGGAAGTGATAGAAAAGATGAGATGATTCTCTTTTTCTGTGATGTCGTCTGCCTCTTCCGCCCTGGTGATTTATGACATAGAGCAGAGAAAGGGACTAACCCCCCTCCAATGGAAGTGTGGCACATTTGGCGAGGGAGCGCGAAATTGGTGATAAGATCTGACGTTTGTTTCGCAATAATGATGGAGTTGGAGGTAGAACTCCAATTATCCGAAGCGTTGCTGATTATCCGAAAATCAGAAAAAAAAATTCCACCGGCTATCTGTTACTGTTTGTCTTTGTTGGAAGACATTAATAAATAGGCCAAGTATGGAAGTTTATAAACCTCCAATGGAAGTGTTGCACATTTGGTGAGGTAGCGCGAAATTGATGATACGATCTGACGTGTGTTTCGCAATAATGATGGAGTTGGAGGTACAGTAGAACTTCGCCAATTATCCGAAGCGTTGCTTGCTTATCCGAATTTCAGAAAAAAAATCCTCCCGACTATCTGTTACTATTTGTCTTAGTTGGAAGACAGTAACAAATCGGCCGAGTATAAAAGTTTATATATCACCAAATGGAAGCGTTGGACATTTGGTGAAGTAACACGAAATTGGTGATATGATCTGGCGTTTGTTTTGCAATAATGAATTGGAAGTACAGTAGAACTCCAATCATCCGAAGCGTTGCTGATTATTCGAATTTCTGAAAAAAAAATATTCCACCCGACTATCTGTTACTGTTTGTTTTTGTTGGAAGACAGTAACAAATCGGCCGAGTATAAAAGTTTATATATCCCCGAATGGAAGTATTGGACATTTGGTGAAGTAACGCGAAATTGGTGATAAGATCTGACGTTTGTTTTGCAATGATAATGGAGTTGGAGGAACAGTAGAACTCCAGTTATCCGAAGCGCTTCTGATTAACCGAATTTAAGAAAAAAAATCCGCCAAGCTGGTTTTTTTTGTTAGAAGACAGTAACAAATAGGTCCAGTAAAATCCTACCCTTATATTCTTAATCTAAACATACTTTTCATACAAATATATGCTAAATATGATGTTTTGCAAAGAATTTTTTTAAAAAAAATATGTTTAACCCTCTAATGCATGAATTTTTATTTTCATCTCAAAAAAATATATATGTATCTTTAATACTCACACATGATGGGAAAAATACTCAAAAAAATTTTACTGCATTAGAATTTAAATAATTTCAATTTTTAAAAAAATTTCCACATGACAAAAACCAACTGCAAAATTCCAATTTTGATAATAATGACTAGAAAACTACTGAAAATATTTCAAAATAACCCTTTTTAACTATGATTAATTTTTCAAAACAATTTATTAGTATTTAGTACTAATATTATTATTCTTTAAGTACTGCCAAAAACGTAATTTCACAAAAGTTAATAACCTCACTCTTTAATTTTTAATACACTTTTACTACTGTCATCTATGAGGATTATTGGTACCTAAAACTTTAAAATGAAATGTAATAGATGAAAAAAACACAGATTTGTCTAGGAGGAGCTCTAATTTAATAGAATAAAGTGGATTATGTTAATTGTTACCAAACGGTAACAGTATGCATTAGAGGGTTAATAGTTACTGCGAGACATGCCCTAAGGTCTAAAAACACACATTTTTGTGATATAAGTGCAAAAAGGCAGTATCACTTATTTTGTACCTAACAGTTTATTTTAATATTGTTTTCAATGCAAAATGCATTTAAAATTAACTACTAAAACAACCCTGAGTAGTTTGAAAAAAAATTAATAATTTTTTAAGAACTCTAACATTGTATTGAACCTCGTTCAACTTCATTTTTTATAGAAATAAATGATCAATACCTGTAATCAAAGAATGAAAACTGATATTTGGATTTTTTTTCTCTCGGACCCAGGTCAATTTCGGAATTAATTAACATGCTAATTGTTTGTGGAGAGCTTTTGAAAAATTTCCCCAACTGGGCACGCCAGGTCGCAAGAGGTTAAGTTCATCCAGCAATTAGTGAAATCTTTGGAGTGTGTTTGACAGCTTTATAGAATTAGCTAACTCCAGGCAAGGCACGCTTTATATAAACAAATTTTGATATTACTTTGTTCGGATTGGCGACACAATTCGGTAAAAATCCAAAAACTTCTGGCAGCCCTAGTTGCACAGTAAAAGATGGGAGAAAACAAAATACATTTCTGCTATATTCCTTTTTACGGAGATATATTGCCAATGGCGAAGAGTGTTAGAAGCAAGCTACTCAGTGGTGGAACGTTCTGATTTAATGGAATGCAGTGATTGGAGATTTGGGAGGAACTAGCATTCTGGAAAAAAAAAATCCGAAGCGGAAAAACCTTTTCGATTTTGCTTTTGCCCTGGTGCGGAAAAAAGTGTGTATTGGTAGTTAATAGCACTTGTAAAAGAAAATATTGAAAAGCAAAACATATGTACGGGTTCCATTTTTGCCCGTCTATTTCTCCATACTGATTTTTCCTTCTTTGGGATAGAATGTTTGTTTCATAGGAATTCATATACCTATGTAAATTGCATTAAGCTATGATATACTTTTTAAATCCTAAGTCTTTTATATATAACCATTTAATCGTTGATTTCATTCTATATCATTTGGTATACGAGAAAAAGTACCCCTATACTCATATTTACTGAATTTAACAACATAGTATTAACCCTCCAATGCATTTTTTCATCCCGAAAAAATAAAAATGTATCTTTATTACTCATAAGAGAAAATACTGAAAAAATTAACTGCTAATTAAAATTTCAATTTTTAAATTTTTTCCATATGACAAAAACCAACTACAAAATTCCAATTTTGATAATAATGACTAGAAAAATACTAAATATACTTCAAAATAACCACCATCAACTTCAACTAGTTTTCCAAAACAATTTATTTGTATTTACTACTTGTATTATTATACTTATCAAAAGCCAAAGACGTAATTTCACAACAGTTAATAACCTCACTCTTTAATTTTGAATACACTTTTACTACAATCATCTATGAGGGTTATTAGTAACTTTAACTTCAAAATGGAATGTAATAAGTGAAAAAAAAAACAGATATTGTCGAGAGGGAGCTCTGCTTTAATAGAATTATGCAACTTGTTGCCATAGTATGCATTAGAGGGTTAAAGTCGTTAAATGTCACTTAATAAAGCAAGTAGCTTTTTAAACACTTTTATACCATAAAAAATGCTTATTCCACGCTATTGCTTTTATCTAACCACCTACACAGTTGCACAACAATTTTTATAATACATAAAAAATTTTAACCGTTTTTTAGTCGTCTAATATTTTTTCAGTTATGACTTGATTTATGTGCGAAATAACTTTCATTTTTTAGGTGTCGTAGAGATTACTTTGGACTTGGTAGTTTTTCTCACTTTAGTAAGTTTGTTTAGTGATTTTTAAATATTTTTTTCAACAAAATCGTTTTTAGTTTGTTTCCTCGACAATAAATCATAATAAACAAAATTTGTGTTACTTTTAATAGCTTATTTGCCCTTCTAAGACTAAATAATTCGATACAAACACGAGCTAGGGACATCACAATGTGTTTTATTTATCAGAACTGTTTTCACTTGACCAAGCTATTCGTCCTAAATAGTAGCTGTTTTATTTATAGTGAAAATATCGTTTTGTAATTTATTGAAAAAGAAACCCTACTTAATCTGGAAACTGTAGTTGCACAAACATTCAAGGATATGAAATATTAAGCCTTTCAGTCCCAATAACAATTTGGCATACTCTTTGTAGCTATGATTCTAATTTTTTGTCTCGCAAATTTTAGTTGAAAAATTAAGATTTGTTTCCCTGTTTTTTACCATTTCAATCTGGATGCATTAGGAATCTATTTCACAAATTTTAGATTTTTATAAGAAAATAAAAGTTGGAACTGGACGGGTAAACAAAAGTACGCAAAGTGCTCCCCTAATTGTTTTGAGCAGTGTACTAGGATCGATTTGAATTTTTAGTCCGTGTTAAGAATGGGTATTCATTTGATGGTATTTAAATAAAAATCATCTACATACTTGACATTCCAATACCAATGATTTGAATACTAGTTAACTGGTACATCTCTTAACAGAAAGCGCTCATTTGAATACTGAACTAGACATATATCACAAAGACCCCAGATCTACGATTTATGTGAATAATTTAAGTAAATTTCAAACAGTTGGATAAGTTCGATACTTATTCACTCTCTGGTAATTCTAGACAGCATGTTCTGAAGCACCATTTGTCGTGAAATCACAAATTTGAATTCACGCTTGGCATTTTCGTTGGTTCCTCCAGCTGAATAAATAAGTTAAATATGTACACTCCGTGCCAACCTAACTTGGGTATTAACAAAGATAAAAAAAAAGCAGAGAGAAAAGCGCGATTGGTCCTTTAGTTGGAAACTCTTGTAAGGTAATATTTACATACAAAATGATCTTAATGCAATTTAACCCAAATACACTTTTCATTCTGATAAATTTTCGAAATTTTATCAAATAATATTCAAATATGTTACACCTCAAATGAAATTAACGTTTTAAACATGTTTTCTGGATGGATTCGCTAATAATTTATGGAACTCTTTACATGCGCGGAAGGATCTTCTCCATAGCATATTTCTATTTACCCAACTTAGGTTGGCAAGGAGTGTAATGGTAAAAGTAAGGGGTTGGAATGGTCCAAAATAACGCTAAATTGACTAGAAACCTATTTTTGCAATGCTTGGCGTATGATTAACAAGTGGGCATCCCATCCCCCACTGATGGAGTGACTTTTATTTAACCAGAGAGAAGAGTGTAAAGCTTACGTTCAACATCTTACCCCTGTCTCGTATAGTGTAGACTGACCAGTGAGTGAACAGGACCCAGTGAATGAACATTCGGTTAATATAATTAAAAAAATAATTATTGAAAATCATTCCACTAGATGGATTGGCAACACTGACTTCCTCCCATGTACTAGGAAGCTATCTGACATATGGTTGGTTGTCCTGGTCATTATATCCTGGTGTTCATTCACTGGTGAACGCAGCGCCTTAAACGTTCATTCACTGGTTAGTCTACCGTGTTCCCCAGATTCTTAACCCTTTCGCTACGAAGGATTTTTTCTTCCTCGTAATATTTGATATGAATAACATTATCGAATATTTAGTTGTTCGGGCGTTTTGGGGCTGTTCAGTAATGAAAGGGTTAATTATTTTTTTTTAAACAAATATCAGTAAAATTGTATCAAACTACGATACGTTGTTTACCCATAATCTTAGTTAAGAGAAACTCTAATCCCTACCCGAATTTACATTTTTAATCAAAGGTCCCGAAGCACTGAATGAACCCTTCAGAGGATTCAACGTAGCATTCTATTATAAGACTGCAAATTTAATACAAACACCGTGTCGGTTGTAACTAATTAAGGTCGCCTTTAGGGACAAGGCAATTTGCAATACGCGCAAACACAATTTTCTAAACCAACTAACTTCAGTGGGAGGAATTTTAGTGTTGAAAAGGGACAAGTGGAGATAAATTTACAAATGAATTCAAAATGGTAAATTATGCTTATTGAATTCAAGTCTCAAATTGAGGAGCTTGGAAGCCAAGGTGTACTAGCAGGGCCGGATATAAAGGCAGATTTGCCGCTTGTAGGCTATGCTTTGAAGCTCAAGTCACAATTTTCTCCACTTCAGGGAAATGTAGATGGTTACTTGCAAAATAGGGTGTATGTGCTGTTTGAAATTGATACACATATTAGAATCATATATGTACCGTTACACACTAAATTGAAAGCGAAATAGGAAAATGTTTTTCAAACTGTTCTACTATTTTTCTTTCAACTTCAAGGGAAAAGAGGGTGCACTTGCACTCGCAGCGCCATGTTTGCTACGAAATGTTAGCACAATATATACGTTTACGGTTTACTCATTAATGTAAATTATTTGTTTCCTATCATTAAAATATTCGTATCTTTATATCATTTTTTTATCCCGAATGCCTCTTTATTTGGTAGTAAAATTTGCCACCCCAAAAATTTTGCTGCAGGCTACAGCCTACTTAGCCTATTTAGAAATACGGCCCTGGGTACTAGGGACTACATATTGATGAGAAATAGGGTTCTAGTGGAAGTATGGATGTCATACTCGATCGTTATATAGCAACAAAATGAAGTGGTCCTTTCGTATCACTTAACGAAAACAATATTTGACATCATATACTTAGGGCTCTGAACTTCAAATACTTAAAAACTTTGCTTCTAACCCTTGGTCTCTGATGGGCTCCTCATATAATAAGCCTAACAATCGGGATATAATAAACAGATCAGTCACTAAACCGTAATTATAGGACAGCATGAAACTTTTTCTCTAAAAAAATATGTCAGAAAATCAATAGTCGACATCAAACGTCATCTTCAGACCTCAGAAACTTCAAACTTTGCGTAGTTAAAAATAATTGAAAAAGGTTTATTCATACAATGATTAATAATAGCATCACTCTTTTTGAAATGCAATAGGTTCATTTCTGAAGAAATATCTGATTTTTTAAAATTTTTATGCTGGTATTTTATTTCTAGAGAACAGAAGTATCAGGAACAGCTTCAAACAACCAAAATCGCCGACTAAAACTTTTTGAAAGAATTTCAATGCATTAAAGAATAAAATAACTCAACAATAAAAATATTCCTCACAGTTCAAATAAACTTAAATAAGTCCTAACGATAATTGTCATGAATTTGTTTTGCGGTTCATTTTCCCCATACAAATTTACGAACAGTTTTCTTGCAGCAGGCTCCAAAAAAGAAAACCCTTCCAATACCAATGCATGAGTTCACTTCAGTTCCCACAAATAACAAACGACTTTATAAACGGTCGACCACCGAAAATAAAAAGATTTCTCTGAATCTCTCAGCACAGCGTTTGTGAATCGTAAAAGAAAGGGATGAAGTGAACAAACAAAATAAAAGATTCTTTATTCGATCTTTAACCATTCAGTTCGATGAATAGCGTCTGTTTTTATTTCTGCCGCTCTGATTAACTTTGATTTGATTCGCCCAATTGCACAAAAAGCAAAAAATAAGGAGGCAACATAAATAACTGCACAATCTGTGGTCTTTGATTAGTTGATAGAAATGGTTTGCCTTGAAGCAATAATGACTCAAGTCCAATGCTGCTTTTCACAATTTTTTTTCCTCTAATACCCAATATTTTTAAATCATTTTTTTTGTGCTTAATATTAAGTGATTTTTTGTAACAAAAAATAATAAATTACAGTTTGTCATGGGTAGTTTCTGCTTTGACATTCATTAAGTATAATGTATAGGAGCTTAAAAATTGATAATTTTTACTTTGTAGGACCATAGACTTTCAGGAAGTTGAAAATTTTTCGACTAAGAAAGCACTTATTAGTTTTGTTAATATTGACCAATTTTTAATTTAAAATTTGACAAAAAACAAACAAACAAGCCTTGCGATCCTCTGTGAAAGCACTGGACTTTAGTATAACGTAATAATGTTAGTTGTAATAATGTTTAAGTGTACCTTACTTAAAAAATAAAAAAAAATGTCCAAAAATAATTTTAGTTCATTTATTAAAGTGGAAATAAATGTATAGAACAGATTTTACCGATTAAACTAAATTTTTACTTAAAAAACACAACTTTATAAATATGTTTTGTCCTTTTAAATTTATTCAAATAAACTGGTGAACTTAACGCTGGTGCTGGTGAACGTAATGCATAATTTTCAATAACCAGCTTGTGAGTATGCGTCGAATGCGGTATATTTTACAGTGTGTAAACAATACAGAGTGCCAACTCACCTTACTATCAATGTAAAAACATATTCGAATGAAAAATTATTGATTTTGTCGTGTTAGATTAAAAATATTTTACTAACAAATCCATATTTATCTAGTATATCTCTTAAGATTTAAATATCAAAGTCAATTATTTCCAACAGTTTGTTTTTACAAAACTTTTGTTAAGGATTTTCAAACGCGCTATTTGACAGTGTTTTAAATGTTAATAAAAACAGTACTATGTAATATCAACCTTTTATTAAAGTTATCCTTGTCATGCTTTCAGGTTGCATGCAACTGGGTGAAATATATTTTATATACAAAACGCCGCCTTAAATGCATTAAAAAAATTTAAGACACATATTTAATTAAAATACACTGTAAAAGGGGAAAAAAAGATAGGGGAGAGTGTTGTACCTTGGGACGCTTGTACCTTGGGACACTGACAATTTCTAAGAATCTATTGGCAATATTCATACATTGTTTATTTCTTATAGTAGCCTTAACCAACAGACATCATCATAATAAAATTTAACACTAGCATCATTGAATTGATGAAATGGTGACAAAAAATAATATTTCATTACCCCAAAGTAAATATTTTTCTCATTCTAATATAATTTTTTACCTTAGGTCAACTGCAACTTTACCAAAAGGTCAACTGCATTTTATTTTCTTCATAAAAGAAAAGATTTTAAAATATTTTGGTTATGAGAAAATAATGATAATGCATGTGGATTGGCCACTATCTTGCTTTTATTTAAACCATGTAGTGTGTTGTACCTTGGGACAGTATTAATAATTTGATTAAATTCTTAATAATTTGGATAAATACAAATATCTTTATTATTTATTTTAAGAGCAATTCCACAAAACATGTAAAATACAACTCAGCTTTGTTTTGGATATATTTTATAATGATTGAAGTTTGATAATATAATTCTGGCATCACCTGATAAATCTTTTTTCTTCCGTGTGATGAAATGTTTTAAAGAGCACATTTTCTGATGTATTTTGAAATAAAGTTTGTTTCCTGACCCAAATTAGTTCAAGTGTATGACTATTGACTGAATTATAAAGCATGTCCCAAGGTACAACATCATGTTGTACCTTGGGACAGTTTATCCTCTCTACTTTAAATGAGTGGCAATTTTTTAATTTCAAGCTGTCAGAATTTAAAAAAATATATTATAGAGGAATATATTGGTGTGAAATGCTGCTTTGAAATTTTTATTTTAACAATAATTATCGAAGAAAAAAATTAAAATGTAAAAATTGTCCCTAGGTACAACACTCTCCCCTACGTAAAAAAAACTATTTTACCTTTGTTAATTTATGCAACTCTAGTTTCTTTTATTTTTTTATCAAGTGACGTAAGGAAAAGCAAATTACATAAAATAAAACTAATGTAACTTGGGGTCTGAGTATGTAATATATTGTTTACAAAGTATACTATAAAATTAAACCAAGAAACAGTGGTAAGTGCTAAAAAACTTTTCTGGAAGTTTTCTATGAAATGAACCCTATTTAGACTCTTGTAATACGATACACATATATTCGTCATATAAACAGTTTTTTTTTTAACAAATTAAAACAACAATTAAACAAAATATTTTTTAAAGTATGCTTTTGAGGGGAATTTTGTTTAATTAACGTTTAGAATTTTCTGAGGGGAGCAGCAATTTCAATGGACGTTTAGTCTTTAAGCAGTAAAATTACGCGTGATATATTTTTCAAACAATTATATTTTTCGAAGTATGTTTTTGTGAGCAATTATTTAAAACAAAACACATTTGCTGAGACTCTCGTCCATTTAATGAAATTTTAAATTCTTAGGGGGGAAAATACATAAATTTTTGTGCACTATGAATTAGCAAACAATCTGTTAGTTTTTTAAAACTAATTGTTCATACTAAAACTAGTTTTAATCCAAAATATGGTATAAAATTACCACTAAAGAATTGATTTTTTGCAAGACCATCGAAATTGACTTAACCATTTCGGTAAGTAATTTTTATTACAAAAAATAAGCTGCCTCGGCATTTCGAATTTTTTTGGAATATTCTAATGTAAAATTTAGCTTTAATAAAAATGAAGTTGTTAAGTAAATTCTTCAAAGATTTACGTAGATTCATTATCTTTGCCACAGAGGTACACATAAGTTTTTTTTTCGTAAGTACACAGTTTAAATGATTAAAAAACAAAATAAGAATTTTTTTATTTTGGAGCGTCGTTGACTTTCCTATTCCATTGAAGAACAAACTATGTAGTAACATCGAAAGTAAAATAAATAATATTATTTTAAAAGGATGTCAGGAGTGTAAATATTTTGTTACCTGAAGTACAGAAATATGAAGACTGCTATTGCAAGAGCAATCAAGGAGAGGCCGTATCCGATGACGTAGATGATGAAGGCATCTTCCACATCAAGTAATACCTATTTAAGAATAAATGTATAAAATTAAAGACACAATTTTATCATGTATGGAATGTTATCTCTCTAATGCTTACTGTTGCCATATGGCAACAAGTAACACATGATCCTCTTTATTCTATTAAAGTAGAGCTCCCTCTCGACAAATCTGTGTTTTTCATCTATTACATTCCATTTTGAAGTTTTAGTTACTAATAACCCTCATTGATGATAGTAGTAAAAATGTATTCAAAATTAAAGAGTGAAGTTATCAACTGTTGTGAAATTACGTCTTTGGCAGTATTCAGGGTATAATAATATCAGTACTGAGTACAAATAAATTGTTTAAAAAAAATAATTATAGTTCAAAAGGGTTATTTTAAAAAGCATTTAGTAGTTTTCTAGTCATTCTTATCAAAATTGGAATTTTGTAGTTGGTTTTTCCAAAAGGCAAAATTTTTTAAATTATAATTATTTAAGTTCCAATACAGTTAATTTTTTTTCTGTATTTTCTCCATAATGTATGAGTATTAAAGATACAAATACATTTTTCGGGATGAAAAAAAAAATCGTGCATTACAGGGTTAATGTATTAAAATACATGAGGTTTTTAACAACTTTTAATCTCGTAAAAAATATAAATTAAAGTGCAAAGTTTTCTTTAATGACTTTTTCATATCGGTTTGGCTCAGGAAATAGTCTGGTTTTACATTGTTAAACTATAAATTAGAATATTACATTAATAATTAATTATACTTTTTGTGCAGTAATATTGGCGAAGGCAACCAAAACCGCATTTATGATTTTCAATTTAGTGGTGGCGGTGCCAAATGCTTCTGCTGTGAAAACGCCTTGCAACAAAGCTTTACATGCTTGATATTCATTCAATGCAGCTACTTGAATAAACACAGCAGATAATCTTATATAAGGTTTTTGCTTCCGTCGCATGTGAATGATCCAATTCACCTAGCATTGATACTGCGGTTATACGGCACCGTTAGTAAGGCGAATTTTACCGGAACTGTTACATATGAATAGTACAGGGGAAAGACCGATTGATTTTGTAGAGAAGTTTCCTTAGCAGGCCACTTTGGCGATGATAGCGAGTGATCGCCTAAACTTATGTAAGGAAACCAGTTCCTACCACAGATATCATAGTTAAAGTAATAGAGTGACAGTTCACGTGACCTACAATGATGACGTCGGGAGGCACAAGGAGCTCCCAGAAGAGCCCCAATGAAGCCATTTTTGTAGGTCACGTGATCTGTCAGTCTAATACTTTAAATTTTATCTCTGTGGTTCCTGGCTACCAAGATTCAGGCGACTGACGATACCGACGTTTGGACCAAGCGAAGAAGAAAGAGAGAAACCAGTTTTCTGCCGCCAATGTCTGGCAAGCAGAAAATTGCGGGCCGTCCGCCTAATAAATCAATCAGTTCTTTCCGTGTACTCTTCATATGTGAAAAGAGACTTACATCTTTGACAAACTAGTGCAGTGAAATTTTAATGGATATTGAACCAAAACAAGAATTTAAGTAAGCAGGATTTCTTTCCAGGATTTCTGTTTTCCATCGAACACAACTTTGAAAAGTTTTTATGGAAAAAATAAAATAAAACATGTTTTCTACAGAAAATATATTTTATTTTATGTTTAATTTTTATTTTTAGACTTATTTCGATTTGTAAACTGAAAAAGAGTTATTTCAAAATGGAAGTTTTATTCCCTTAAATCTTTAAATTGAATTTAAGTAAATATAAAACTTGGGTGGTTTCAAAGCTCAACAGATAAATATAAAATCTGATATTTCACAAACCCAGTTCTGCAGATACGCACTTCATATATCATTACCTAGGCATATTAAATGTTAACTATTTATTGATATTTTCTTCAAAAACGGTTAGGAAATTTAAGTTCTTATAACCCTAAAATTTTATTTTTCGTTAAGTTCTGAGATGTCGTTTATCATATAAATGTTGGGATTCTACAAGATAATATGGAAATGATTAATGTGTTATTTTAACAACTGCAACTTAAAAACATCTACTGAACTTGGATATTTAAGTTATTTTTGGTACACTGTTAAAATATCATGCTTATTTTCTCTTAATGCTTCCCAGTATACGTAATGGCATTGTTTTGAAATATTTCACCATAGTTTTGGAAATAAGTTTGAACCAATTTTTTAGATTTGAAAAACAAACCTAAACCTTCAAAAAAAGGTTCAAACGAATTCCAAAGATATGAAATATTTCACCACACAACCGCCCTGCCGCTGCTAGTAGTTTAGAGGAAATTTAGGCTTTTTAGAATAGTTTTTTAGTTAAGTTTAGGTAGCTTAGGTTTTTTTTAAAGGTACATAGAACTACTTTCAAAATTAAGGTTTTTTTAGAGATTTTTCAAGCCTAGTATGAACACTGGATACACTTATGCTGACTATCAAAGCATTTTAACACTTCATGAATAAAATGAAATAGAATTAACCTTTTATAAGACCATTTTTTTCTAGTAATGTTACGTTGAAGTATTTCTAGGATTGAGGTTGATTATTAAAAAAATATTCATTTTGCTCATTTCCTAAAATTAATATTGATTATTAAGACCCTTTTATTTCAGTGGGAAGTATGTTTCCCATCGCCCGCTGGGAGCTATTCAAAAGTATCGTCCATAGGAATCCTGCATAAGTAATTTTGTTTGTGTTTTCTGAAGTTATCAGGAGATGGCAGCACTATTCAAAATTGATGAATGTTCTTTGAAGTATACTTACCACAGCCTTATAAAGGGTTAAATAAAATTTGAAGGCTATATGTGGAGAATATACTCACATCTAGCGAATCATTCGATACAAGAGGCCTGCATTCAGAGTAGTCGGCCCGGAGAGCCCACGTCCCATTAGAAAGACATTCTCGGGTGGCGTTCTCTGCAAGAAAAATAAAGAAATAAAAACTGTGTTTGTTTATTCAGTCTTTAAATACAAATAAAACACACAATTAAAACGATAGGATTTTTGAACCCAAACTACAACTTCAGTTAAACCACGGACAACTCAATTGATAAGGCCATCAGCATAAGTTAGCCTTGGAACTAAACAATGATGCTTTCGAGCTACTCTGACTGGCCACAGAATTATTGCAATGCATAACATTTGTTCATGGTCTTTTAACCCAAAATCAACCCACCAGTAATATTTTCTCTGGATTTTCAGTGACGCAACCAAAAACAGTTTTATAATTATTCTTATTTATTATTTAATAAGCAAACACACCTTACTAATATTCCGAATATAATGTTCAGAAGGAAAACAAAAAGAATGTGAAATTATTGAACAAGTAGCTTTCATCATACAAAATAACATAGGTTAGTATCAAAAACTTTAACATTATAAGGTGCACAAATTGCTTGACAAAAAATTATTGCATTTGCTGAAATACTTTTTAGTAACTCGATTAGGAATATACTAAAATATTAACTACTTATAATTTTATTGCAATCAAAGGATAACAAACTTTAAAGCAAAGAAATACAAAAAATTAAGTCTAGACATTAAATAAGTATTTTTTAAAATGTTGCGTCCCAAATGAAATGAAAATACATAAAAAAACTGACATCAAAACTTACATAAATTGCATGACGGTAACTTTATTATAATAACAAATAGTTAAAAGTTTTAATTAGTTGCAAGAGGGAGCTTTAGATAGAACAGAAAATTTAGATCAAAATAAACTACGACGACATCTAGTTTAGATATTTTTTTATTGAGAGGATATTCAGTTAATTTACAAATGGAAAATTTATCTTGATATATTTTTCAAATAATCATTAAAAACATACATGTCTCCGAAACGTCTGACGTAATTACCGATATTTTGTAATTTTTGATTTTGGGTGCAAAAATGTATTTGACGTTTAAATACGCCGAAAAGTATGCGCATTAAAATACATTTCCATTTATTTTAATAAAAATCAAAGACTTCTAGCCGTTCTTATTTGATCCGGAAGAATTAACATTTTCGTGCCCAATTTTTCCCTTTGGAATAATCCACTTGAGTTTTTTTTCCTCACTAAGTTAGACTGCACTTATTTAAAATAAATTTTTCATACGTTTTTATTGAAAGTTATATATTCTTTTAATATCATTAGACGTAAGAATCGTGTATTTTTAAGAATTAAATAATGTTTGTTTTGATGTTTATTAAAAAGAAAATATTAAAAACATGGTAAAATAAATTTCACTCGGTGATAATTTTATTGAAGAAGTTATCACCAAAGTATTCATGCCTGCATTTTTTAATGTTTAAAAATTAAATTTTAACTATTTTTTAACAAATAATTTTTTTCTAATTTATTCGAGTTGTGATTCCCATTTTTTTTAAAATTAAGTTTTAGTTAGACAATTAAATTTTTTCTCTTGCTATTCACCATTTCATTCTGGGTGCTAATGTGTCTATTTCATAAATATTACGTTTTTACGAATAGAAAATAGATGTTGGGACTGAAAGGGTTAAAAGAAAATGGAAAATTGCTATTGATATGGTAGAAAACATACTTTTTAGCATATATTTGTATAAAAAGTATGTTTAGATTGTAAGAATACGAGTAGGATTTTTCTCGGTTCTTAAGAGGTTAAATTAACATGAAAGTAGTCTATTCTATTTCGTTCAGAACTTCCTGTTGTATTTATAGGATTATGTCAAACAATACTGGTTGCCTTTGCATTACGATACTTACAATTCTAAGAAATTTAGCAGTTTCAAACTTTAGAAAATAGACTAGTTCCTATTCACAAAATCTATACATTTTTCTTCCAAAATAAATTAAAACTTGGATAAGGTTAGATATTTATATTTTGCCACATATGACACTAAATTAGATTAAATTTACAAAATAAAAAAAAATCCATAAATCTTGTGAACCTAGGGTAAGGTTGCCTTTTTCTATTTTCTCAATCTAACACTAGAAAGTTTTCAAATTTTTACAAAATAATTGAACTTTTAAATAGGTTAAGCTATTTTCCAATTCAAAGGCAGAAAATAGCCAATTTCCGGCTGCATCCAATCGGCCTTCTCTCCATAATCCATTATAGAGAATTTAATATTCATGTTACCGAGGTTCCGAAATCAACCGGATTTGAATAATGAAAACTGTCACTCACATTCCTCTTTGCAACATAAGATACAGGAAAGAAATCGGGGCTGGGGAGCCCAGTCGGTTAAGCACTCGCTTAGCATGCGGAAGGTCCCAGGTTCGGGTCCGGGCATCGCCAAAATAGCTGCCGACCTATAAATGGCCCGTGCAGCCAAAAATGTCCGACGAATAATACCCCGTGTAAGGGAGTGCACGTTAAATATCCTTCAAAGTCCTAACGCTGCGTACGTTGTCGCCCTTAACGGTTGCGTTGGGTGCCTATTCAGGTGTGGCTCGTCACCTGACTGTGGTTCTAAAATACGACGCCCGTCGCCAATAGCCCTCGTGTAGCTCTAGTGCGACGATAATTCAAACCAAATCAAACCAGGAAAGAAATCAGGAAAAAAAGTCGGGGAAATAGAAAAAATAACGATTACTTTTTTCACAGAATGAAAAACTCGGAATTACATTTCTGATCACTCGGATCGTTCAGAAAATCGATTCTAACAAAGATTGATAGAGCAATTTCCAAATAGGAACGGTCTTCCACATTTGGCACAAAAGTCTTGCTTGTAGATTATTTTGGACTAACAACTCGGCTATTGTCTCATTTCTGACTGCTGCGGGGGCTGGTGAGCCCTGTTGGTTAGGTACTCGCCTAGCATGCGAAAGGTCCCAGGTTACTGTCCGGGCATTGCATAAATAACAGCCGAACTATAAACGGCCCGTGCAGCCAAAAATGTCCGACTAATAGTACCCCGTTTAAGGAAGTGCACGTTAAATGTCTTTCAAAGTCCTAACGCTGCGAACGATGTCGCCCTTAACGGTTGTGTTGGGTTCCTATTCATGTGTCGGCTCGTCACTTGACTGTGGTTCTAAATTACGGCGCCCGTCGCCAATAGCCCTCGTGTAGCTCTAGTGCGACGATAATTCAACCATTACCAAATCTGACTGCTGCTCTATCCGTACATACTTGAGACATTCTATGAGCAAAATTTGATCGCACGCTGTTTGTCCCTCTTCTGTTTGAATTTTGGTCAGACACAGATAAATTATATCAATGCACATAACCCCCGATGAACTCAAATCATATGCTTATGATAGAATCACCCATATCGAAGAAGTAATACATTGGTAACTGTACTATTTTGTGTTGAAGAACTGCTCTTAGGACGAGACATATCTTTATTTAGGACAACACCAACGTACAAGACTAAACGGTAGAATTCTGTAAGATATGGGACAAACGATGTTCAGCAGTCACATTCTCAGCAAGTTCTGACCTATCTGCCGCCAAGGCTAGCACGAATTTTTTTACACATTCTTCAAATCACTTCAGTTCAAAAAAAAGTCAGTCATTTCGAAAAATAATAATTGTGAGGAAGTCACCTCATTACAGTAACTCATACCATATCTGAGGTCGTAAATGATGTTGTTGAAACAAAATATAGCCACGCACATAATATATTGCTTTTATCGTGTGTTCTTTGGGAGAAAATCTTGTTTTGGGTGCAGCTTGGAAATTTTTACCTCATTAGTACAACTTAACCACTTTCCAGAGAAGATTTCTTATTTAAAAAAATATTTGTGTTTTTATGGAGCTTCAATGTATTCAAAAAGGCCATAGGGCGATGGACCACATGGTTACTGTATTTACAAGGACTTCAAGTAAGAAATATGATGAAAATCATAAAACATTTTTTTAAACCCTTTCAGTCCCAATGACAATTAGACATCATCATTTTATAATTATTTTTCTTATCGTATAGCCATTTATTATATAAAAAAACATCATTCAATTCTTCAAACTTTTTTTCTATTAAAAAATATTTTTTATTAATCCCAATAGATGTCAGCCCTATTATTATTTTTCTTTTTTGATCAGAACCATGATGATGCCAAATGGCATCACTGGGACTAACAACCAATAATCCTTGAACATTCTTATAAAAAAGCAAAACTTCTTGGAAAATTGCCAGTCTTATTCAAAACTACCAAATTAAATTTGAAAAAAAAATTCCGAATACTGTAATCACCAACAATTTTTCTTTAGGCACCTTTGGCGACTATTCACTCACATTGGCGACTTCGACACCTAAACATTTATAATATCAGCCCTCATTGATTCGGATAGAGATTTCCGTTTCTCCCCAATCAGACCTTTTCCCTCTTCCTGGTTTGTACAATCTGTTTTCCCGGATTTTCTCCTAGTTTAGAGGAATTTTCGGATTCAGAAGAGATTGGTCTCCCCGAAAAAGATTGGAAATAGAAAATCTTTGGTAAAAGATTATAATGGAGTTTTCGTTTGGCATTTCTCCTGGTTTACGCATTTGGTCTTTCATCAGAGTTTATCAACTGTGTCCATACTTTAATATTATTTATCAATTTATTTCCTAAAAAATGTTTGGTTTGAAAAAATGTGGTTTGTGGTTGTATTACAGTTACATTAGAGATCTGTTCCGAATAAATATAATGTAACTAACTGCTCGGCGTAACAGCCCATTTCTGGGCCAATGCCTGCCGTGTCCATTTCAGCTTTCGTGACCTAGGTTTCTGGGTTGCTAGGCATATATCCTGTTAAGGTTTTCAGCCTTACGCAGAACCCAAAGTGCCCAAGTATGATTGGTACCCATTTTACCGACCCACTCAAGGGATGAAAGGATGGGTTAACTCACCCAATCCGGGATTCGATCCCCGGATCTGTGGTGTGACAATGCGAAGAACTACTACTAAGCCACTTGACCCCAGTCTTCTTAACCCTTTCAGTCCCAAAAATTTACTACACTACAGAAACTTCTGATATTCACAAAATAAGCTTATTTTAGATCAAATACACGAGTTCCATAAGAAAAAAAATTGACTTTAATTTTTTATATGGTTTTTGAAATAATGCCAAAATATTTTAACTGTGGAAAACAACAAAATAAAAACATATATTACCTAAAAAACACTTAGAGTTATAAATTTTAAGGTATCTGATCATATTATTAAAAAAATTTAGTGATTATTTTAACCGAAATAGTTTAAATTGTGTTTTAAATATGTGGAACTGAAGTGAACTTATCAAAAATTAGGTGAAACGGTTGTTGGCTATTTTCTAAATAAAAAAAATAGTAGTTCTGATTTCGATTGAGATTAATGTAAAATATTGTCTATTAGAACAAAGTGTGTGTAGAATCGAATGATGTGTGTTTGGATATCACAACTGGACATAAACATTTCGAAAAAAATATTGAATGTGATGATGCCAAATGGCATCACTGGGACTGAAACGGTTAAATAGATTCATTATTATTAAGTGACAAATCCACCACTGAACTGACTCATGACATAAATTTATATCAAGAATGAAGCAAATTTATTATTTGGTCAAATCAAATCAAATTTATTTCCCTTGAGCAAATTTATTCACGCTTTAAGAAGCACGTTGATGCAAAATTAAAAACTTGCTGGTAAGTTTTAAGGAAATACAGTTCCTAGTAGCTGCAACGATTGTGTGGGGAAATGTGCAAACATGCTTCATAAAATATTCGAACCCATTTCAAGGAGTGGGATTGTAGATACCTGTAGGGGATGTAAGGAGCCTAGTGGTCACGATCTCGGACTCGAGATCGGAAGGTTGAGAGTTCGAGACCCGGTGCCACTGAAGACTTCCCGAGTATATGCGGAGTACGTGCTCGTAAAATCTGTTGGGTCCGAAAGTCCTGTGGTCGGTCATTGCGCAGTTCACCATGGGTACAGGTTCCTGGAGAAAATTTCCCTCCCCTTCAGGGACATGTCTAAATTGTGGAGGTGGCGACAGATGGCAACAACTGTCATATGTGTTTGTGTGTGTCTTGTGTTGTCCTACTTGACGATGGTTTATAAGCGGGTCCTTGCGACCAAGCACACAAGCCTGAAAATATATGTCAACCAATCTAATCCAATCCATTGTCCTGACTTGTAAGGGAGAGCGGGGCTACACCGTACAGCGGAGTTAAACCGTACACACATTTTTTTTTGGTTTGCATTATATAGTTTCCCTGTCATTTGCGTATTTTTCATCCAGTAAAAAAAAAACTATTTTCACTCGTTTTCTTATAATTTTCATCCAGTACTCTAAATAAAAGGTAAGTGAAGAATCTTTTCTTGTTTGCTAGTAAATGTTGGATCGTAATAAACTAGGGTAGACTAACCAGTGAATGAACGTTTAAGCCGTCATGTTCGCCAGTGAATGAACACCAGGATATAATGACCTGGACAACCAACCATTGTCAGATAGCTCCCTAATACATGGGAGGAAGTCAGTGTTGGCAATCCATATAATGGAATGATTTTCAATCCTTATTTTTTTAATTATATTTACCAAATGTTCATTCACTACTTCTCTTTAGCCGTCTTTTGGTTCTTAGCGATGACATGACAGAATTTAAGGTTATTTTAGTATATTGAAGCAAGGTACAAATTGGGGCTGAACCGTACACTTCTGTATGGTTTAGCCCCAAATGGTTTTCTATGGAAACATACCTGTAACAATTGTAACTTACGCGGAAAGTAGACCTACCAAAAATGTTAAAGTTTTATATTTCTTCTTAACAATGCTTTCAAGGCCCTTCAAATAAAGCACAACTGAAAGAGTCAGCTAAAGTAAAAGAGAAGAAGGAAAAAATTCAACAACTGCAAGGAAAGATAAAAGCTGAAAAGGTAGGGCGGAAAAATTCAAAACAAGTGAACTTGGGACTCAAAAGTAAAACCAAAGCGAATCTTAAACCCAAGAGGACAATTTCTAAAACAACGGCATCTAAATTTCTAAAATCTTCTAAAACTGTACAATTGCAAAAAAGTTTTTTAGTTACGACCTTTATTAGTAATGAAAAGATTTTTTTATTGTAATCTATTGCATTACAATCATTACTCACCTGAACAGATGATTTTTAAACTATATAGTTATAGCCCCTTCTACTGTACGGTTTAGTCCTGAGTAACTTTTTTATCACCACTTTTTAGATATAAAAAGCGGAATAGTTTCAAAATGTTTTTGTAGGATCAGTAGCCGAATAATCAAATTATATATTAGCTGTGTTCATATAACCTTTACTTTGCAATTTGCGTGTACGTGTACGGTATAGCCCCACGCTTCAATAAGTTAGCAACATTTAGCATATAAAGTGAATCCAGGTTTGCTACAGTACTTAATTTCATTCTTCGTTCAATAGGATGACGCAAAACAAAAAAAGCCATGGTTCACAAGGCCAAGGAAGCACATAAGTTAATGAATAATTTACTTTGAATTAGATTTGTAAATATTTCTGAAAAAGTTAGGCAATAATTTTTAACTTAAATTTCGAAAACAAAGACATTTCTTTTGACGTCAATTTTTTTACTATCCTCTTTCTTCTAACTACCTTTCAGACTCACCTACCCAAGACAATTGCAACGCTTTTACATCTCAGTTTTTCCGCTCAAACAAATTTGGTTTTGTGTCTGCAATTAAGCATTTCGTGCTTTCGCATAATTATGTACGAAGTGTAATTTATCAAACCAGACAAAACCCTAGTGAAGATGGATAAAAAGCTTCTTTGGAAAAGTAATTAGTTTTTAGTAACTTGGAAAATAGTTCGCAGATTTTCTTTGTTTCCAAACTATAGTCACTTTCAGAAACTTTTTGGTTTTATGTTTGGTTTCATCTTTTACATATTTTATTACATTGGATATTATGCTATTTTAAAAATTGTAATCAACATAAACTTCTTATTAAAATAATTCCCAATGCATTCAATTTCCTAATATTTAACGAACCTTTTAGTATCAATAATTTGAAGGATAAAATTATTTTAAGAAAGATGATTATATACCATGTCTAGCCGGAATGCGAGCCTCGAAAAGACTTTCTTCCCCCATCCCTTATTGGAGAATTAGAAAATCTTTGATAAAAGATTATAATAGAGTTTTCGTTTGGCATTTCTCCTGGTTTACGCCTTTGGTCTTTCCGAGTTTATCAACTGTGCCCTTACTTACTTTAATATTATTTATCAATTTATTTCCTAAGAAATGTTTGGTTTGAAAAAATGTGGTTTGTGGTTGTAATACAATTACATTAGAGATCTGTTAAGAATAAATATAATGTACGCACTTAAAACAAAATAGTGAAATCCACTCCAGTTGGAGAAGTGCATTTTCGACACAGGAAAGGAATGGATATTAACTCAGACTGAGTTAAAATCACTCGTTTTGAGTGATCCTGTCGGAGGTTTAACACACAAAGGATCCACTCCAAAAGGAGAAGTGCATTTTCCAGACTGGAGGACTGAAAATTAATCAGACTGAGTTAAAATCGCTCGTTCGTTTTAAGAGTGTAACTAACTGCTCGGCGCAACAGCCCATTTCTGGGCCAATGCCAGCCGTGTCCGTTTCAGCTTTCGTGACCTAGGGTTCTGGGTTGCTAGGCATATGTCCTGTTAAGGTTGTCAGCCTCACGCAGAACCCCCAGTGTTTAGTTCCCAAGCATGATTGGTACCCATTTTACCGACTCACTCAAGGGATGAAAGGATGGGTTAACTCACCCAATCCGGGATTCGATCCCCGGACCTGTGGTGTGGCAATGCGAAGCACTACTACTAAGCCACTTGACCCCAGTCTTCTTAAATATATTCATTATTAAGTGACAAATCCACCACTGAACTGACTCTTGACAAAAAATTTATATCAAGAATAAATCTCTTGAGCAAATTTATTCGCTCTTTAAGAAGCACGTTGATGCAAAATTAAAAACTTGCTGGTAAGTTTCAAGGAAATACAGTTCCTAGTAGCTGCAACGATTGTGTGGGGAAATGTACAAACATGCTTCATAAAATATCCGAACCCATTTCAAAGAGTGGGAATGTAGAGACCTGTAGGGGAGAGCGGGGCTACACCGTACAGCGGAGCTAAACCGTACGCACATTTTTTTTTTTTTTTTGGTTTGCAGTATAGATATAGTTTCGCGGTCATTGCGTATGATTATCAGTGTCTCAGTAAAAAAAACTGTTTTCACTCGTTTTCTTTTAATTTTCATCCAGTACTCTAAATAAAAGGTAAGTGAAGAATCTTTTCCTGTTTGCTAGTAAATGTTGGATCGTAATAAACTAGGGTAGACTAACCAGTGAATGAACGTTTAAGCCGTCATGTTCGCCAGTGAATGAACACCAGGATATAATGACCTGGACAACCAACCATTGTCAGATAGCTCCCTAATACATGGGAGGAAGTCAGTGTTGGCAATCCATATAATGGAATGATTTTCAATCCTTATTTTTTTAATTATATTTACCAAATGTTCATTCACTACTTCTATTTAGCCGTCTTTTGGTTCTTAGCAATGACATGACAGAATTTAAGGTTATTTTAATATATTGAAGCAAGGTACAAATTGGGGCTGAACCGTACACTTCTGTACGGTTTAGCCCCAAATGGTTTTCTATAGAAACACACCTTTAACGATTGTAACTTACGCGGAAAGTATAGACCTACCAAAAATTTTAAAGTTTTATATTTTTGCTTAACAATGCTTTCAAAGCCCCCCAAATAAAGCACAACTGAAAGAGTCAGCTAAAGTAAAAGAGATGAAGGAAAAAATTCAACAACTGCAAGGAAAGATAAAAGCTGAAAAGGTAGGGCAGAAAAATTCAAAACAAGTGAACTTGGGACTCAGAAGTAAAACCAAAGCGAATCTTAAACCCAAGAAAACAATTTCTAAAACAACGGCATCGAAATTTCTAAAATCTTCTAAAACTGTACAATTGTAAAAAAGTTTTTTTAGTTTCAACATTTATTAGTAATAAAAAGTTTTTTTATTGTAATCTATTGCATTACTATCATTACTTACCTGAACAGATGATTTTTAAACTATACAGTTAAAGCCCCTTCTACTGTACGCACTGAGAAAAAAATACTGTAAACATACAGAATTTATTTTAGTAATGTTACAGAAATAAACAATTTTACAAAATAAGTTTTTGTAATTCGGACAAGAAATCTTCGTTTCTACAGTTACAAAAAAATGTCTAGTATTTTCAATTTCTTCCAGCCAATCATCTTCTTCTACATGAAGTTGCTCGCGCATCGACAACTAAAGTTTGACCTCGATCGTAATTTAAGTCGCAAATCGCCATTTTAAATTTTTTCGCAACACACGTTTAAAAATAGGTAAGTACTAATATTTTTTCCATTATTCTATTTATAATTCTTATTAGGGTATCCAGCATTGTTAATGATTGTTTAATGTTTTTATGTTCATGAAACTTTCGTGAATATACCATGAAAAGTGTTCTGTTTGCGAGATAGTAGCGTAGAATTACACACAACAATAGGATTACTGCTTTTTTGATCGTGTTTAGTTTCGCGGAGTAATTATAAACAAAATATCATTTGCGATTGGTGATAAATTAGTCGAAAGTCAGCTATGTTTATTAAACAAAGAATAAGCAATTTGATTTTTTTAAAAGTTCCTTTTTTGGTTTTGTATGGATATTGTGTTTGCTGTATTTATAACTTATGTAATATGTAGTCCCCAGGAGGCCCAGTGGCTTAGTGGTAGTGATTTGCATTGCCACGCTGCGGGTTCTAGGATCGAATCTCGGATTGGGCGAGTTGACCCATCCTTTCATCCCGTGAGAGAGTCGATAAAATGGGTACCAAGCATACTTGGGAACTAAACACTGGGGGTTCCGTTCTAAGAAACGCTCTGTTTAATAAGAAATCTGGTCGGGTTTAATTTTCATTTTTTTGGAGCAGTTTCATTTTTCTTTATTTTTTAATGTATAATTAAATTCAAAATGAAATAAAATTAACGCAACTAATCGATTTTTTTCTTTTAAAAATTTTGGATATAACCTGGATGCTGTGTTTGGGGATTTTTCTACTTGTTTTTCGGTAAGAATTTCAGTAAGTATTTAAGTAACAGGAAAGTAGTTCATTTTAGTTCTATTAAAACTTCTTGTTTGATTTTTCAGGTGTTTGTATTTTTTTATGTTAAACATATTGAATATTTTTGTTAGTTTTTATACTAAAGAGGTACTGATAAACATTCCTTTGATAGAATATATTCTTTAGTAAGATTTTTTTTTTGCTTTGAAGTAAATTTTGGAACAAAAGTTTCGTTTCTTTATAATTATATAAATACCTTACATGGATTTGAATTTTGTAAAATGAAATTTTAGTGGCAAAAATAAATTTTCCAAAAAAATATTTTTAGGTAACTAATAAATATTTGTGTTTGTGAGGTTAGTGTGTTATAAAAGTGATAAAGTTTTAAGAAAGTAGATGTAAATTGTGATTTATTTGTAAAATTATAACATCTTTTTTTGCATAACTTATTTATTCAAAAATTTCCTGAATATTGAAAAAGTATTATTGAAAAAATTGTAATTGTTTTTTATGAATTTACCTACTTGCCTTTACCTATTTACCCTTATTTGCAAACTGCAATATCCTTGACCCACTTAATTATTACACCTGATCCTACGCCTTTTTAGTCAATTCTTTTAAATAGAAAAAAAAAATGAAAACAGGGTACTGATACCGTGGAGATTTCCGTCCGTAAAAGTAAATATTTGAACAAAATTTTAAATATTGATTTCGTACAAGGATTTTCTTAATAACCTCTTTTGGGGATGATAGCGAGAAATCGCCTAAACTGGTGTAAAGTAAGCCAGTTACTCGCTTTGTTTATCTTTCGCGGCAACCCTAATTCACGCCAAAGTTGAGTTGAACGAGTCACACGTTTGTACCGCAAATGAAGAACCATTAGAAAAACCGGTTTCCGGTCGCCAATGTCCACCAAGCGGATACATTTGAAGAGTACAGGGGAAGAACCGATTGGTTTATTAGGCGGACGCCCGCAATTGTCTGCTTGGCTTACATTGGCGGCAGAAAAACGGTTTCTCTCTTTCTTCTTCGCTTAGTCCAAGCGTCAGGATCGTCAATCGCCTTAATGTTGGTAGCTAGGAGCCACAGAGATATTAGTTAAAGTATTAGAGTGGAAGCTCACGTGACCTACAACACTGGCTTCATTGGGGCTCTTCTAGGAGCTCCTTGCGCGTCCTGTCGTTAGCATTGAAGGTCACGTGATCTGCCACTTTATTACTTTAACTATGATCTCTGTGGTAGGAACTGATTTCCTTAAACAAGTTTAGGCGATCACTCGCTATCATCGAGTAAGTGGCCTGCTAATTAAACTTCTCTACAAAATCAATCGGTTTTTCCCCTGTACTCTTCAATTACGGAAAGACTCTAAAGAAATCAATCGGTTCTTCCCGTGTACTCTTCAATTTCTTTACTTGTGATATTTTTACAACTAATTTCTTAAATTCTCTAACAATTTGGTTTTTTTAAGGATGCAAAAAATTCTCGCAATGTATGAAGAATATACATAAGACTGAAAACACCATATGCTGATCTTTTACAGGAAGAAGAAATGTCTTGGTCCATTAGGGCAAAAATGTTTTGCTTGTCAATAAATATGAAATTTGTATAGTCCGACCACGATACCTTGGCAATCAAAATATTTTGATTGTGGAAGGTTCCACTTTGAATTGAGGTTTTCAGCCGAAGGAGGATGGGTTGCCGGCTCAAGGCGTTTGGCGAGAATAGGGTTTGTTGGTGTAATGCGATTGTAAATAATGTATCTCACTAGAACTGCACATCAGTTATCGGCTACAGAGGATTGTTGTTGATTGCTGGTAGCGGTTAACGATTACACGTGTATTTCTTTGATATTTTGAATCGTGAAATAACTAAATCTATGATTATTTTACAGAAATTTAATTAACCATTGCTAAAAAAAAGTTCAAAATTAATAAACAAACTCGTAGTTAAGTTATAACTTCCACTGAGTTTATTTCCCAGTATACTTCTATGATTTTTTTTTTTTTTCATTTTGATGAAAGGGTTTTAAAACTTAAAAATATGACTGTGACTAGGAATTACACCGAGGGACGCTATAACTTAAATATTAATGGGAAATATAAGAGTAATCCCGATGCAAGTTCGATCTACAATTCGATTGATAGTCTGTTTCTAGACCTTAAAGAAATATGCGCCCAAAAGCAATGAATCGCCAAACATTGTAACTCTTGCCCAAACCCAAAGCCTTCCTTACCTTTTTTCGAAGTGGACTGGTCCACAATCAAAATATTTTGGTTGCCAAGTTAGCGTGGTCGGACTATAACTGGTGTTATATCATTACTATTTGTGTACATTATGTTAGTAATCTTCAGTATTGCATTTTTTTAGTATTTTTTTTTCAGTATTGCATTTTTACTGCAAGCATTAGCTGAAATTCCTAGTTACAAACAAAATTTCTAATTCTGTCTTGAAAGTGTTATATAAAATGAAACGATATTTCTATATAAATATATCTCAACTAATTTTAGTAATTTTAAGTTTTAATTTATTCCCACAGCTTCGTGAGTTAGTGTGGAGTTATTTTTTTTAGCGTTTTCAGTTTTTTAGACTTATAATTAACATTTATTAGATTTTTAAATATGTATTTGTTGCCGAAAACTTCTTGTGTATCATTATGTACTGGAAATAGGAAAATCATACATTCTTTGCTTGTTTTAGTTTACCACAAGGGATTTGAATTGTAAAACGTTCAAGTCTTTTGTGGCAAACCAAAACGTTAATCCAAGAATTTATATTTCTGGAACATTTATTGGTTGGTTCGCAAGAAATTTTTGGCAACATAATTGCAAGTTGGGCAAAAAAAAACTTGCCAACATTTATTAAATTAAAGATGAATTTTCTAAGAAACAATACTTGTGTAGGCTACATAAATTAGTCGCGCAAAGTTGCAAAAACATTATTAGTAGAGGGTACATAATATAGTCTTGTAAAGTTACAAAAACATTACTTGTATAGGATACATAAACTTTTCTTGTATGGTTACAGAAACAATACTTGTGTGTGATACATAAAATAGTCTTGTAAATCTACATGACATATTCATGTAATGCTAACAAAAATATATTATGTGTTTTACAGCACTAGTTTTAGTAATTATTTACTAGAAATTTTCTAGGAGAAGTTTTTTACAATTTTTTTTTCTGTAATAGTTAGATTTTTTTTCACAGTGCGGTTTAGCCCCGAGTAATTTTTTTATCACCACTTTTTAGATATAAAAAGCGGAATAGTTCCAAAATGTTTTTGTAGGATCAGTAGCCGAATAATCAAATTATATTAAATGTGTTCATATAACCTTTACTTTGTAATTTGCGTGTACGTATACGGTATAGCCCCGCCCTCCAATAAGTCAACAACATTTAGCATATAAAATAAATCCAGGTTTGCGACAGTATTTAATTTCATTCTTCGTTCAATAGGATGATGCAAAACAAAAAAGGCCATGGTTCACAAGGCCATGGATGCACATGAGTTAATGAATAATTTACTTTAAATTAGATTTGTAAATATTTCTGAAAAAGTTAGGCAATAATTTTTAACTTAAATTTCGAAAACAAAGACATTTCTTTTGACGTCAATTTTTTTCACTATCCTTTTTCGTCTAACCACTCTTTAGACTCGCCTACTCAAGACAATTGCTACGCTTTTACATCAGTTTTTCCGCGCAAACGAATTTCGTTTTGTGTGCCTGCAATTAAGCATTTCGTGCTTTCGCATAATTATGTACGAAGTGTAATTTATCAAACCAGACAAAACCCAAGTGAAGATGGATAAAAAGCTTCTTTGAAAAAGCAATTAGTTTTTAGTAACTTGGAAAATAGTTCGCAGTTTTAATTTGTTTCCAAACTATAGTCACTTTCAGAAACTTTTTGGTTTTATCTCTGGTTTCATCTTTTACATTGGATATGTTTTATTACATTGGATGTTATGCTAGTTTAAGAATTGTAATTAACATAAACTACATATTAAAATAATTCCCAATGCATTCAATTTCCTAATATTTAACGAACCTTTTAGTATTGATAATTTTAAGGATAAAACTATTTAAAGAAGGATGATTATATACCTTGTCTAGCCGGAATGCGAGCTTCGGAAATACTTTCTTCTCCCATCCCTTCACTTGGTTTTCTTAGAAAAGGCGTGAGCTTGTTTTTTCCCAAGTCAGAACCTCAAATGCGTTAGGTTTAGAAAAGCCATTCTTCCCCCGTTTAATAGAAAACCAAGCAAAGGGATGGGGGAAGAAAGTCTTTTCGAAGCTTACATTCTGGCTAGACAGTGTTTAGTCCCATAGAACTAATGCTTTAGTTTTAAAGATCCAATTTCTGCGAAAGTTTTGCACTCTTTTTACTAGGTAAGGAAAGACTAACACCCAATGATAAATAATATATTACCTTTTAATAAATTAAATGGATGTAAATAATGAGACTCAGCAATTTAAGTTGAATAACGTAACTCTACACTCTTAAAACAAAAGAGTGAAATCCACTCATGTAGGAGAAGTGCATTTTCGACATTGGAAAGGAGTGAATATTAATTCAGAGTTAAAATCACTCGTTTGGAGGGATCCTGTTGCAGGTTTAACATACAAAGGATCCACTCCTATAGGGGAAGTGACTTTTCGACACTGGAGAAGTGAAAATGAACTCAGACTGAGTTAAAATCGCTCGTTTGTTTTAAGAGTGTAACATGGAATGTGCGCTCCGGACCTGGGGTCTCCAAACTCAAGTGCCCCAGTGCTCCTTCCAGTTGAGTTCAGTTTAGTTCAGTGCAACCACCCAAGGAACAGGCTGGGATAGTGACCACAATAATATTACGAGAAACAATAAACTGTCGAATTCGGGTTCAAACCACAAACTTTTTGTTATCCAGTCAATGAGCTATTTCCCAACAGAGCTATTTCAGCAAGCGCTTTTCAACAAACAATTAAAAGCTAGTTCCGTTATAGTCTATTACTCTTTACGCAGTTGAAAACATAAAAGAAAAATATTTAACTTTAAACAACATATTTCTCTTTAAATAAAGTAACAGTATTTGTTTGTAAATATAATAATTTTTTCTGTAAAATTAACATATTTTTACAGCTTACGGTGAACATTTCCGTAACCACTGCATGTAACTGAAGCCTAAAGTTCATTCCAGTGAACTTTCAAGTTCATTGGGTCCGAAATACTATTAAGCCCCATAAAATATCCGATACGCGAAAACTGACGTCTTTTTAACAGCATTAACATGGGCCATAAACCGTTACACAGCGGCGGGATCCGTGATGAGAATGACCCAAGTTTTAATCTTCAGAAAGGATCATAACATAAAGTATATCGATCAGAAATAGATAGTGAACTCGTGGTACCATTTGTGAGCCTAACAGTATTGGAGAGAGTGTTAAATCAAAATGTGGATAGCATTGATAAATGTTTAGATTTTATAGTTAGAAATTAAAAGGGGACTCGGTAACCAAAATGTTTTTTTCTTGAAATATAGATGGCATAAATATTTATTTAAATCAAGGGGGTAAAATATGCATTTTAAATTATAATTATACAATATTTTAAAAATAGTTCAAAATGGTTTTTGATAAAAAGTATCTGCTTTAGATCAAAACCATTTTGATCTGAAACAGATGTTTTAATGTCTTAAAACTCTAAATAGCTCAAATAATTTAAAATGTTTAAATTTTTTAAACTATAAATTTTTTTTGACGCACATTTTATACCAGTTCTATTTTCATGAATATTCCCTGGAGTTTTAGCCTTTAAAGATTGGATGTGTTTCCAAATATTACAATCCAAGTAAAACAAATTTAAAGAACCATACGTTAGTAATAAATAGAAATTCGAAGTAGAAAAAATGACTTTAATGTAAAAAAGTGCATTAATATAGTAATAGTATATTGAATAATAAGTTTTGAAATTGAAAATAATTGAACTTATAAAAACATTCATATTACTCTTATTTCTGAAAGATTATTAAAGGAATGATTTTATCCCTGCTGAAAAAGAATCAAATCCAGTTTGTTTTCGATGAGTTTCAAACACACATTCCTTTCTAATATAGAATATTTGCTTTCAAAAGTTCAATAGGTTTATTCCACAAATAAAAAGTTTAATATGTTAGCTTTTTAGAAAACTTTCTCAATCTTTCCGATGATACTTTTTCAGCGGCTTTTAATGAAATTTTTTGGAATAGAACTGAAGAAATGTCTTTGATGGCTTATAACTTATTATATTCCTTTTATTCCTTCTGCAAATATATTGTTAAAGCTTATTTATGTGAATAACATACTATTAAATTTTTGATTTGAAATTCATAAGGATTTCAATATAATCAAACATCTGTAAAAGATAATGAATCTAATTGTGAAGAATCGTTAATTGGTTTATAGAGGAAGTCTGTTGATTGGTTTATAGTGGAAGACTGTTGATTGGTTTATAGTGGAAGATTGTATTAACGTGGAAGACTTGATTGGTTTATAGTGGAAGATTGTATTAAAGTGGAAGACTGTTGATTGGTTTATAGTGGAAGATTGTATTAAAGTGGAAGACTGTTGATGTTAAAGAGTCACGGTTCATTCTGCACAGATGTCTGGCAAATTTCATCCGGTTGACTTTTATGTAGTTGATGATATCTGCCTCCCTATATATCTTATAAAGTTCACTGTTTTATCTGTGCCTCCACATCACACGCTTACTTCATTTTATTTTATTTTGAGTTATCGTTGCAGTAGAGCTACACGAGGGCTATCGGCGACGGGCGTCAATTTTTAGAACCACAGTAAAGTGAGAGCCAACACCCGAGTAGGCACCCAACGCTTCCGGTCTGAGCGACATCGAACTTCAGCATTGGGACTTAGGAGTATATATAACATACACTCCCTCTACAGGGTTACCATTAGTCGGTTACTTTCTAGCTGCATGGGCCATTAATAGGTCGGTAGTTTTTTGGCGATATTTAATACATGGAATAAAATACAGGGTGATGCAAACAAAAGCGGCCCCCGTCTAGAGATATGAATACACTGAAATGCTTGCCGAGAAAAACTCTTGAAGCTTAGATTTCATTTTAACTAGCTTCTCAAACCATAGCGTAGTTGCCGGCAAATAATTCGCCAAGCGTTTGGTTGGGCTTAATATTGAAGCGATCAATAGCTTCAGTTAGCAAGCCTGTTTTTACATTGGTTTTTGACTTGGCAGCATTTCTATCGTATTCTTATCTCCACGTTGGGGCCGCTTTTATTTGCCTCACCATGCAAGGCATATTGAGATTTTCTTAGAAATAGTCGTAACTCACGTGTCGTGTCGTAATGAATGTTGTGGAACGACTCCATGCACCCTATGACCGCCTGAGTCCCGGATTGCGTAGGGGGCCAGCACGAGAGACCGTCCCACACAGTTGAACAGGCTGCATCTGAAACAGAAAAAACAAACGATTAAAAGATTATTTTAAACTTCATAATGTGGCTGTACAAAAATTATATTTAGGTATAGGTAATACAGGGTGAGGCAAACAAAACCGGCCCCGATCTAGAGATGGGAATACGTTGAAATGCTTGGCAGGAAAAACTCTTGAAACCGCCTAAAACCTGTTTTTGCATTGGTTGGATCGGATTCGCTTCACATTTGAGCTACTCATAGAACTAGTGGCGAGTTCAGATCTTAGTTCGCATTGTATGAAGACGTCCCATAATGAAAATTTTGTGTCTTGCAATCAATTTGGAATGTTTTGTATTACCAAAAACAAAAAGGTCCGATTCTCTAGGATAAATAACAACCAAAACAATCAAATAATCACTAAATCTTGATCAGCTCTACTAACCTTGTTTATATTCCATTTCAACTAGCTTCTAAAAGCGTAGCGTAGTTGCTGGTAAATAAGTCGCCAAACGTTTGTTTGGGCTTAATATTGAAGCGATCAATAGCTTCAGTAAGCAAACATGTTTTTGTATTGGTTTTAGACTTGGCAACATTTCTGTCGTATTCTTATTTCCACCTCGGGGCCGGTTTTGTTTGCCTCACCCTGTATTATTAGGTAACATTTATGATGGAGCAGCACGTTAAATTCCGTCGTAGTCACAAAGTCCTCCAAGTTCCCATACCAAATCAATACCTCTGGGGGGTGACAAGTCAATTCTGGGGATCCTCTAGTTGGCCTATGTCTCTAAAATTTAGATGGATCTACTTACGAGAGAGTGTGCTGTGTCTGTTTTACTTGACGAAGGTTTATAAGTGGATCTCTGACCAAGCACACAAACCTAAATATATATGTCGACCAACCAACCACATTTTTATATCAAGCAATTTAATTACTTTTAAAAAATGCCTTCGAATTTGGATATTTAATTGGACACATATTTCTGTAAAGTTATCTTTAAATATCATATTTCCACATGAGATAATTGATTTTTTTTTTTCATTTTCCTTTGAGTAATTTCTAAATGTATTTTCAAATTAATATCTTTTCTTGAAAATAAAATAATGTAAAGTTTGTAAATATTTAAAATAAAATAAAAAAAAAAAAAACTTTTTGAAAATGAGGCTTTTTTTTTAATTTTCAGCATGTGCAATATTTTTAATGGTTTTGACATAATATATAACTAGTTGGGGGGTCTAATTTTGGAAAGTTTTACATTTCTAAATTGGGAAAAGCAATTACAAAAACTAATTTCAGGATAAGAGTTTAGATTAAAATATGCAATTTAAATTTTTAAAATGTTGGTAAAAAATTAGAATAGCGTATGACATTGGACCTAAACTCGTCATTTGTTATACATGGTAAAATTCTGATATTGTACAAGAAAATCGAATCATCTTTAGTATTCAAACTAGTAATTTCATTTATGAATTTGGCATCTTACATTATTGTTTCAATGAGTAGCAATTAAATTTCGAAGGAAAAAACTAAAATCTTTGCCTTTAAGATCAAATTTCAAACGAGATTTTAATACTGAAATTATATTGAAATTAGTAATTATCTGAAATAGCGTCAAGAAAAGAAAGGAGTTTGAAAATGTGACGTCTTTTAAAAATATGTCACTGAGATAATACTGTTGGGAAAACATAAGCAAAAATAACGTTTTCGAAAAAAATCTACAGTCAAATAAAGAGGATAACACATGAGCTAGAAATCGAAGAAGTCAATTCTGTGGCTGTAAAAAAAATGTAAAATGTGTATTAAGGAGACGCGGAACACAAAAAATTAAATTCAGTTTTTTTTCAATCTCTAGCATAAAAATTAAACTATTTTTACAAAGAACTAACATTAAATAAAGTATACAAAAATATATAAATATTGAAACGCTAGTTTTTAAATTTAAAATTTAAATTTTTTTAACGTGCTTTAAAATGCTACCGTTCGCCTACAATTAAAAAAAAAATTAAATGTTTTTTTTTTCTTCAAAATGTTCTAACAACATCTATTAATTAAAGTTGGTATGAATATTGAGCTATCAGGTTATACACTTGTGTAGCTTTATGCATAAAAATTATACTAAAAGAATTTTTTTTTTAAATTTTCACAACTTCATCATTGTTTTAAAATCTACTTAAACTAGACCTTATCCGTACCAACTTTTGTTAAACGCATATGTTTCAAAAGAGGAAAAAAGCTTTGGAGCTCTACAATAATTTACCTAAAAGTCTTAGGGTTTTAACCAATCACAAGATGAAAAAATAAGAAAATATAAAGTCAATGTATAATTTTCAATTTTTTTTAAAAAAAACTACTATATCATTTTCAGTTAAACCTCCAACCTTTGTAAAGGATTCCTTTTTTCCAATAATCTTAGCTATCAGCATTCGAGCATGTTTAATTTTTTTCCTGGGCAGCCCTAAATTTTGGGTAATGCGTCCCCTTAAGGGGGTTCAATACCCTCAAATCGGTGAAAAAATCAAAACAAAAATTATTGGCTTAAAATACTATTACAACCTTTATTAATAATGTCACAAAGTATCAAGACGATTGGAAAACTATTTTTGACATTAAAAGCCATTTTAATGTAATGGCTTCGTAAGGAAATGGGTTAACAATAAAAACTTTAAGCGCGTTTTTCTCAGAACTTGATATTTTTAACTTCGATGTACCTTTTGTCAAAAACCATGCTATGTTTTCTCGTAAATTTTTTATATGATGTAATACATAGTATATATTAATCTGAGGTTATGAATTTTAATAAAACTAAAGTGAAAAAAATGTTATGGGGCATAAAAGTGAGAAATTTCATGATTTTTTGGGTACTTTAAAACTTTATTTATTTAAAAAAATCTAACAGTCGTTTAAAAAAAAACTTTTAACCTCAGATTAATATACAAGGTTGGTATAATACACACAGAATTTTTTAAGATGATCTGATCAGTAGTTATTGTGAAAAGGTACATTGAAATTGGCCAATTTAACATTACCGATATACAACATACTGAACCCCCTTAAATGAAAATTAAGAATTTCAAACATTTAAAATGTCATCCATTTCATATTTCTTACAAATCGAATAGGATAAATTATTTTCGTTACCAATTTCCTGAAAACGTAGAAGGCGAGGACAGTGTTTTTTTATTACAACTTGATCACATTTGTGTTGAAGGAGGTATGAAAAATGCACCCCGAAGGGAAATTCAGGGAAATTAAATTCAGCTATCTAAAACAAAGAGTCTTTCTGAATAAAGCCCAAAAAGTAAAAACAGAAGCCAAGAAAAACAGAAGTAGAATCATCTTTTTTCAAAGAAAGCAGGAAATTTAAAATGGCGCCAAGTCTTCGACCCACAAAAGGCATGATTACCCAGAAAAGTATCAAGAGCATTTCGCTTTTATTTGATTGGATTAGTTTCTCAATGATTAAAAAAAGTTCAATTTTGGTACTCAGTTCTATTGTTATTAAGTATCATCCTGTCGACCATTTTCGCCAAATAGTATTGCCAAAATGGCTAAATAAAAGTATAATTTATAATAAATATAATTTTTAGAAAATATTTATTAATAATTAATATAAAAACACACATATAATGCACCTAAATAAAATCGAAAAAAATTATTAACATTAAAAATTAATGTAAATAGAATGTATATATAATAATTAATATAAATTGTAATATATATAATATCTGAAAGCAGCCGCGCCGGAAACCCTGCGAACCCGGTAGATTACATGACCCTAACACCATCAGGGATATCTTCCATCGCAAAGCAACTCATTTCTAAAACCTAGGCAGACCACGGCCTACTCAACTACTAAAGCCGAAGAAACTCTCTCAAACACGCTCAGGGACGGAAATTTTGAAGTCATAGTTGCGAGTGACGTCGCTCCGAAGATGAAAATAACCGGTCTCGAAACATGTTCGGAACCACTCGTCCACGGCTGACTCCATTTTTTGGGTTCAGAATACGTCCGAACTAGTTTCTCGATCTTTGGCACTCGGAACAGCGACGTCAAAAATTCCGTCTACGTACATGTTTGGGAGAGCTTCTCTGGCCTTGTTATTGAAGTTGGCCGTGGGCTGACCCTCCTACTCATACCTGGTATCTACAAAAACATCCTGGAGCAATACCACCTAGATTAGAAGGCCGGCGAACTAAATGCTTGACGTCATATTAGTGGACCGATACTGTGGTTATGACCAATGATCATTCGTGGCTAAATCTTGTATTTGAATAAATTTTTTTAAGATAAGATGAATCAAGATGTGACGTCATCCTAAGATACGACGTTATTGGTCAACAAATCGAAATTGGTCTACTAGTGTGACATTGTGTTGCTTAGTTCTTCGGCTTTCTAATCTAGGTGGTATTGCCTGGAGCCACCAAAACATTCAAGAGCTCCAGAGTACATCAGGCGACACTTTCTCGGCTTTCCACTGGCCGTATACAAGGTAAAGACCTGCTTCTCTCTTTAACTATTAAAAGAAAAAAAATTTCGTCAACCCCCCATCCCTCTTCCAAATTCCTTCACCGCCCTATCATTTAGTTGAAGTAATAAACTTTTCAAATTTGAGAGTATCCAAAGGTTATTTCAGATCAACTCACCTACGTAATGAATTAATAATTTTTAATATAGTTTGAGCGTAAAACTCCCTTTCTGCTTAGCGGCGTCCAAAACGTTGTAGACTTTTATTCCCCATTGGTTCTCAGGGGTTCAAGCAAGCATAATTTTGGAATAAAACCAATTTAGGAGGACATTTTTCCTCCTCATACGAGATGTTTCATTACACTTTAGTCCAAAAGAAGCTTTTTTTTTAATTTTTAGAGGAAAAGTTTCTCAAAACGATGCCGTATTTTGAGTTGTTTGGCATGGCATTTATTTTACAGTCGACTCGTTTTTGGACAAGTGACAGCTTTATTACTGTTTTCCTTTGTACAGCATAAGAAATTGGTGTAGTTTATTTTTATTATTTTTAACGTACTGTTTCGATTGAACAGAGCGGAGGAGCTGTGACTGGTTGAAGCTATGACTCGTACGGTTAAAACAAAAAGTTTTTAAGTAACAAGAAAATTTTACTTTCCCTTGTTACATTAATTATCCACATAATTCTTCTAGCACGAGTAGACAGGCATACAATGCTAAAAAATAGATGTCAAAATTTTCTAAAAATATTTGAAATTGGATGATTAATGCAGATTGTGAAAAGACGATTAAGGTAGCCGTACAAGTTGTAAATGGCACTTTTGAAACAAAATCATATTTTTTTTACTTGTTTATATCATTACCCAATTTTTTTTGTTTATAGAACCAATCATATTTACTGTGCCGCAATTAGAACAAACGTAGTGATTAACTTAGTAAAGGTAAGTAGCACTAGAATCAACCAGGTGTTGAAACTTTAAATGCGTTTTTCTCGCATTTAAGTTTTTCAATAAATAGCTTCATTTTTAAAATGATAACTCAAAAAGGTATTGCGTAATTTTTTTCTACTAAATTAAGACATTTGTGTTACGGAATATACCAAAAATACCAAGAAACATAGAAGAAATGTTTTTATTTTGTTTGGGCCTATTAATCATTTTCACTCACCACAAAAAAGTTTTTTTTCGACTACTAATAAATTTTATTTTTAAATAAAATCTTTTGGTTTCCGGTATATTCATTAGACATAAGCTCACAGTGTAACTTGGGGTTTTATTTTCTTAATAGTTTGAACAGTTTTTTCTATCCTAATTTAAGTTTTCGACAAAAAAAAAAACTGCAGGAAACATGCATGAAATTACGATATTTTTAAAAAATTGGTATGTATGCCAAATTTCACTTGCAATAATGGTTATTTCCTTCAGATACACACACAAATAATAAAGTAGTTGTTTTCTAGTCATATTTTTTTAAGCGGTCCGAACGTGTGCAGATACCTTAAAAAAAGCGGCTAGGGGGAGCAGAAGGCGGAAAAGTAAATACATATGAATAATAATTATAAAATATAGGCTTCATACCTTTCCCATAAAAATAATTTTTTAAATAGGGTTAGAATGGATTATGGAAGCGGATTCATAACTTTGGACTATCCTTCCATTTGTGTGTACATTCAAATGAAATTATTGACCGAATTTACAGTGACAGTTGTGAGCCCCAAGAACTCAACTATTATTAACTTTCGATTAATAATTTTTACGATATATTCTTCTGCATATTCTTTTTAATAATTTCGTAAAAAACCATCGATGAGTTTTAATATTTCTTTATTTTTTGACAATTCCAATGTTATTTAAAAAAAAAACTAAACTTTGTATTTTTAATGTGTGTCTAAGCTTTCGCAACGTATTATCAGCACGTGGTAATAAATTAATAAAACGTGCTAGAACAAATAATAAAATCCGTTAGCTTATACTATTACGTGTTTAAAATATTTAAAAACTGAATCAAAGGTTTGAAATCTTTCAGATTTGTTTTTTGTGTTCTTTCTTGAATTGTGAAACTTCAGTTTTAAAAAAAGTGAGCTCAAAACTTAATTTATAAACTACTTGGCGAAAATTTATTGTAAAAAGCAGTTTCACCCACAAAGAAACTAATGTTTTGGGATTAAATCTTGAATAAAAATATCTACAATGGCTGCTAGCATTTTGGCGACTCCAAGCCAAGGTCTGTTAGCGAAGATTCTAAAGCAGGTCGAATGCATTTTCTCCAACGACAATGTCTGGATGGACATACCTCTTCTACAACACATATTCCGACACCAGGATGGTTACGTTAGCACCGAGTTCATAGCTTCACATGAGAAGGTCAAGAACCTCACCAATGATTGGAAAGTTGTAGCTCTCAGTCTGAAGAACTCTAAAAAGTTGCAACTGAGCATGGATAAGAAAAGTGTTCGACGCATCCAACCACTGACTGATGTCGGATATCCAGCTATGTCTGGAGCTGTGATGGTTTTTGGCGAGATTCCGTCTTGGGTGAAGACTTCACACGACATCAAGGAGCTGCTTGGTCATTGTGGTCCGGTCACTCATGCTTGGCTGATGTCATCCCATGCGAATGTGTTGAATCCCATCATTATGTGCGGTTTGTCGTTCTACAGCGAAATAGCTTCGACTACGTTCGCCGTGGCGAAATTCAAGTCGGTCGAAGATTCAATCGAGGCCATCAAGATCGTTGTTAACACCAGCCAAAGGTTCAGAGTGGTGCCGCTGATAACTGGGAAGACATCGCCGTCGCCAAGTGAAATTGAACTAGGTGAATCCGAAGATTTCAAAGAAGATATCTCAGTGTCTGAAACTTCAACTGCTGCGAATTGCTATCCCAAAACGATTGAGAAAGACAGACGCGAACGCACCAACTCTGCGAGAGCTCGACGCACTTCTGAAGAAGGTAAGCCAAATGATGATGTTGTTGAAAATCCTGCCAATGTACCATCGAAGAGGAAGCAAAGACAACTGATGGGTCAAAAGGACCAGAAAAAAGTAACCATTATAAGACAACCCAGAGGACCTGATGGTACAATTGGTTTCCATGAAGGCAGGGCAAGAATGAATCTTAAAACGCTTAAAATTGGCGACTTTGGAATGTAATGACAAACTTCATACAAAAAGTGCTTGACTGTTTACTTAACTTTACATAAATTCCAAAATCTCCTTTATCTTAAAAATAATACACTTTTTTGGTACAGCTCCAGAATACACTGCTGGGCCCGCTGAAAAATTAAAGTATGTTTTTAAATAACGAAATTAATAAAACAAGACAACCCTTTATATAAAAATTAACATTTATTTGTCTACAATTTTTTTTACGAAATAAATTTAGAGGCCGCCAACCAAACTTTCAAACTAGAGGTCATGTACCAAATAGTGCATACACTCTCGGTTAAGTTACGATGAATTACCGTATCACTAGAGCAACGCGAAATTCATTAGCAATGGCATTCCCAATTTATTTGTAATTGAGAAGATTTCAAATTAAGTAAGTATATTTGATTTATTGTTTTATACAAGTTCGGTAATGTTAGCGAATTGCGGCAGGTCTTCATTTGGCGACTTACCCATTGCAGACAAGTAATGAAAAAGTACTTAATTTGGTAAACATTCCTTTTTAACTCTATAGATGTTTACATCAATCTACTATTTCATATACCAACCATAGCAACCCTGTGTTTACTTTTACACGAACGCCAAAAGTCGCCAACTAGCGTTTTGGCCTTAATATACTAGCTGCTCCACAACTTCTAGCTATTATTTTGAATAGCCAATTATTTTTAAGTTTCCTTTCTAGGTTACTAACATTCAATCTGGAAAAAAACGGAATGCGTTCTGAAATTGAAAATATTTCCAGATGGAATTTCTCCCAGTGCGCGGAACATATTTAGAAAATACAAAACTGCATTTCATTTTTAAAATATAATTTAAGAAAACGCATTACGAAATATCAGATAAAAAAAAGTTATAGATTTTTAACTCTTTGACATTTTCCTGTCAACTACAACATAAATTTTAAGCCCCTACGGCTTTAACATTTTCCAAACTAGATTTTTTTATGAAAATAGAATAAAGTTTATTCTAATCATCAATCATTCATGAAATGATGAATTTTAGAAAAAGTTTGAAGCGTATGGTTCTGTAAAGCCTTTTTTTTTATTTATAATGTAGATTTATAAAGATAAAGTTTAGATGATAAAATCAATTTTCAGGTTTTGGTTATTTTTGAGGTTATCCCCTTACTAAAATTTTGAGGTATTTTTAAGGTATTTATAAGGTTTCTCTTCATAGGTATTTTGGAGGTATTTTAGAGGTATTGAGTTGAGGTATTTTCAGCTACTAAATGGTGCAGAAAAAAACCTCTGATGTATTACAAAAAAACCTCTGTTGAAGGTTTCTCACAAATACATAGAGGTATTATTTAGAAACCTTCAGCAGAGGTTTTTTTTTAATACATCAGAGGTTTTTTCCTGCACCATTTAGTAGCTGAAAATACCTCAATCCAATACCTCGAAAATACCTAAAATATACCTCTGATGAAAAACCTCAAAGGTTTTCCTAAAATACCTTTTAATGAGGTATTTTAAATAAACCAAAAGGTTTTCTTAAAATACCTTGCAATAGTTGAGGAGTAAAATGTTATTGTCTTGCCCATGGAAATGCCAGTGCCCCGAAGACGTTAGTCGCCTTTTAACACAAGTAAATACAGATACGAACATAGAGACACGTTCCATATATGAACAAGGCGACAATCGATGCTTTTACTTACCGGGAATCGAACCGAGGACTAACAAGCTGGGATTCAGACGCTCTAACCACTACACTAGACTGAGATGGTTTCGTTCAGTAGTGTTAGGAATTTAAGGGTTGCACATGTTTTTAAATAAAGTATACGACCTGTACTCACGAAACCTTACTAAAATATACAGAAGAAAGTTATTTTACCATTAAAATATCTAATACATTTTATAGATATTAATTAGTTATTATTATAAACATTTTTTTAAGTTTTTACTCGTTAGTGCTGCCATCTATAGTTTATTAATAATTACTAAAATTCTGCTTCATTATAACTAATTAATATTTTTAAAATTATACTTTTTAATTATGTAAATGACATTCTTTTGTATTTTTTGTAAGTTTTCGTAGGTACATGTCATCAGAGAGGTGTTTCTTTGTCGTTATTTAAAAACAGAGCCCAACGTTTTCCCATTAGAATAGAAGCTGAATAATTCTAATTTTTTTTATAAAACTTTGTGCTTTCAAACTTTTCTTCTATACTTTTAAGGAGCTTTGAAAAGATGTTTCTACAAAATATATAAATAGCTTAAACAGTTATAAATATATCTTAATAAGAGTATTTGATTGTATCTTAATAAAAATGTTTAAATCTCATGCAAAATTGTTTGATAGCATTCATATTAAATTTTGAGTCATATTCTTTGGTTTTTACTAAAAATGAATAGAAAAATATTAGGACAAACCAAGAGCCCAAGATATTTGTATTTAAAAATAATGAAAAGAAAATGGGAGATACTTTGTCTTTAATACATTTGAACCACAAAATATTGCATAGTTGCTTTTAAAGTCTTTTGTAAATGTTACTTAATTAACCAGTAAGAATCTTATAACTTTCACTCTATTGCATTATTAGAGTTGTAAGTATGGATATCGGGGCCATAAAATATGTAACATATTATTTGTATGCATGTGAAATAACTTTTAAAGAGAAATTAATTTGCATTCACATAAAGGTTCTACCAAAATTATGTTTATAAAACTATAGTTTCTAAAAATACATTAATTTAATTTCATAAAAAAATCTTCCCGATGACTTCGATAATAGTTTTAAAAATAGTACGTGTTTCAATACCATGCTATCCCTACTATAGTTATTTATGCAACAAGTGTGAAAAGTAACAGTTTTTAAAACTAGTGGATTACCTCGCTCGTGAAATAATGACACGTGTTTTAAAAAGTTTACTTTTCGCACGTGGTTCATACAATATTTTTTATATTTGTGTGAAAAAAAAATCATTGGTCCAAAAATATTTCACGCGCATTACTATCTTTAAAAAACTTAAAAAAAAAAAGCAGATCGATAAATATCTGGATTTTATTAATATTATGAAATAGAACTTTTAGCTTGAAATGTTGACATCTTCTGAAAATAGTGAAAAAAAGCTTTTTATTCACTGCTTTATTGGGTGACAAAATGTACTTTTTTTCACTGTTTCAAAAAGTCTTAACTTTTTGCACGCGTCTGATATTGAAATTATAATGTAAAAGTCGGATTTTTAATAATTTATCGGATTTTTTAATTTATCGGATAAATATATTTTTCAGAATACTTAAATAAAACCTCAAAATACCTGTAGTATTCAAGAAGTATTCCTCTGAATACCTTAAAATACCAAAGGTATTTATTAAAAACCTCGCTAAACTATATAAATACCAAATTATTCCGAGGTTTACAAGTTTTAAAAAATAAAACCTCAAAATACCTGTAGTATTCAGGAGGTATTCATCTATATACCTTAAAATACCATAAGTATTTATTAGAAACCTCGCTAAACTATATGAATACCAAATGATTCCGAGGTATATAGGTTTTAAAAAATAAAACCTCAAAATACCTGAAGTATTCAGGAGGTATTCCTTTAAATACCTTTAAATACCATAGGTATTTATTAGAAACCTATATAAACTATATGAATACCAATTGATTCCGAGGTATATAGGTTTTGAAAATTAAAACCTCAAAATACCTGTAGTATTCAGGAGGTATTTATCTGCATACCTTAAAATACCATAGGTTTTTATTAGAAACCTCGCGAAACTTGTAAAATACCTAAAACTTCAGAGGTTTCTCTAGGTATTTGAAAATAAAACCTTAAAAATACCTTCGGTCAGGTATTATTCCATGAGGTATTATTACTGAAAACCTCAAAAATACCTTTTAATACCATGAATACCTAGTTTAAACCTCCAAAAAACCTCTAAAATACCTTAAATTTTAGTAAAGGTCGTGTTTTAACTTAATTAAACCTTATTGTAATGGTAACTTTCCTAGTATATACTATTGTCCTTTAACTATATGCTCTTCTTTGTCACAAGAAAGTCAATTTAGCGAGATTTGTGCCAGCGTGACGGAAAATACCCATTTTTTAAAGTATATTTTCTTTTAATGTTTGATAATCCCCTCAGTTATACATATACAACGTAGTACATTCTTTATAGTTTCTAACTATAAGTTATATTGTGCTTTTTGTATATTTTTTTAAGAGGAAACGGTACCCAAAACATTGTTTCTAAAAATAATAACATAAACTTGTAAACTATAGTGGTTTTTAATATTATGTGCACTCTAAATAAAATTTTTTAGCAATGAAAACAAATATTTGCAAGTAGTTTTTCATTATTTAAAGAAAAACTTTTTTAAAACGCTAATCCTTTTTTCAATTTTGAGAAAAATTTCACCAAACTTTCATTGTTTGTTTTTAGTATTATTTGTTCACGAGCTGTGTATTTATCTTAAAATGTGAGCAACAGTTAAACAATAATAAGCATTTATACTGAAAATCACAAAAAATACTAAATATTGCATTCGCAATTTTTTTAAAACAACTATACATAGACCTTATTCCATGCACAGTTTTGTGCACCATATACATAAGAACACAGGTTAAAAACTTCAAAATTACAACTTAATTATCAAAACAGCCTTAGGGATTTATTAAACACAAGAATTAAAAAAACGCGAAACAGAGAAAATAGGTTGAAAGCAGACGAAATACGTATTCAAACTTATAGGAATAACTCCAGCAAATATTTAATAATTTTTTTTCCACAGAAGATATCATTATGAAACTTATAGTAACTGCTCAGAAAGGTATTGTGAATAATAAGAAGTAAAAACTGAAGAAAAAAAATAATATTTTGACCAATTTTCGGGTACCGTATCCATTAACTCAAAAAAATCTTAAGTTATGGACCATAAAAGCATTTTTCGCAACTAAAAGCGCTGGCACTAAATTTCAAAAGGTAAGCAACTGACTTTTACTGGAAGACCAAAAATAACCTAATAATACATAAAATCTTTAGTATTATAACAAAAACATACACTGCCATATGTCACCGATCATCTTTTCTTTCTATGCTTCTCTTTTATTATCTATGCTTTTTGTATGTTTTCTTTCAAAACCCAACTTCTATGAAAGCATTGCTTTCAGCCCTTTTTAGATATAATAATCTTCTTAATAATACAATAAAACAAATTGGAAGGGAAAACATTATCTACACCAAAACCGAGCATAAGTTTGCAGTATACAAATTTTCTACGAGAAAAAGGGTAAATAGTTCTCATTTTCGAGTGCGAGAATCGAATACAAAAAGGTAATTCCCATTTAATAAACAAATTTGTTTGTTATTTCAAGACATAAATTCATTATTTTTATTAGTTTAGCTTCAGTTAGAGTGTTATTTTAATTATTTTTTCCTTCGATTTTGGCGTAACAAGGCGCACGAATATCAGGGTCAAAAGAGCAACCAATAGCAGCAGGCGAAATTCGGCAAAAGCAGCGTTTTTTACGCAGTTTTCTCCGCCTAGTACATTTCTCTGCTGCAAAAATACTGGGGCAAAAAATACTTAAGAGCGATCAAGTGCGATGAGTATTCATTTTCCAACCATAACCAAACCAGCCAATTTTTACTTGCAACTCTCTTAAAATTTATAGAAACTAGTAAAAAATATCTTAGTTAATTATTTAACTTTTGTTCTTGAAACATTTGTTAAAACTATGTATTTTATGTTTTTTTTCTATTTTATTTAAAGGACCGGATAGAGCTTATTTGTTTGCTTTTATAAACGGTACACTCTTAAAACGAACGAGAGATTTTAACTCAGTCTGATTGATTTGCACTCCTCCAGTCTGGAAAATGCACTTCTCCTTTTGGAGTGGATCCTCTGTGTGTTAAACCTTCGACAGGATCACTCCAAACGAGTGATTTTAGCTCAGTCTGACTGAGATAATATTCAGTCCTTTCCAGTGTCGAAAATGCACTTCTCCAACTGGAGTGGAATTCACTCTTGTTTTAAGAGTGTACTAAGTGTTATGGAGGCCAAGTGGCTTAGTGGTAGTAATTCGCATTGCCATGCCACAGATCATGGGATCGAATCCCGGATTGGGCTAGATTGACCCATCCTTTCTTCCCTTGACTGTGTGGATAAAATTTTTACCAAACATGTTTGGGATCTAAACACATTTTCGGCTTTTGGGGAGCTTGAAAATTTCACGTATAGATGGTATACTTATCGAGTTGGTATAAAATAAGAAGTGAAATGTTAACCATATTTGGACAATTTCGTTGCTTGCCAACGTAGCTCAAATAGATTAATCACTCATTATATCTTTCTAATTTATTTAATTGCTAAAGTTTCAAAATAACCAAAAATGTCCTACTGATGAAGCCCATTTTTAACCCTTTAATTCCCAGTGATGCCATTTGTCATCATCATGTTTCTGATCATAATTTAAAAAAATAATAGGGTTGACATCTATTGGGATCAATAAAAAATATTTTCTAATAGGAAAAAAGTTTGAAGAATCGAATTATATGATTTTTGTCAAAAATGGCTATAGACGATCAGAAAAAAAAATTAAAATGATGGGTAGGAATTCCAAATTGTCGTTGGGACTGAAAGGGTTAAACTTTATCATTAAATAACCAGATGATAGTTTCCATTAAATATTTTGATTTTATGATGATTCTTGATCTTTTGTAAAAGTTATTAATTGAAAACTAATGCATTACGGATCTATGAAATTGACTATTCCTCTTCATAAACAAGCTAATTCTCAGATTTTAAGTTCAAACTTATTCTATTCTACGATTGCAGTTTTTGCAATAAGTTCACACACAAAGTACGCAGAATTTAAAAGATGAATAGGACAAACTTGTTTTCATATGCACATTATTAGTGTAATGAAAAAAAAAAAGATTAACCCTCTCATGCATACTGTTGCCATCAAGTAGCATAATCAATTCACTTTATTCCATTAAAGTAGAGATTCCTCTCGACAAAACTGTGTCTTTTTCATCTATTACATTCCATTTTGAAGTTTTAGTTACTAATAATCCTCATAGATGACAGTAGTAAAAGTGTATTCAAAATTAAAGAGTGAAGTTATTAACTGTTGTGAAATTACGTTTTTGGCAGGATTCAAAGTATAATAATATTAGTACACTAAATACAAATAAATTGTTTTTAAAAAATAATTATAGTTCAAGAGGGTTATTTTAAAATATATTTCATACTTTTCCAGTCATGCTTATCAAAATTGGATTTTTGTAGTTGGTTTTTGCCAACAATTTTAAAAATTGAAATAATTTAAATTCAAATGCAGTTAATCTCTTTTCAGCATTTTTCTTATAATGTATGAGTATTAAAGATACAAATATATTTTTTCGGGATGAAAAAAGAAATCAGGCATATGACAGGGTAAAATAGCGGGGATATACCTTTCGTAAAATAAATCCACCAAGTGCTTGAACAAACAACAAAGAATGAAACCCTCAATTCCAGAAACATGTACTGTACGACCCTTCAAAAGAATCCATTGTATTCTTGTTCCTAAAATGTTTCTTTAGCCTTCCTTATATAACATATTTTGCGTCTTTGTCGTATTGGTATTTTCTAAATTTAGGAAGGATTCCTGTAAATATTTGCTGTAAATGTCATGGCCATTGAAGTAAAGAATGCGAGAAGTCAGAATATTGTGTCAACGATATATTGGAGTTCTTATATTTGTATTCTTGTATTCTATTTGTGGAAACTCTATAGGAATTCAGTATACTAAATGCCCACATAAAAGCATTTCTATATATTCTGTTCTATGTATTCTTGTAAGTTCAACAAGTACAGTTACTACCGTTTTTTTACCCAAGATTAGAAAAATTCTGAAAATGATATTTTCTAAACTAAGTAAGAAATACTCAAATACGAGTATGTCACATTGTCAACCACAGGGTATAACTATTACTCAATTACTCAAATTTGAAACTTGCATGAACTCCTGATTATCCGCTTTGGGAATAATTCGTTCATTAGATTATCGTATCTGAAACAATGTAGTTTTGCAGTTGAACTTTAAACAAACCAATTAGGAGTTAATTTTTTTAATTGATTTTAGGGATTTTTTTAGATGAAAGTCTGCCTAGAGTAAAGGAAGATTGTTAAGAATTTCCGTGATTTTAGGTGTTTACGCGTTGGCATACATTTTTATAAAAGATAAATTTAAGAAAATATAAGAGCAAAAAAATAGTTTCCCTTTTAACAGGTTTTCATTTTATATTTGTCCGTATTAACAATGAATATTCTTTCTTCGCTAAATAACTACCAAGCAACTAATGTAATTAGTCCAAACTTTAAGCTTGTATGATTACAGTTCATTCTACGAAATTGCTAAAAGTACATTCCTCAGATTATTTTTAACTATTTTTCGTTGGTAAATTGTTCCTGAAGACCACTAATGTTTTATAACATTAACACAATTAACTCATTTGAAGCTAAACCTCCATTTAAAAAAATCCTTACAAGTATGAGTCTCTGTAAACCGTGCTTTTTCTATTTTTCCATAAAGCATAAGATTATAAATCCACTATATATTTTCCTTCTAATTTTTAGAGTTTGTTTACAGAAAATTTCCGTCTTCAAAATTTACTTAGTACAAAATATGTAATGAAATTTTGTTGTCATTTAAGCCCTTCAGATTTAAGTTATAAAAAATCTGCAACCTAACAACAATCCAATTTGCCACTCTGTTCATTGAACTTGTTTTGTTCAAAGCAAATTTACTTAAAGCAAATGACATGGTTTTTAATTTCATTCTTTACTAAAACTCATGTGGCAACACGGAAAGAGTTATTTAAAAAGCGAGTGCTCTTGTTGACTCAAAAGATGAAATGGAATTGAATTGTAAGTAATTAACTTTTCAACTTTTTCAATCTACTGAAGGTAAAACATCATCCAATTAATAATTCAAAATTCAATTTAGGTTTCATTTTGTTTGTTGAACTAGGCTGACTAGACTTATGAGCAAAGTAAATGGACAAAAATCTAAAAGATTCTAGAAAGGTTTTGTTTATCAGTTCATTCGCTTACCTTTACGACTTTTGGAAAGTAAATTGACTAATTATTTTTTTTCTATAATGGGGATGCAACGTTGGCGGTCAAGCCTTTGCAGACTAGGTATATTTCCCAGAACTGAGAGCCCTTTTTGTTGTGGCACCATCTAGGCGACTCTCGCTACCAACTTTGACCAACAGATTACAATGAATCTGAGCTCTCTGTGGAATTGACAAAATATTGCAATATACAACATTTTCACACTAAGTCATTTTTTTAAAAAAATCGAAAAAATATCAATTTATTAAAAAACGTCATTTCAATAAAAAATGGTAATCAATATTTTGTCGCAGTACATTTTTGGTGCAGTGAAGTTAATTTGAATGTTGTAGAACGTCTTAGCAGATTTTATAAGAATTGGCCTTAAAGATTTAGAGACTTACACGAATGAAAATGAATTACTTATTCAATTTTGAATAAAGTATTTGTTTAAGATGCGTTTAAAATAATCGAAAATAAAGTTATTCTCTAAAGTTCATATTAATGAAAAGCATTATTAGCATTTTGAAAATATAATTAATGTAATAATAAAATTTTAAATTTTATAACCATCTATAGTTCATTTTTGCCAAAATTAAATACATTTTTTTTTTTTGCAAAAAAGAAATAAATATTTTAACAAAACCCAACCGAAAAGACAAAAATTAAAAACGTATCTCTAAGCTTATAACAACGAAATCCCCTCAGAAGAAAAAAATATCCCCTCAGACTTTTTTTATGGCCAAAAAACTAACAATCAACCAACGTGTACGGCACCGATAAAACTTTTTAAAAGTCCGAAATATACGTACCGAGCCCAAAAGTACACTTTCGTCGGGGATAATAAAAGGCATTCTTTTATACAAAAGTCACGCTTCAAAAACTCGGATGCTACTTTCTTACAAACGAGCATTTCAAAGAGCAGAATAACGGTCAATTTCTACGTATGTATTTCCCATACCAACGTGTCATTGAGAATATGGTGTTTTTCTATCGCTCAAATAGCAGTTGAAAACTGTCGCTAAGTTCGTCTTGAGATACCTAGAGGCCTAAGTCATTAGAAAACCGGAAAATGATGATTAAATAAATTTCTTTTACTTAGAAATTTGGGAGGTATTATAAAGGATCGTCAGATTTACAGTTCCCAATATCCATTTAAAAAAAAAGTTTTTGAAATGATTTATTAATTGAAACAACGCGTAAAAATGTAAATATTTTTTATGAAGTAAACGAAGGATAAGAAAAATGTTTTATGGGCTTGAATTCGATAAGATACACGATTAATTTTCATTTAAAAAATTTGCCTGTTAAAAAAGTAACTTAAAAAAATTATTTTTATTTTAAGTTGAAAAAAATCATATCAAATGAAAACTCAGAAAAGTTAACTTAAAACTAGCATATTACATTGTTTTTAGAATGTAATAAAATATTTCATGAATTAGAAAAAAGTATACTATATTTTTAACGTTACTTTATGCAATATATACCTTTATTCAAATATCATTTACAGATTTTTTTAATACTTATCTTAGAGAGCTTTCAATGCCTTTTTATAAAAATCACAGAAAAGTTAAATTAAAATCTTTCGAAAAGATTTTTTAGGGGGAAGTTTATATAGTTTTATTTAATATGAATAATTGAATTATACAAATCTAAATTAATTGATTTATACAAATCTAAACCATATAAACTTGTATTTATGATGTTTTTAACTCATCGCGTATTTTTTCCCAATTACTAACCCAATTTTTTTCCCTTTTTTAATTTTTTCATAAAAGCTATTTTTTCACAATTTCTGAAAATTGATAAGTACCGAACTAAAAATATTTTTTAAAAAACATTTAATCCGGACTCAGAAAGCCAAAAAGTCTGAGAGTATTTCAAAGATATATGGAGGGCTCAGAATGCAAGTGAACCAAGTCCATAAAATGTTTCATTGTGCTACAAACGTTTAAAGTTAAAGCCGTTGGGCAGTAGCAATTGAAAACATTTGTTTTAATTGCTGTGACTTAGCCCATATTTTCTGAACTATGCAATTTTTCATTATTGCACTGAAATACTGCGTAGATATAGTACATGCGGTGAGTGCAGAAACCACTTTAGTAAAAAAAAAATCCGAAACCTCGTTTTCAATGAAAATAAGCGTAGAAAGGCAAGATGCGTGTTGGGTGCAAAACTACGTTAGTCTGTTGAGTAGTTCCGTAAATACAGGACGTTTGTTTCGAGTGTTTAGTGCAGAAATAGAGGAGGAGTTATTACGTTTTTTCTCCCTCCTGAAAAATTTGAAATTTGTGACTGACGTTGTTTCTGCACTCACCGATTCCTGCTGCTTACTCGAAAATGATAAGTGGACTTGGTTCGCTTGTATTCTGAATCCTCCGTGTACGTTTGGTTTATGAAAACGAAATTTTTCAGTTTATTTCACAACGATTAAGTAACGAAATACTTATTATTGCCAAGTATTTATATTATTTGAATAAAAAAAATAGCGTGTTTTAGTCTTTTATAAAGAGTTACAATTTTGCAATCATAAAAACAAAAATATTCTGTATATACTTTCGTTTATTTTAACAACTCTTCATTTAAAAAGTTCTAACTTAGGTTAATATCATGTCTAGACAAAATGCTGTTTTGTTTGTGTAAAATGTTGTTTTAATGAGTTCCTGCCAAGCAGTAAAATAGTTTAAAAACACTTAAATACTAAAACGCGTAGTTTGACGTATGGTATAGTGTATCTGTACTGTTTTTGCAAAATACTGAATCGTTCCCAAACATTCAAATTATCATTATAAAACTAGGGATGTGTAACACCACACGACCTTCAATTGCTACTCAATAAATGCATATAACCTCTTAAGACCCGAGCAAAATTCTACTCTTAATCTAAACGTACTTTTCATACAAAAATATATGTTAAAAAGGTATGTTTTGCCAAAGAAATGTTTAAAAAAATTATGTTTAATAAATACTAGGGAGACGCCTTAAACTCTAAAAATACATATATTTTGTGCTATAAATGCAACAAAAAAAGGCTGAATCGCTTATTTGTAATTAACAGATTATTTTAACGTTGTATTAAATGCAAAATACCTTTAAAATTAACTATTAAAAGATTTTTTTAAAAGATTGATTTTTTTAATAAATTGTTTAAGAACCATTACCTCGTAATGACACTCGTTCAACTTCATTATTTCATACAAATAAATTCTGATATCTGTAATCAAATTCTGAAAACTAAAATTTGGATTTTCTTTTATCGGACCAGGTCAATTTCGGAACTAATGAATGTGCTAATTGTTTGTAGGGAGGTTTTAAAGAATGTCCTAAAATGGAGTCCCCAGGTCGCAAGAGGTTAAAGGTGATTAAATGCCCATTAAGGTCATTATGACAGCTTTATACCCTTTGCGCATGCGCTACTTTGTCGAAAACCTTTATGATATCCCACACGAACTAGAAATTCGTGTATCAAAGTTGAAGTCCGTAGTTAGGTCTTTTAGTTCGAGTTGTTGAGTGGTTTTAGAAAGACATACGATTCAATACTCGAAAACCACTTTTCATAATCAGCACAACCCAAAACGCGAACGAAAACACAAAATCTCTCTATATGATTTTAAAGCTCATCACAATACATTCATTGACTTATATTGACTTACGCCACTACATTTATTCGATATATACGTCATCTAGGGGTCCAAGCACGTTTCAAAACAACCGATATATTGACGCGTGGCGTATGAAAAAGGCCTTCTAAAATGAGATTTTTGTACATGATCCGCCTTTAAAATCCACAGGAAGTGTCATTCATTGTTCCACTATGACCGTATTTACATATTTATGAGAAGATGATACGGGAGGGATGTTATTGATATTGTGAAAAATGTAGTCTTTATCTATTCTTTGTTGAGGAGAAATTTCTAAATATAGACACGTTTGATAGCGGTTATTCTTGGGTGACGCATAGAATTTTTAAGTCGTTGACTAGAATAAAAATACAGCAGTTAATATAAAACAAACTGATGGTGCTTAAAAAACTATACATGGGTTTTAAATTATATTATGTTTGTTGAATTTTTATTGTTAAAATATCGTTCTTGAATTTAAAATAGACTCCATTGAAATGAAACATTTGTATCGAATCTATGTTTTCTTTATGTTTTTTCCGGGCAAAATTATTCAATTTACTTTTATAAATAATATTTTTAAACTAATCAGTCATTATTTCAATGTAACGTTTTCCAATTAAATAGCCAGCATGATGCAATTAAAGTTGTCATATAATTATATAATAAGCGATAAAATTTGAGCAGTTGATTATAATTTTAAAATCGTATTAACATTCTTAATTCTATAAGTTATAATAATATTGAATTTTAAAAAATAACAAACTTAAGTTTAAAATAAAATCCTAACTGACGTAAGGATTCTGTTGTTTTAAACTACAGTTTGTTGGCTTTAACCGGAAATTGAATAAACTAAGCTATTTCCTTTTGTCTACCAGAGAAAGTATTTGAAAATCTAGTGAGGGATTTAAACAGATTTTAGTTGTCTACTTTAGTAGGTTTTAACTTTCTGAGCATTAGACCTGGTTTCGTCCGTTTTTTGGGCATCAGACAGGGTTTTTTTTTTCACAGTAACTATACATTCCAAAATTTAATAATTTTTTTTTATTGATTCACTTTTTTGATGTTAAGACCATCTCTTAAAAAAAAACCCAATTCGCTTTTATTAAAATGATATGTTACTAGAGAGCAATTTAATTTTGAAATTTATGCAGAGAAAACAATAGTATTTTTGCCCGTTCGGAAGTAATTTTTGTAAGGGTTAATAGTCTTTTCCAAAACAAATTTATTTAAACCCTTATTGTATTAAATTTTACTGAAATTATCAAACATTAAGTACAGTGAAAAATGATTTGAAAAGTATACACTTAGCGTGCCCTTTTATTTATCACTGATAAGCTTCCTAATGAAAATAAAAAATTCAAATTCCTTCAAACAATAGATTTTTTGGTTATTTTTTCTATTTTTATTAAAATTTGATTGTTTGTTATTATTCTTTTTACTACTTTTAGTTTTGAGTATAACAAATATTTTGTTTAGTTTGAATTATCGTCACACTAGATCTACACGAGGGCTATTCTCGACGGCGTAGTACTTTAGAACCCCAGTCAAGAGACGATCCAACACCTGAGTAGGCACCCAACGCAACCGTTAATTTCGACATCGTGTAAGCAGTGTTAGGACTTTGAAGGATATTTAACGTATCCTCCTTGCACACGGGATATTATTCGTCGGACATTTTGGCTGCACGGACCGTTTATAGGTTGGCATTTATTTTGGCTCTGTCCCGAACCTGGAAGCTTCCGCATGCTTAATGAATGCCTAACTGACTGGGCTACCCATCCACCTAAAAATATTTTGTAACTAAGTATTAAAAATCTATAATAGCTTGAAATGGGCGGGGGTGGTTGACATAGTTTTTCTTATTGGATCTTATTAGAAATTTCATTAAAAAAGAATTAAATCCTATAAATATTAATGTCAATGCAAATAACTTTATCCAAGGACTTCAATTTTAATACCCTCTAAAACGTCTGTGCTATGTGATATAAAAAGGAAGAAAAATATTCATAAAGTAATTAAAATGTCGTATAATGTAAAAAGTTTGTCACTTAAGTTAAAACTTTTATTATTTTTCATTGATGATGTAGACGGTATAACCATCTAAAAAGTCATTAAAATGAATATATTCAGGAATAAAGTATTAGTCTAAAACTGATAAAGTACTGTAAGTTAATTGGAATTTTTTCACTCAAATCTGATATTGTTCAAAAATAATTAACTAACTAAATTTAGTTTTAGTGATTTGGCTATTAAAGTTTAGATGATTTTGACGACTTCTCATAGTCTCTACCAAAACATAAGGACATTTTATTTTTTGTTTATTTTAGCAGTAACATGAAAAGGACAAATTGGAGCTTACACAACACTTGTATTTTTGCAGCGATTTTTGACGACTTTGAACAAATCTAGGTTAAGTCTTTAAAAACTTGTCTATAGGCTCAGCCAGAAAACATTTTTTTTTTAAATTTACAATTCTCCGAGGTATTAAATGTTCGAAATGAACAAGCAATTTGTCCTTATTTACTCTAAAATATATATAAGAAAATTAACATGCGAATGAGATATAAAAATATATTGCTAGTGTTGGAACATAACATAACATAACAAGAAGCGCCCATTTAGGGAAGAGTGTAGGCTATATAGCCCATTACTCTATGCGCATATGATGACAGAAATATGTAAGTGAATCAATTACTCAACCATATAGTCGGGAAAAGGTGTTGATGATAAGGAGAGTATCATAAATTTCCATGACACCCTCCTGTATATGGTATAACGGAGCAGGCCGCATCCGTTATTTATTCCATAGTTCCACTGGGCAGGTCATCATCCTTCTGCCACAGTGGACGTCAAGGTTAGGGATAACTTTAGTTGGAGAGGGAATCCTGAAAGGTAAAATTAAACAATAATCAAAGGAAAATTGTATAGTGGGCAATGTGACACTAAGAAGATGGCCACTGTGAGATCAATTCTCACAGAGGGCCATTGAGAAATGTATCAATCCTGCATATTAAGAGACCAGATGTCTTGTATAGTTAAGATACCCAGTAAGACCAGAGAGACCTTTATAGGAAAGGACTTGGTCAAAGTTTATAATAGATAACCCAAAGAACTCAGACCGGGGGAAAGAGAAAATTGGGCATTTCCCAAGAAAATGAATGGGGGTTTCATCCTCTTCCCCACAAACAGGGCAGGTGGGAGAGTCAACGTAACCACAGGTGTTAAGATGCTTAGCAAGGTTGGCGTGACCTGTTACTACCTGTATTACCTGTCGAAGAATTAGTCTGCTGAGGTGAAGGAGTTTACCTTCCAAGTCTAGCAAATTCAGAACCATTTTGGTATGCTTACAGTCAGCTCGGGTTTGCCATGTACGAACATGATTTTTCTTTACCCAATTCCTAACATCGTTTTTTATAGACTGATAGGACAAGGGGTAGAACGGTTCGGGACCATTGACAGCAAGCTGTGAAGCTTCCTTTGCGATGGTATCAGCAAGTTCGTTTCCATGAATATCGCTATGGCCAAGTGTTGGAATATCTGATATCTAATAGAGGTCCGACATCTTGTATATTGTTTAAACTAGCTGTATGGTCCCGCATTGCTGGGAACCCGTTAACTTAATAAAAAAATTATCAAAGAATTTTGAAACGGGGTTCTTTTTTTAATAAGATTGATAGAGTACCCAAGATTTACCTAAAACCGTGGATGTCATCATTAAAAATATTTATACTTTAATGAATAAGAGCTTCTGGATAAACAATGTTTACAGTCCATTCCGATCGGAGCCAAGATATGAAGATTTAGAGACATACCCAGTTTCGAACACCCAACATTTAACTGACCATGCGAGAAACATGGGTTCATTAGATTTAATAATGGCGCAGAAATTAAATTCATGTTCAGCTTCCTTCGTTTAGTAGTTTTTAACGGCTTTTTTTTTAAATAGGTAGCGTGAGTGGTTGAAGTTTGAAAAAAATGCCATAAATCAGCTCATTTTAATTTCACCGCCAGAATTAACTGATTACTTTGCGTGCTTCTAAAAAGAAATAATATCGTTCAGTTATATATCGTTATCATAAAAAAAATATTATAAAAAATTTCTTTAAAATTTTAAATTCGTAATTTTATTTTTAAATTCATGAGTTTGAAGAAAAACCACAAATTTATAGCATTTAAAACTGAGAGGAAAATCTGAAATTTTTGAATAAATTCTTTCAAATAAATACCCGTTTTTCGCACGGACGCACGGACTAAAATTCAATTTTCAATTTTAATAATTATCGTAAAAGTTTATTTTAATTTTTTCAGCCGATGGCAACGGGAAAGAAAAAAATATTAAATTTGAGCGAAAGTGGCGCACTTTTTTCAGAAAATTAAAATTTTCTTTAAAAATAGAACAAATATGAAAAAACTAAGACTCGGGTGCAAACGTTGGTGTTGAAGAGAATCTTTGTTAAAAATTTCGAACTTCTGAGGGTAGCGTAAGTAGGTCTTTCACGATCCACAGTCATACAGATACGTACTAACGAAAACTGACCAAAAATGCAGTAGAAAGTTATTGTGCCATTAAAATACTTAATAAACATAATTTTTAAGAAATTAATGAGTTATAATTAAAACAATTTTAGCAATTAATCGCAAACTACAGATGGCAGCACTAACGGCATGTAAATATCTAAACATTTTTTTTTCAATTATAGCTAATTAATATTTTTTTAACTATACTTCTTAATTATTTTAATGACAAAATAACTTTCTTCTGTATTTTTTTTGGTAGTTTTCATGAGTACATGTCGTATAATTTGTTTAAAAACAGTGTCAAAAGTTTCCCAATTGGAATTGTATAGAGATATGTTACCATACAAGACTCGTAACCCAAAACACAACCCCATCCCTGTCCCCTCCTCTGGGTCCTTTTAACCCTTTCAATTCCGCCTCAGTGATTGCTTTCAAGTATGGATGGAACCAAATATGGTTCCATCCATAAAAATCATTGCTTTATATACACTGGAGCTGTCCATATGGGTTCGCTCAAACAGAAGCCAAAAAAAAAAAGGAACTATTGGTGACACTGGCTCAAACAAATATGATTCATAATTTTTACTCGTTATCTGTAAAGGGTGGTTATAAAATAACGCTCGCTATTTGGAGCGGTCTGTAGCCTGAATGAATAATCCAAATGCACCTAAAAATAATCATAAAAAAGAATAATCATAAAAAACAAACTTGTCACTTGACCAGGGTTCTAAATTACGAGGCGTAATTAGCTGTGTTGGCCATAATTGACGACGCCTCGCAATTTAGAACCCCGATCAAGAGACGAGTTTGTTTTTTATGATTATTTTTAGGTGCATTTTTATTATTCATTCAAGATACAGACCACTCCGAATATCGAGCGTTATTTTATAACCACCCTGAAAATGATATGCATGGTAATTGATATCTTTGTTGTGATATAAAGTATTGTTTCGAAATTTTTTTTTATCAAGTTTGAATATTAAGCTATCCTAAATAATAGAGGGTTGCATAGCCAAGATTCTCTTATAAACTAGTTAATTTTTCTATAATATTAAGGATATTTCAATACTAATTGAATTAAAGACTTTAGAGGGTGCTACAACCGTGAAGAGTTAGCATCAAATCATCAATGTTAAACCTTAAACACACACGGTACAGTAAAAAAAGAGAAGAAAAATACAATTTCCCACACAAACACAGAACTATAAAAAAAATCATTTTCGTTTTCGTGCCAGACAACTCCCGTGACTGTCTCCTTAGGGACCTTTTAACCCATCCAATGCCGTGCCAGTGATTACTTTCACGAATGGTTGGATCCTCATATGGCTACTGCTTTGTGCACACGGGGCTGTCCTGATGGGTTTGCTCAAACGGAAGTGAAAAAGGAGTTCCCCAGATCCAACAGATTCCAGTATCCAGAAAAGGATACATCGTGTTTCTTTCTTATCCATTATGTAGAATTGGTTGGAATGCTGGTGGTTTTGTTTGGTGTATTTGCTATTTTAGATCATTACTCTATAATACATGGTCTCCGTAAAAGAATGTCCGAGTTTAAATGGTATATTACAGAAGTTTGTTTTATACTAAATATCATAAATGAAAATAATCATAAATGAAAATCTATCCTAGTTTTTCTTATAAGTGCTCAATGTGTGCGCCTTTAGTGATACGGCACACATGAAAACGAAAATACAATTATTCACATACTGTCTACAGCAAGTCCCGAGTAATGGAAGTAAGTAATGAATAGATGACACTGCAACTGTGAAAACTATGTAGCGGTACAAGAGCATGCGCTTATCTGAAACTGTTGGAGTTATTCTTTATTCGTCACCTTCAACCACAACTGTCGAACGATTACAGCTGATACTATTAATATTTGAAACTCCGGACCTTCTTTTACAAAAACCCTGCATATTTTTAGGGTCTTGTATGGTAACGGATCTCTATACAATGCCAATGGAGAAACTTTGGCAGCTGTTTTCAAATAATTTGTACTCACAAAAAATTACCAAAACTTACAGAAGAAAGTTGTTCAGCCATTAAAGTTATTGATAAGTATAATTTTAATGATATTAGTTAAAATTAAAGCAAAATTTTAGTAACACAAACTACAGATGGCAGCAATAACGACATGTAACTACCTAAACAAAACTTTTTTTATTTGTAACTAATTAATAGCTTTAAAATTATACTTAATTTCGATGACTGACTATGTTAATGAAAAAACAACTTTCTGTATTTTTTGGCAAGTTTTCGTAAGAACATGCTTTATACTTTATTTAAAAACGGAGACCAAAGTGTACCTAATGGAATTGTATGGAGATCTTTTTAAATACAAGACTCTTAAATAAATATGTTTCTAAAATCTAGTTACTTCAATTCCTTTGAAGTAACTAGATTTGCTTGCATGAAATTGTGAAAATGTGTAAAAATGAAAATAATTTAATAGTTTTTTCCCTCGTAAAAGTTTTTTAACGCCCCCAAAAGATTTTAATTTTTAAAATAAATTAGTATTGCCTCATTCTACTTTAAAGCAAATGAAGGTACATATTAGAAGTCTAGAACAAAATATAATTTACTTTTAAGATTACTTCAAAGAATTCATCCCTTTAAACATTTTTTAAATAATTTCAATACGTATTTTTTTAATAATTTCAATACTTATTATTTTTTAATTTCAACCATTTTTAATTCTTGTCATGCAAACATAAAAGTGGAACTCAATTATTTCTCGCATAATTTTTGGAAACTGTTGAATTTGATGTTATATATTCTTCTAAGCAAATACTGCAGTAAATCCCGCAACGACAAATATTTGATACATTTTTCCCTTGAGGGTTTTTCACGTCACCAACTTAAGCTAAAGAACCGTATTTTATAAAATGAATTTTCGACGCTTGGTATTCTTTTTATAGGATGAAAGGAACCCTGTTTTATCAAATACCGGATTTAAATTTCTTAAGGAGGAAAGACCGAGAACTATACACATTGGAAACTGCAAATGATTTTTAAAAAATATATATTATGCGAAATATCATTACATAAGTGCAAATAGGGTTTCAACTCCAAGTGTGTGAGAGTAAATAAGCATTTGTTGATGTTTTGAAACAACATTTAGTTTTTAATGAATTCTATTGAGTAATTTTAAGCATAAAGTTCTCCATACAAGAAAAAATATTACACAGAATCTACAAGCTGAAAGTATTTCAAATGTTTGATGCGGCCCTTATACATTTATGCAATGCTTACAAATATACATTTAACGCGACAGATATTGGAAACTTATCACTGTATGCTTTCAATACTAAATTAAATATATATTTTTTATAGAGTAAAACAAATTTGTAATTTTTAAAATGATAGTCAATGTTTGTCTTACTTGTAAACGCTTAAGTATATTTTTTTCTGCACTTTTCTATTTTTCATTGTATTTCATATTTGGAAAAGTATATCATATATAACAATGGATATTCTTCAGATTTCTAAGTTCTATTTCTTAAGTCTTTCAGTCTAAATCAAAGAGCTATTAATAGGTAAGAAATAATAAAACAAAATAAGCTGATATCTTTTACAGTTACTGAGAAAAAAAATTCTGAAGAAATGCAAGGTTTAGGGTAAGAACTTATGTTCAGAGTTTTTCTAAAATGCTTATAAAAAGAGAAGAAAACAGAAACCGACAATTTTGGTCTTGAATTAAAACTGAAGACATGAAGAATAATAAAGAAAATAGAAAATCGACATTTTAGACCCAAACACCCATCCGACTCCAGTTACCAGAACTCCAACATTTTCAAAATTGAGATTTCAATGTTTTTAGTGTATCTTAAACTTTGTAATCTTTGCTTTATAACGATATCTTAAAATGGGAGTTTCAAATACTAGAAGTATTTTTAATATTTTTTAAATAAATGTTATTTAAATAAAATTACCTTATAATGTATAGACAAGAAACCACTATAGTTTACTTTAAACGTTTGTATCGCAAAACTTACCTTTTCAAGGTTCGGGTACCTTTTTTCTAAAAAATCAATAATAAGTATCAGCTTGAAATTTTTTATACGTATTTAAGAAGCTTGTTTCTGAAATTCGCTGGAGGAATGTGAAAATAAATATCGTGCTTTTCTCCTTTTAAAGTTTTTATTAGGTTAAAAACATATTTTCACTTAAAAAATTAAAATTTGTAATTTTAAAACTAAACAAATTTTTGAAAAATGTCTTCATTAATATAAAGTTATACATCCATTTAATAAGTAGTAAAACTTTCATTAAAACGTATAAAATAGATTATGCGAGAAAAGTACATAAGAAAGTTCATTTTAACATTTGTTTCAATAGGGGGCTACGATCCCCCTCACTTGTCCAATACCCAAAATGTTTTCCAAAAAGAACTAATCCCACCCCTGGACATTCCCACACCCCCACCACACTCCTTACAAATGGTAGTGACAACTCCAACGAAAGAAAATAAAAAAAAAAGGACCCAAAGAACATTCTCCGAAGAGAGAGAGAGAGAGAGACAGACCGAAATGGGTTATTTCTTTTCCTGGCCAGGTTCCAGGAACAAAAATGTTCCCGATTTCCCTGGAAAATAAATGAAATAATTTTTTAAAAGAGGAAACGCTTCCTCTTGATTGTCGCTGTTGTGGAACGGGAGCGAGAAATGACTGAATTGGGTTTTTTGAATTGGCGACGCCGCTTTGTCAAAACGTATTTGGGACGTCGAAATTTCGGTCGACGTCTGTTATTTGGAATATTATTTAATATTTTTGTTCAGAATTTAAGTATTTTTTCTAAATAAAGTAATAATATATTTAAAAGTTGAAATATTTTAATTTATTTTCGTTGTTATCTAAACTGAATATTCGATTAGGAAAATAAAGTAGGCCTAATAAGCTTAGTAAAATGTGGTAAATGAAAAAATAAAATTAAAAAATAATACTAAGCTTCAATTCATATTATCATAATTACCACATGATAATATTATTACATTTCCATATTTGGTGCACTAAATTATTATACATACCGTCTAACCTTTTTTTTTTCTTATCCGGTAATTTTGGTTCAAGATCTGTTAATTAAGCTTAAAGCCATAGCTGTTCTAAATCTATAGATAGAGTCATTAGGTTGTGGATCCACTAACAAAATATAGAGTTGGAACAACCTTGATGAGTTAAAAACCTGCTCTGATTAAGATTGATTGTCAGTCCCATAGTGCTAATGCATTAGTTTTGGAATCGCAACTTCCGTAGAAGTATTGCTTTGCCAGGTTAACCCTTTTTCCACAGGTGTAAGAATCAATATAACATCTAAATGAAACAAATTTGAAACGAAAATGTTTTCTAGATATTTAGTTATATGTTTTTGAAATTTAAAAGTTCCCCAAATACAATCAGATGGCGACATGATTTTAAATCTTATTAATTAAATGACGATGTTTTTTTCTTTTCATTTTTTAAAATTGACGCCATGATGATTCCCATACCTGGTGAAAATGGGATAACATGGCAAAGCAATTCATTTGCGAAAATTGTGATTTCAAAACTAATGTATTAGCTCTATGGGACTGACAGTCTCTCCTAAGGTAATTAGCCTAGAGGGAAGATTGCTATAGCCTAAAGAGCTCACGGTTTTTTTTTTTAAAGGAAGCGTTTGGTTATGGATGTACAAGAGGCTACGATTTCCTTGAAACATTAAGTAACTCTTGGCGTTACCGAAAATGCCTGGCTTTAAACAAACCGAACCAGCAAATCCAATTCCGAATTTGTCCTAGTTTCCAGTTCACGCCGATTTAATTGAAACGAGGACCAGTGTCGAATAACCTTTACGACAGAAAACTAGAGATCGAGAGCTGATGCAGCAAATAAGGCGGAAGGTATCCCTTAATGGTGTGTCATGGTCGTTAGGATATGTTAGTTCTTTTAAGGGAACAGCGAAAATTTGCAAGAGTTTAGGGATTAAGTGTGTTCGAGAGTCTACTAGACCAATACCACCTACATTGGAAGGCTGGCGAACTAAATGCTTGACGTCAAGTTAGTGGACCGATTCTGTGGTTTTGACCAATGATCATTCGTGACTAGATCGTATATTTGAATAAATTTTTAAGATAAGATGAATCAAGATGCGACGTCATCCTAAGATACGACGTTATTGGTCAACAAATCGAAATGGGTCTACTAGTGTGACATTGTCTTGCTTAGTTCTTAGGCCTTCTAATCCAGGTGGTATTGACTAGACAAGGCCGGATTTAAAGATTTGCCGCCTAGCTGAAAAGTTATCAGTAAAATAGGTGGTATGTGTTGTTTAAAATAGATACACATATTAGAATCATCCATGTACTTTTACACGCTAAATTGAAAACGAAATAAGAGAATTTCTTTAAACTGTTCTACTATTTGTCTCTCAACTTCGAAATATGGGGGAAGGAACACTTGCCCTCGCAGCGACCATGTTTGCTACGAAATATTAGTACTATATATACGTTTACGGTGTACGCATTAATGTAAATTATTTGTTTTCTTTCTTAAATATATTCGTATCTTTGTAATAATGTTTTTACGTTTAATGCCGCTTTAATTGGTCGTAAAATTTGACACCCCAAAATATTCGCCGCTCTAGGCTGACGCCTATACTTAGCCTATTTAGAAATCCGGCCCTGCTACTAGAGTAAAGTTTTACTTTCTTGTTGATAAAAATACTCCTGTAATGTTATTACAGTGCGGACTAAAATAGATACAGTGGACTCTTAGATCTCAAACTCCTATCCCCATCTATGTCTCTGAAACCTGGAATCGCAATTAACCCGGCTTAACACATTTGAAGGAAAATAATCTTCGGTGCATTAAACATTATTGTATATCTATGTTTATACAATTCACTAAAGAATTATACAAGTTTAGGAAAATAAATAGTCATTGCAAAGTTTGTAATTCAAAGATTGAAATTTGATGGACGTATACGTAGATTGAGGAGAAGTTGAAATATGGAGAAATCTGGCTGCAAATTGCCTGCCTGGAAAAGTAAATTGAAGAAACCTTAGCCTGCACTAGGCTGCAGCGCTGTAGAATATATTTAGGTTGAATCTATTAACTTACATAGGTTTCAAATCGTCACCTAAGTTCCCACATGTGCTATCTCGCTTTGTACAACGGATCAGATTTACTGTACAATAACCCTTGGCGAACTTTCCATAATCACGCCAAAAGTTCGTATTCTGGCGACTAATGACGTCACGCTCTCTATACTGTGCTAATAAATAATGGTCAGATAGGGTTGCCGTCATTGTTGTGAAGTCAAAGAATTCGAATCAGCAGTCGAAGTCAGGCAACCTGACTGGCTAAATCGCGCCAAGGGTAACCGTACAGTAAATATGATCCGTTGTGCAAAGGGAGGAGCACATGTGGGAACTTAAGTGACGATATGTAGGTTGACCCCATTATCTTCAACTTACTGAAGTTTCAAATACACAGTTATAGGAACCAAGGTGAAAGGCAGGCTAAGTATACATTGGATTTATTGCATATATTTTAAAACCTGGAAGGTGAAAAATTAACAAACTTTCGGTAAAAGGTAGGCAGAATAGGGCGATTCTTGGGAAAGCCCTGGTCTACACTGGGCTGTTTGTGCCACTAGAAGAAGAAACCCTCAAACTACCCAATTATGCAAAACTTCGAAACCTGTAAATTGATGCAATTTTGAAAGCTATCGAAAGAACTGCTAAGTCACCTCATCAATTTCGTTTTTTGATCTAAATATTTTAAATCGTAACCCATAATTTACAAGTTTTTGATTAATTTAAAATATATTAGTTTGTGAAAGAATCGTTAGATCATAACGCGATCATGACTTGTTATACCAAACTTTTTTTTTTGTACATCACATTAAAAGTAGTATTTTCGATCTATTTTATACTGAAGAACAGGTAAATGATAAAAGTTCTCTCTTGACAATTACGAAAGGCCTCAGGGGGCTTGTGGAATGTCCGGTTCGGTTTTGGGTATCGCGCCCCTTTGTGAAATGGAAGTCCGCTTGTTCGAAATGGCCCCTGGAACAAGAATTAAAGCAATTTACAGAGGGGATGGGAGGAATCGGATTCGTTCGAATGATGCTTGGAGAGGGGAAGCGTTGGAAGTTTTAAGATAACTTGATTTAAGGCTAGGTCCGTTTCGTGCAGTGTTTCTGGTAGAGTGAGCCGAGCTTACGATGTAGGATGATAGTGGGCGGCAATGGTTGTGAAACCTCTAAGAGCGACCATCCTCCCGTTCCCTAAAAAATCGGTCGTAAATAGAGGTTGGTAGCTCCTAGAGTACAAACATTTAATTAGCTGTCAATGTATTATTAACCGTAAAAAAATTACAAAAATCTACTTATTAATTCGTAGTGCGACGATAATTCACACTAATCTTACCTATTTCGCAAAGAAGGTACACCAAATTATACTAATGTTGAACTAACTGTGGTGCATGAGTAAAAAAATTCTACCTTAACTTATTTTAAACATTTAGTACAATCGGACTTTCTCCCTTGTGGCACTCAATAAAAACGGAAGCCACCTCCTTCGCCATAAAATAGGATAGTTCTCCACTCCGGGCTCGGTTACCGAGTTTCATTAGAAACAACAAACCTTCTTAAAGCAAGAAGAAATTTTTGACTGTTTCATTTTTTTTTTTAATTTTTCGCAAACTATCTCTTTTTCTAATTTTTTTAAATCATCTTTAGTGCTATTGTAATTTGACGTAATAAAGTTTAAAAAAGATAATTTTTCATGAAATGGGATTTTAAACCGGTCGTTTGGGGAATGAGATCTGGTCTCTCCCTGAGTGGTTTTTAACATTGAACACATAGGGCGAAAAATCAGTGCCTTGAATAATTGGTCGCAAGTCGAGGTGGTCGTTCAATGGAGGTGGTCGGTCGTACAGTTTTCACTGTAATAGCTTTTACATGCGACGGGGGTGAAAAACGGACTAACGGTTTTCGATGACGTAGTGGCAATGTGTTTCAGCTGTGTGCCAGAAAAAATACCGGATAATTTTTAAATATGAAATGTATAATTTTTTTCATCCTGAAAAAAATATATTTGTATCTTTATTACTCATACATTATGGGAAAATACTGAAAAAAATTAACTGCATTGGAATTTAAATGTTTTCAATTTTTAACATTTTTGCCATATTACAAAAAACAGCCACAAAATTCCAATTTTGATTCGAAGGATTACTAAACTACTAAATATATTTTAAAATAACCTTCTTGAACTATAATAATATTTTCAAGACAATTTATTTCTATTTAGTACTTATATTATTATACTTTGAATACCACCAAAGACATTTTCACAACAGTTAATAACTTCACACTTTAATTTTGAAAACACTTTTACTACTGTCATCTATGAGGGTTATTGGTAACTAAAACTTTAAAATTGAATGTAATAGATGAAAAAGGCACAGATTTGCCGAGAAGAAGCTCCACTTTAATAGAATAGAGGGGATTATGTTACTTTTTGCCATATGGCAATATTATTCATTAGAGGGTTAAACTTATTGAAAACGCTGCCACACACTTTTATTTTAACACTACAACAGCATTTTACATTATCCCCATCCAGTAAACTAATATAATCTGGAAAATCTTGCTATTAATCAAGTATCTAAATGGTGAAAGAATTTCGATAAAGGGTTGATCCCGTCAAAAAGGGATTCAACGTAATCGTTGCTTTTAAAGCCCAATCGATGAAATGCTATCGGATTATTCAGTTTCTAATATCCTATTAAACGGACTTTATATTCAGCCTTAATGCTTTTACAATGGTTTGCTCGAGTTTTAAATAACATTTGGTTGAATTGGGTTTTTAAACCTAATAATACAAGGGACTATGAAGCAGTGTTGGGCATTAATCAATCAATTTGTCAAATGTCTTGTTAATTGACTAAAAAATTAATTGCATTTAAATTAATTACAATTAAATTAATCGCAATTGAACCTTTAGTTGCCCCGTGCAATTAAATTAATTCGTGTTCACGTTGATATGCAAATTCCAAAGACGCTGTGCCGAGGTGGCGCTGCGACGCCGATAAGCAATCACTATATATACCGCGTGCAGATCCCCGCTAGTTTGTTCTTCTTTGTATTCCTTTAAGTGAATTAAAACTATGTTAGTTACGATAAGATATTGCTGTTTCTTTATCTATCTCTCATCAGTTATTTGAACTTATTTGACCACGGCGTCAACATAGTGGAGGCAACTCGACGAGATTCCTGTTTAACCAGGTGCTGTATTACCTTTCTTACTATTTGCGAAAATGGCGGAAGAAGCCACCATATTGCGACTTCGCGGTAGAGCAAAGGCCGCGATGACTCGCATTAGAACTTTCCTTGATTCGAAGGATGATTTCTCATCGAACGAACTGAAATTTCGTTTAGAATTGCTTGAAAATAGTTGGCGAGAGTTTAATGACCAGGACTCTCAACTTCCCGACGAGCGCTCGGAAATTGAAACTGTAGAAGAAACTTATTGTGGGTTGAAGCAAGAAATTATGGATTTAATTCAAGAAGTTTCTTCAACTCCACGCGCTGAAACTAGACCGCTCGAACCCTCTTTGAATGTTACGCAACCTATGTCTGAATTTAAGTTACCGCGTTTAACTATTCAAGCTTTTACTGGAAATTATAATGACTGGATATCGTTTAAAGATTTGTTTTCTACAACCGTTCACAATAACGATAGTCTCAGCTCTATTCAAAAGTTCCAATATTTGAAAGGTTTGTTGTCCGGTCCTCCGGCAGCTTTAATCAAACACATCCCGTTTTCAGAAGCAAGTTACGAACAAGCATGGTCCAAACTAGTGGCCCGTTACGACAATAAGCGTCAAATTGTTACCTCTCTTATTAATACGTTCTTGCAGTTACCAAAAATGAATCAAGCCAGCGAGAAGCAGCTGCGTAAAATTTCGGACACCGCCGACGAAGTAGTTAGAGGATTAAAAGGATTGGGAACCGAAGCGTCGTCCCGAGATCCTTGGTTGATTCATATAATTGTTGATAAACTTGATCCGGAAACCAAGCAACTTTGGGCTCAGGCCAAATGCGACGACCAGTTTCCCAAGTTTGAAGAATTTATAGACTTTCTTAATTCGCGATGTTACGCTTTAGAAAGCTTTAATTTGAGTGTCCCGAAGGAAACGAAATTGTCTAGACCTAATGCTACTTACGCGTCTAAAAATAACTATAAGAGTATAAAATGCCCCAAATGTTTGGGTAATCACGCTCTCTATAAGTGCTTCAAATTTAAAGAACTTGATATAAACGCTCGCAAAAGCTTTATTCAAAGACGATATTTGTGCTTCAATTGCATGTCTGATCAACATTTATTTCGTGATTGTGATTCGACTAAAGTTTGCTCAAGATGCCAACAAAAGCATCACTCAATGTTGTGCGACTCAATCCAAGGGAATTTATCGTCAACAACTACTACTCAAGCAGAGGAAAATCCGGAAACCTTAACTAACAATGCGGCCCAACCAACTGACTGCTCTAATTCAAGGGAGTTGATTAGTGGCGTAAGTCGTTCGCGAGGGAAAGCGGTTTTGTTGCCCACCGCTATTGTAAAGGTCGAAGATTCTAGCGGAGCTCATCAACAGGCAAGAATGTTGCTCGACTCGGGCTCCGAGGGATCATTCGTCTCGGAAGCTTGTGTACAGAGGTTAGGTCTTAAAAGAAGTCACGCAAATTTTAAAGTTCTGGGTCTTTCGGCAGTTGATGCGGGAACAACGAGAGGTCTAGTTCGCATCAAAATGTCTTCGTTTTATGATCAAAAAGAGGTTTTTGACATTGAAGCTTACATTCTAAATAAACTAACCGCAGCCATACCTTCTTCAACCATAAATATCGAAGATTTGAAACATTTAAGAACATTACAATTGGCTGATCCTACCTTTTCTATGTCTAATCATGTGGATCTCATTTTAGGTGCTGATTATATCTTTTCGATGTTACTCCCAGGACAAATAGTTTCTAATGGTAAAGTACCTCTTGCTCAAAATAGCAAGTTTGGTTGGATATTATCCGGTAAGATAGATTCTGACAGTTACCCCAATTCTGCATCGGTTAACTTAACAGTACTGCATTCTTCAAACCAAGACTTTGATTTAAGAAAATTTTGGGAAGTGGAAGAGGTTATGCCCACTAGTCATTTTCCCCAATTAACAGATGAGGAGTGTTTTTGTGAGGCTCACTTTGCTGACACTTTCTCCACCGGAGGTGACGGGCGTTTTGTAGTTAAATTGCCTTTTTACAAAACTGAACTAAAGCTCGGCTACTCCAAGCAAATTGCAATTTCCCGGTTACTTTCGATGGAAAAGAAATTCACTTTAAACAACGATCTTGCACAAAATTACAAAGACTTTATGTCGGAGTATGAGTTTTTAGGTCACATGTCAAAGATTGAACCTCAATTGAAGGATTCGAGTTCAAACTATTTTATGCCGCACTTTTGCGTGACTAGAGAATCTAGTACGACTACTAAGCATAGGGTTGTTTTCAACGGTTCGAATCCCACTTCCAACGGTTTATCTGTAAACTCGTTATTGGGAGTAGGACCACAGGTACAGAGATCCCTGTTCTCAATTCTAATTGATTTTCGCTTTCATAACATTGCCTTTTCTTCCGATATAGAGAAGATGTATCGACAAATATGGGTTTCCGAAGAAGATCGAAAATTCCAGTCCATCGTTTGGCGAGAAGACCCGGCCTCGGACATAGCAGACTACGAGCTGAATACAGTAACGTATGGCCTTTCTTCTAGTTCTTTCCTGGCAACTCGATGCCTGAAGCAAATTGCTATGGAAAATAAAGATACGTTCCCTGAAGCATCGTTTAAAATAAATAATAACCTGTACATGGATGATTTGTTATCGGGTTCTGAGAATTTGGAGGACGCTTTAAAGTTGTGTACGGACATTTCCTCTTTGCTTGAGAAGCGAGGTTTTAAGTTAAGAAAGTGGCGCTCCAATTCACCAGAACTAATAAAAATTCTAGCCCCAAACCAAGAACCCTTAGTTGATTTTGAGATTCAAACCAGTGATTTTCAGAAGGTATTGGGATTATACTGGAATAACATTGCCGACGAATTTTATTTTGAGGTTGTTTGTGAAAAAGATACTGTTGTAACTAAGCGTAAATTACTATCGCAGTCTTCTAGATTGTTCGATCCCTTAGGATTAATTTCGCCCTGCATCGTTATGATTAAGATACTTTATCAGAAACTTTGGCTATTGAAGTTGGATTGGGACTCTCCTCTCCCTCCTAAAGTAAATCAAGATTGGCTTAACTTCAAAGAACAGTTTGTGAAAATTAACTTAATCAAAATCCCTCGTTGTGTTAGACATACTAACAGTAAATTTGAGATTCATGGATTTTGTGACGCATCAGAACTTGCATTCGCAGCTGCCGTTTACATTAAAGAAAATTATGGTGGAAGCATTAAAGTTAATTTGTTAACTTCCAAAACGAAGGTGGCTTCTATCAAGGTTGTTTCGATCCCAAAGCTGGAACTAAACGCAGCAGTGCTTCTGACTAGATTAGTCGAAGCGGTAAAGAGTGCAGTTGGGTACTCTACTTATGATATCTTCTATTGGACTGATTCTAAAGTTGTTTTAACATGGTTGTCTTCCTCGCCTCGTAGGTGGAAGCCGTTCATCGCCAACAGAACGTCAGAAATCCTCGAAACTACCAACAACGACCGCTGGCTCTTCGTACCCAGCAAGGACAATCCTGCGGACATAGCATCACGAGGACTAGCGCCTGATAAGTTGGTTGCTAGCCAACTATGGTGGTTCGGGCCTGACTTTCTGCAATCCGAAATGGTTTGCCCACCAGAGCTACCTGAAAGTGCCTCAGTGAAACTAGAGGCTTTGAAAGAGGAAAAAACTAATTCTATATTTTCTTCCCTAGCAGTAGCGTCTAACGATACTTTGGACATTTTATTTAAAAATCATTCATCTCTTTTCAAGATTGTGCGCATAGTGGCCTATTGTCGAAGGTTTCTTACCAAAATTAGTAGCTCTAAAAGCACAGGTTTCATCTCCGTTTCTGAATACCGAGAAGCGTTAAATTTAATTATAACAGAAATTCAAAAGGCCCGATTTGCTTGTGAAATCTCTTGTTTAAAATCGGGTAAACCTTTGCCGAAAAATAGCCCTCTCAGATCTTTAAACCCTTTTTTAGATTGTAAAGGTCTGTTACGGGTGGGAGGTCGAATCGAAAAATCTGATCTTCGCTACAATGCCAAACATCCCCTAATTTTACCTAGTGATCATTCTATTTCTAAGTTAATCATTAAAGAATTTCACATAGCAAATCTTCATGCTGGCCCTACTTTGTTGGCCCACTTAATCAAACAAAACTATTGGATAATCAAGGCCAATAGACTGATAAGCAATTTCGTTCGAAATTGTGTAAAGTGCATCAGATTCAAGCACGATGTTTCTACCCAACTTATGGGTAATCTTCCTAAACCTAGAGTTCAATTTGAACGAGCTTTCTTGAACTCTGGTATTGACCTAGCAGGACCGATTCAAGTCAAAGCCAATAAAGGCCGTGGTTCCAAAAGTACGAAAAGTTACATCTGCCTTTTCATTTGCTTAGCTACTAAGGCGTTGCATCTCGAGGCCGTCGGTGACCTCAGTACTGACTCTTTTATCGCCGCACTTCGTCGCTTTGTAGCTAGAAGAGGAGTTCCTAAAACTATTTGGAGCGACAACGCCACGAACTTTGTTGGAGCAAAAAGGCACCTCAAAGAAATTGACATCTTTCTCTCCAAGGTGTCCTCTGAGGAAAATGTGGCCACCCACCTTTTAAAACATGCGATTGAGTGGCACTTTATACCTCCAGTTTCCCCACATCACGCTGGGATCTGGGAATCCGGAGTGAAATCGACTAAATTCCATTTGAATAGGATATTGGGTGAAGCCTTGTTGACATTCGAAGAGCTTTCTACGCTGTTGTGTCAAATAGAAGCTCTATTGAATTCTCGCCCCCTGACAGCTTCTTACGTAAATGATCAAATTGATGTTTTAACACCTTCTCATTTCTTAACAGGGGACATCTCCACCTCTATTCCTGATCACCCCAGTTCTTTTTCTAGCTACACTTCCAGGTGGCAGTTACTTCAGACTCTCAGACGAGCATTCTGGAAGCGGTGGCACTTGGAGTACTTACAGGTCCTTCAGCGCCGGACCAAATGGAAGGACGCCAGCCCGAACCTCAGCCCAGGAGACGTGGTGATTCTAAGACAAAAAGACTCCGCGCCTGCGACCTGGCCCCTTGGGATAATCGAAGACGTTCATCCTGGCTCCGACTCGTTAGTCCGAGTCGCCACTGTAAAGACAACAACCGGAATCTACAAGCGACCGATCACTAAGTTGATCCGAATTCCAGTGAACATTTAATTTTTTTCTTTGAACTTTTCTAAATTTTGTAAATTAGTTTACCACTAATTTAAGGTGGGAGTATGTTCACGTTGATATGCAAATTCCAAAGACGCTGTGCCGAGGTGGCGCTGCGACGCCGATAAGCAATCACTATATATACCGCGGGCAGATCCCCGCTAGTTTGTTCTTCTTTGTATTCCTTTAAGTGAATTAAAACTATGTTAGTTACGATAAGATATTGCTGTTTCTTTATCTATCTCTCATCAGTTATTTGAACTTATTTGACCACGGCGTCAACATTCGATTAACGTATGTCGATTGTAACTCACAATTAAAATAATTGCAACTAACTTTTTTTAGTTATTTTATGGAACAGTTAAAAATAACAATTAAGATTATGTATTATAACGAAATGAGTAAAGATTTAGGAAAATTAAGCAATAAGTCTTAGACTTAAGAATAATAAAAAAAGTGGTTAATTGTCATTTTTAAATAAAATTAACAAAATATTTGAAAATTAATTAATTGTTAAATTTTACTACTACAGTTAACAATTAATTAATTTTTAATTGTAATTTCCACAATTACAATTTAGGAATTGTTAGTTTTTGTGGTTACAATTACCAATTAATTAATTGTTAATCTTTAATTGTTCTTGCAATTAAAATTTTCCAACCACTGATTATGGATATTGTTTTTCGAAAAACCATTATGACTGTCCATTGTTACAAAATTAGAAACAATAAAATTTTTGTCTTGTTGCAATATATCTGGTAAAGAAAAAAAAATATGCATTAAAGTGAAAAACTGAAATTTGAATTTTAATTCCTATTGCGAAATTACCTTCTCGAACTGTAGAAAAATATTATATAATTTTAGTAGAAAAGAGATTTGGATCTGTACCAAAGTCAGCTTGGTTTAATGTCTTCATATACATTAGTAACTTTTAAATATAATTTTTTTTTTCTAATTCGTTTGAAAAAGACGGCGCAATTAATATCAAATAGCAACCAAAAATCAATTTTCTTGACTGAATAATTTGCGGAGTACCATGTTTTAGTGATGACTTTTTCCTTAAAATGTTTCATTCAAATTTTACGCCTCATTAATTTTTTTTCAAATTTTATGACCAAAATAGAGATTACAATTGTGTCATCTTAACCTACTACTAAAAGGAGGTATTTAATTGAATAAAATGGAAGGAACATAGTTTCAGCATCGGCTCACAGAACAAATCTTAAACATGATTGCGATATACCAGTTTCATAATGCTGTTCATTTCAGCTGTAAATTATCTGTATTTACTGAACAAATCTTAAAATCTTCTTAGGGATTAGGAAGATTTTATCTCACGAATTTAAACTTAAGTGTTTATCTCTTATAAGCTTGGAATATTCATACCTTGAAATTTCACAACATTCAAAGTCTGCTGAAGTTAGAGAGGAATTATTATGAAAGAAATGCTATTGAAGTAAAATAATTAAACTCACCGCAAAAAGGTCTTAGGTACACTTTTGGTCCACTAAATAAGCATACAAAAACAATTAAAAAAATTTAACATAACATTACTTTGGTGAATGTAAAATACCTTTGATATATTTGCTAAAACGGTTTTGAATTGTATCGCAATATATTTCGAACATTATCGAACATCGTTTTATTCATAACTTGAAATTTCACAATTTTCGAGTCGACTAAACGAACATACCAAAAATTTTCAAATACTACCTATACATTTCATTTAGTCCTATGCTTATGCTAAAGCCACATGCAACGTTTATTAGTGATACAGAAACTAGTCATTATATGGTTTAGATTCATTCGGTGACAGTTTGACATGCCATCTAACAATAGAATATAGAACTTATCAAATATAAATCTTATGAGCATAGAAAAGAATGGTCTTCTGATCTACTCCTTAAAAAACGTATAAAAAATTATTTTTAAACGCTTTAAGTTTTTTTTATTCAAATAAAACAGTTGTAACCAGTGCATGAAAATAACATAGAAGCAAGGGGAAAAAAGCAATTGTAAAACTTTTTTTGGGCTAAGACATACCCCGCTTTTAGTGCTATTAAATAAATGGTGTTTTCATAAAGCAACTTACGAAGCATCCAGTATCAACCAATAGTTTTTTGATGCTATGGCCATAAAAATGATTTAAAATGAAGAAATTTTTCAACAGAAATCTAAACTCATTGAATTCCTTTCGACATTCAAAATAAAAGATTTAAATGGTGATATACTGACGACCGACGTTTCAAGCCATTTCCATGACGGGAATAATTCGTAAAAGTGGAACAAAATTCGAAGTACTAAAGTCGTTCCTTTCCCAGCACGAAATACTTTTACAACTGATTTTACGATATGAAAACTGTTTTGATACGAAGTCAAATGGTTTGTTAGGGGTTTTTTTTCATCGGAAGCAAATGTTAATGGCCAATTGAAATGGGGGTTTGGAGATAATGGTTAAACAAATTTCTTCTATAAATTTGGTATTTATTGGGCTATTAAATTATATATCCCTTTAAGCCTAGTACACATGTTGTAATGTTGAATCATGCGTATTTTTCACATGCTATGAAAGCAAAATCCGTATTTACAGTTTTACATTTGGTGTTCAATTAATTAGTGACAATATTAACACCACTGCAGTTTAAATCTACCGCAGAAAAATTTACCGCATATCAAAATTTACTTAACTTAGACACTATTTAATTCTAAAATTGCTAAGTAAAAACTTTTAGTATGGTTTAAGCAACGAAAAATTAAAAAAATCGTCGATAATTAAGGTGAAAGTGTGGATTTTTTTCTCAAGAATTCGGTAGCGTAGTTTATGTGCCTATTCAATAAAAAAAAACTCTTGATTTATGTAAAATTTTAAATGCATATCAAGTTTTTCAGCTCTAATAATATATTATTGATGATATGAATTTAATAAATATATGTCTAAGTGACCTATTTTTGTTACATTTCTAAACCTTGAAGGAAAAAAATCATTCAAGATTTGAAAACTTGTTTTGCAAAATACATAATTGTATCGTATCTTAAAATGAAACAATGAGTTTCGATATTTGTTATTTCTATATTATAAAAAAAATACATAATATTATAAAAATTGTTATATTATTTTCTTGTGGATTTCAGAAATCCTGAATAATTTCTCAAAATGCCAAAGAATTTTGCTACTTATTTCTCAATATATCAAACACGTCAATTTGTTTGACTCAAATTACGTACTTTGTTATTTGTTTCCTTGTTTCCTTGCCTTGAATATTTATACCCCCATCAAAGATCTCAAAACAACAATGTATTCTCTCGCTGCTAATCTCCATTTTGGGACTTCACTCCGTGCCAACATAATTTGGGTAAAAACAAAGTGTAAACAGTCAGATGGAAAAGCGCGATTGGACCGTTAGTTGCAAACACTTGTAAGGTAATATTTACGCACAAAATGTTCTTAATGCAATTTAACCAAAATACACTTTTCATTCTAATGAAATTGCCAAGTTTTCTCAAATAATATTCAAATCTGTTAGACCTTAAATGAATTTAACCCTCTATGCATGAATTTTTATTTTCATCTAAAATAGTATATATGTATCTTTAATACTCACACATGATGGGAAAAATACTAAAAAAAATTTCACTGCGTTAGAATTCAAATAATTTAAATTTTTAAATTTTTTCCATATGACAAAAAAAAACAACTGCAAAATTCCAGTTTTGATAATAATGACTAGAAAACTACTAAAAATGTTTCAAAATAACCCTTTTTAACTATGATTAAATTTTCAAAACAATTTATTAGTATTTAGTACTAATATTATTATTCTTTGAATGCTGCCAAAAACGTAATTTCACAAAAGTTAATAACCTCACTCTTTAATTCTGAATACACATTTACTACTGTCATCTATGAGGATTATTAGTAACTAAAACTTTAAAATGAAATGTAATCGATGAAAAAAACCCACAGATTTGTCTTGGAGGAGCTCTAATTTAATAGAATAAAGTGGATTATGTTACTTGTTACCAAACGGTAACAGTATGCATTAGACGGTTAATGTTTTAAACACGTTCTCTGGATGGATTCACCAATAATTTATGGAACTCTTTACATACACGGAAGGATCTCCTCCATGGCATATTTCTATTTACCCAACTTAGGTTGGCAAGGAAAGTATATCTTCACGGTGATGTGGTAAACATGTACGTCACGAAATACAGCTTATTCTTCATGCATGACCGGGTTTGTCATAAGTTCTGGTCAGGATAGACACTTTTCCGACATTTCGCTAGGCTAAAGATAAGATGAAAATGGACAATTTGTCCCTCCCAGTAATTTCTGGCATTAATATTACAGGGCTTAGTGTGTTAACTAAAATTAAATTTGATGATTGGTGTAGATTTTGATATTTGGAGAAGTTGGTGACAAAGAAAGTATTTTAATTTTGATTCTGTCAAATGTCAAGAGCCCGGTAATGCATACATAATGTAATTTAGAGGGAAGGTAACGTCACAAAAATATTCAAAAGTTTGAGGATAGAATGTATGTCTTACTACACGACTATAGCGTTTGGTAAGAATTTATATAATTAGATTGAAAGGCATATTTCAGTTAGTCCTGCCTGTTATTGAAACTACGTGACTTTGTATGAAGTAAGCGCAATATACAAATGAAATTAACCAATTGAATGATACAGACATATACAGTGGTGGCCAAAAGTGTGGACACTTTTTGAAAGTTCCATATTTTTCTACTTTGTGTGATTACAGAATATATTAATTGTTTATCAAATTAAACAATTGTGTATCAAATTAAAAGTAATTTAATCTTTATGAGGGCCACTGTGTGCTGATCGCGGAAGCTGTCTATGAGACCTTTGGTCCCATATAATCTATATCCATGGACACAACATCATCATCAAAGTAATTTAATGTAAAATTAAAAATAAATACAGTATTACATTATCTGTATTACGAATAAGCTATGCAACTAATAGTATGATCTGTCTTAGTTTTGCAAGTCATTGAACCACTAACTTGTATTGCAAGTTCAGCATAAGAGAATCCATTGATTGTGCTTGTTTGTTCAACTAAAATGAGCATAACTTTATTTGTAATACAGATACTTTAATTCTGCTTTTTTCATGAAATTCTACATTAAATTACCTTCATCTTAATATTTATATGTTTGTTTTTAAGCGAAATTTAATAGATGCCAGAACACAGGTAACAGTTGAAACACATGAAACTTTCAAAAAGTGTCTATACTTTTGCCACCACTGTATATCTGTCTAGAGTGCTAGTTTTCCAGCGACATGTATTCTTTTATATATAAATTAATGAATTTCTTATTTTTTTTGAATCAAAAAAAAAGTTAAGTATTCTTAGGAAATTTTTTAAGCTAATAAATTCATAAATATTTTTTTGTAAAAAAATAGTAACTCTTTAAAATGAGTTAAGAAATTAAGTTTTTAAGTCATGCAGCAAAAAAAGTAAACTTTTGCTAAAAAGCTTATTATTCAGAAGGTTAAAATTTAAAGTCTTCGTGGACTAGTTTTAGGTTTTGGACAAGTTATACACATGTAACTTTTTTTTTTTTGAAAAACGGAATTTTTGTTCGGATTGTGTCAGCCCAAGCTTCTAGTTAGGCACACTTGAAACTGTAATAATTTTATGCGATAAAAGTATTATTTCTTGCAAGAAAAAAATCCTAAAATTTAAAAATGCCTTAATTTATTTGCATTTGGATGAACACGACAATTCCATTAAAAATTTAGCGAAATTTTAAAAAACAACAACAAAATAATTTGAAAGTTGGTTGGGACGCTGTTTTTGTTGTCTGTCTGCTAGAGCCACTCAGTCTAATGTTAATTATTATTTTGTTTTATATTTTTGTGCATAAATTACATAAGAACGTTTTAAAATAAAATAAACACTGTTTGATGACGATAAAGTGTATAAAAAACATATACACACGTTTCAAAGTGCTTGTGACAAACTTAATTCTTCATTTAAATATTTAAATTTATAAAACAAAAGTTATAATTAACCTGTCAAATCGGAAACGAGAAGAACGTATTTATTCTACATTAAGTGCAGTTCTAACGAATCAATAGTGTCTAAGCCCAACGCGGAATTTGTACCAATTGAGACAGTCATTGAGGAAACTTCCCAATAAGATATTATCTTTGAACATTTTAGTGAATGAAAAAGCATGTAGGGAAACTTTCCTGTAGACATGACTCGTTTTTACAATTTGAAATTAATTTAAGACGAAAGATGACTAAGTCATAATATACTATTCTTATAATTAAGTTTTACAGTGATAATTAAATTCCGCGTAAATTGAAATGAATTTCAGTTTTAGGTTGGACATTAGTCATCTTATAACTTATCTTAAACAATATGGTTTTGAGTGATCTAGTCTACACTAGGGGATTTCAATCTTTACGTTAGATAAAGATGTGGTATGCTAATTTCATATGCGGTGGAAAAATTTCATTTCTTAAAAAACGACATACTTTAATTCGTAAGCGTTGTTTTTAAATCAAATGGATAGCTTGTTACTATTCATATTTTTTTGTTTAATTTTTTAATTGTTTTGTCTATTAGACGGATTAGTATAAACATAAAATAATTTTATCAAAAGGGTATTGTCTTAACATTCAGAAACCTTTTTGTAAATTACTTAGCCATGCTCTACTAAATTAACGTGATTTTCAGAAATTGTAAGAAGCGAATTTTTCGAAAAAAATTGCCAAAACAAAAATCGAAATACACAGGGCGTCCGTAAAATAATGTCCCAGTTTTAATGGTAAATTACAGGAGTTTATTTTAGACTAATATAACAAATCATACACGAAATTGAAGGAAAACTAACCTAGTTTTTCCCTGACATCCTGCATAATTGTTTGAGTAATATGTTTACATAAAGGATACGAGCAGGCTTTGTTTTAGAAGTGAACAGGTTAATCAATACGAAGCACAGAAAAAAATGCGAATGAATATGCTAATATCCACTCGATCAATCCCAAACTCATTTAATATAAAAGATAAACGAATACTTTTATCTTTTACTTATAACAAATATCAATGCACCAATTGAGTGAAACAATTATGATAAATTTCATTTATTATTTTATTACAAGTTTATAAAAGAGTTTATTTTTCAATAATGTGTGAAAAAATCAGTTTGAATGAAAATAAATTATCATTTCATTTGAATGATCTATTAAAAAATATATAAAATAACATTTAAATAACTTAAAAAGGTTAAAGAACCTTATGTAGATGGAATCAATACGAGGTTAATCAATACGAAGCACAGAAAAAAATGCGAATGAATATGCTAATATCCACTCGATCAATCCCAAACTCATTTAATATAAAAGATAAACGAATACTTTTATCTTTTACTTATAACAAATATCAATGCACCAATTGAGTGAAACAATTATGATAAATTTCATTTATTATTTTATTACAAGTTTATAAAAGAGTTTATTTTTCAATAATGTGTGAAAAAATCAGTTTGAATGAAAATAAATTATCATTTCATTTGAATGATCTATTAAAAAATATATAAAATAACATTTAAATAATTTAAAAAGGTTAAAGAACCTTATGTAGATGGAAAACAATCCTCTTTCGTAAAAGCTAAAATAAAAATATATATTCATTGAAACTACATTTTTTTTAATCAAATGATTCCATAAATTATCCACATAAATCTCTACAGAATACTCCTCTATGACAGAGTCATTCATTAAACTAGACACAAATCCTAACAAATAACTAATGCAGAGGACGTAAATCAACGCCAGACTATCGAATTGACTACCCCAAACAGAATGGTTAAGAGTAAAACTAATTGAAAGAGTGTTAACCATTCATTATACGATGCATGTTAGTGAATGTAATCTGTTCTACAATAGAAGTCACTTTCTACTTAATTAGGTCCATTGAAAATCCCGTTTCTAAAAGCAATGGCTCTAAATAAGTTTGACGTCGAATAGTTTATTATGTCACTTGCATCTTACATTATTATAATTTAGTGAATGTTAGGCTAACAGTGTTAATTTACGTCTTTTAGTTAGATTTATTATGGATTTAAGGGAGTGGGAACTGTTGTAGACGGGTGAGGAATTCGTTTCGTTTATAACTATTGGTAAAATAAATTTAATTTCAGTCAATTTATGAATCTTCTTTGAAGAATGTTATAAAGGGTGTCCGAGTTTCAAATTGAAATAGTATCAGCTGTAATCGTTTGACAGTTGTGGTTTAAAGTGACGAATAAAGAATAACTCCAACAGTTTCAGGGAAGTGCTTGTACCGCTACATAGTTTTCACAGTTGTACAGGCTGTTGCTTCGTTTATTCCGAACTTTCTGCAGACAGTATGGGAAGAATTGCGTTTTCGTTTGGATGTGTGCCGTATCGCTAAAGGCGCACTCATTTAGCAATTATACCAAAAACTAGGTGAGTTTTTCTTCAATTTCATGAATGATTTGTTATATTTAGTATAAAATAAACCCCTGTAATATATCGTTAAAACTCGGACATTATTTTACTGACACCCTGTATATTGGCGATTCACGTTTACTATGGGATAACAAAGGCTTACAAACTAAAAATCGACAGACTCCAGAACAGTTAGAACTTAAGTAAAAACAGAAAGATGAACAAACTAAAAATGTACAAACTCCAGCATAGTTAAATCGTCACACAGCAAGAGTGCTAACCATTCGTTTTAAATGAGACGTAAATGAACATAATTTGTTCTGCAAGACCATTCACTCTATTTAATAAGGTTCATCGAAAAGCAAGCCTAAAAGAGTGATGTCTGTAAATCAGTTTGACATAGAATAGTTTATTATGTTACTTTTATCTTTACATGGAACTAATTTGTTAAATGTAAAAGTTTCATTGTTAGTTAGTGAAAAATGGGGAATATTTTAAATCTTTCAGTTAGATGGGTAATGGATTTAAGGAATAAGAGCTATTGTATAAGGGTGATTAACTCATTTGGTGTATAAGTTTGGGTAAATCGATTTCATTTTGCTTTGTTGAGTTAATGAGTCTTTGAACAATTTTATGTAATGGCGAGATGGCGTATTGGAGTAGCTGACTTGAGATTTGAGTAGCGTTATTGCCTGGTTTGATCGTTTATGGAAGCGATTCAAGGTGAAAGTTACTGTAACAAACTTACTTGTTTAACTTTCTTATTTTTGAATGGGAACTGCCCAAAATGGAATGAAATAATTCGATTTCTATTGTACTTGAGAATGTTAACCCTTCATTCTCTATTACAAATTAATTCAAACCATTTGCTTATTAAACGAGGTCCATTGAAAGGCACTATTCAAAGAGCTATGTCTATAAATTATATTGAACTACCCCCCCCCCCCCATGTCACTTTACATGACATGGGACCAATTTGTTGACCGTAAGAGTTCCATCATTGAAGAAAGTGTTCAATTTAAATCATTTAGTTGAATGGGTTAGAGTTTAAGTATTATGCGAATAGGATCCTTAGTGACCGGGTGATTAGTTTCGTAGAGAGAGAATAAAAAAGTGGACCCGTTGTAACCCTCGAATGATCCAAAATTAAACATTTAGGTTGGTTTTCTTGAAGTGATTTTAACAATTTATAAGGCCATTTTTTCCTAGTGATGTTACCTTAAAGTATTTCTGGGATTGAGATTGATTTATAAAGAGAAATTCATTATATCATTACCTAAAATTAATTTTGATTATTAAGACTATTTTATTTCGGTGAGAAGTATGTTTCCCATCGCCCGCTGGGAGCTATTCAAACGTATCGTCCTTAGGAATCCTCCATTAGTAATTTTGTTTTTGTTTGTCTGAAGTTATCAGGAGATGGTAGCACCATCAAAATTTATGAATTTGATGGGAAGCATACTTCCCGCAGCCTTTTAAAGGGTTAAAGCATTTGGCACCTGAATTTTCATGACAGGCTTTGAACTAATATATTTTCTCTTACTCACTCAGAAATAACACTTTCATTTTTGACGATTCATGAATCCTCAAGCCTCATTTCGTTAATTTTGAGGATTGCTTCGCCAAACTATCACGTGACTTTTGAGTAAACGCGAATCCTCACTTTTACGATCGTGATTAGACGATTATGTATCTTGATTTTGAGGAAACTGAATCTCATTGTTGTACTCACATGCTCAAAAATGACGAAATATTTCTTCAGATTAGACGACATTCAAATCCTCATAAAAATGACGATTCAAATTTCCTCACTAAACGAATCGTCCAATTAAGAAAAAATTTCGTCGTTCATTTTTTTAGAGTGTAGTTTCCCATTACCATTTGTAAATTGCACCGTAATTACCCATTGATGACAACTTTGATTATGCCGTTAACTCCATCATTTCCAAATAAAAACTTTAGCTTTAAGAATTTAGATTCATTGTTCATGTATAGTTTAAATATTAACTATGCATAAACAATGAATCTAAATTAAAATATCTAAAAGCAAAAAATCTTCAAAATTATTTTTTAAACAAATATAAAATCTTGCTATTTATAAATTACAGCAAAAAAAAAACCCGCTTCATATTGAAACAAATATTTTTTCTCGTCTACTATTTCGCGCATACATATAACTAATTTATAAGGCCTGTTTCTTAATAAAAACCATAGTACACTGCTAAAAACCAATTAGGAAAGCATTTTGCGTTCTTTTGTTTACCAGTCCAGTTCCAACTTCTTATTTTTTTATTATAAAGATCTAAAATTTGTGAAATAGATTTTTTATTCATTCAGATTGAAATGGTAAAAAACAGGGAAACAAATCTTAATTTTTTTAAGTAAAATTTAAGGAGTAAAAAATGGAATCATAACTTTTGAGTAAATTATAATATTTTTTTCAAAATTTTTATTGTAAAAAAAGGTAAAATCAAATTTTGGACTTCTAAGAATGCAAGCATGAAGAATATTAAGAATGCAAGCACGAAGAATTTAGGGTTTATTTATTTTATAAAAGTTTTTGGGGGTGTATTTTTTTTTTACCATGTTTTTCATATTTCCATTCAATTAAAATAAACTTTATTTAATTCTTCAAAAGACATGATTCTTCCATCTAACGATACATAAGTACGAGTTGAAATTAGTGAGAAAAAAATCGAAATCTCATGATACCAAAATGATTCATTGGGGGTGAAATGATCTAAACCATGCATTTCCCTAATTGTTTTGAGCAGTCAACTGGATCAACAGAATGGAAAATTTTATTATTTTAGCAGCCTAATAACAATGGACTTTTCAAACAATGTAAAAATAGTTAACAGTAGTTTTTAAATTCCAACAATGAATAATGCGAGTAAATTTCAAAAATCATTGTTGCAGATCAATAATGAACCACAAAAAACCTTTCTCGTCCCATTTGAGCATTTGACAGTCGATCTTAATACTGAATTATTTTTTTTCTGCGATTTTATTGAAAAAAAAAGCAAACATCGTTAATTTCATATAGCTTGGACTAATCAGATCCAAAGCAATCCTCCAGAAAAAAGAAAAACCCAACCGCCCTCTTTATACCGGAATTCGTTGCACTAAAAACCAGGGCAGCTAAATCCTGTACACGAATTTGAGGTCCACTGGAAGAAAATAACCATACTAATAACTAATGGGCTGCTTCGCGTGGTGCTATAAGCACTTGTAAGTAATTTCTTTTTCTTGAAATATATGCTTTCAATGCTAATTTTAATAAGTAAACGCTTCTAAAACATATACTTTTAGAGTTTATGTCACTTAAAACTATAGACCTAATAATAATAACGTTTTAGGGTACCAAAACAATTGACATTTAAAAAGCCTTAATCTGAATCAGTTGTAGTTTAGTTTACATCGCAAGTGTCAAAATGTGAGTGTGAAAAATAAAGTTTGGATAGATATGATTAAACACATGAGATAGTGGTAGAGTAATGCAATACATCCTGAATAAAACATTTTTAAACAAAAAATATGTGTTCAACTAATTCCAAATGTGATTGTCATATGTATGAATTCGTGATATGGATTTTACTTCTAATTTCACTTAATTTATTTCTCCATGTGTGTGAGACTATACAAAATCAACCACAAAAGCGTATCACTAATTTTGCAAATAGACGAAACTGGTTTTAAACTATTCAAAATCAAGATAACATTTTAATATTGTAATAGATAATCTTTGAGATAAATAGAAAAACTTGTTCTACAATGACCCAGAACAAAATATGATGGTTAGTTAGTGTCTGGGACATAATCTCTACAGCCAAAATCCTGACAACCAAAAATTAATAGTTAAAATACTCTTAATTATGCAAAACGTCATTAATTTTTTGATTTGTCGAGATTTTTGAATCTCGAGGGATAGTTTCCCTATCGGAATTACCCCTGTCGGTCTTAAGTCGCGTTAGGTTACGTCCAATTACTTAAATGTTCCTTGAATTATTTTTTGAAGAGATGATTTTATAATAGTTTACAAATGAAAAAAGGTAAATTATGAATACAAATGAATTGTTTACAAAATTTTACAATTTGAGGATGTTTTGGGAAAGACTGATGCATAATTTTTTTTTATTTCGTTTCGTCTTTACTGCATCGTTGGATTTTTCTAAGTCAAGCCCTTTTAGAATAGATTCAATAGCTTCTGAACCAATTAAGGCGATAAACTTAAAAGATTTGGGGAAAATAGCACATGAGTATTCAAAAATTGGTCAAGCAAGTTTACGGAAAATATTTCTCTTCTACAAAAGGCCCAAAATAAGGTGCAAAAATCAACTTCTTTTGCATCATACAACCAAGAAAACCCTACTAGTAAAGCCCATTTCACATCTTGTCACAACTACTTGCAACTCCCATAGAACACCGTGCATTAAAAAGTTGCACTCAAGTCGTGAGATTTTTTTTCGTGCGAGCACGAAAAAATCTCAGTTGCATATGTACCCTTAGCCAATCAGAACTCAGGATTTCTTTGGCTGCACTGTGGTGAACTAGACTTCGCCAACTGGTTGTTTATTTACTTTTTAAGACGCCAACTTTCCTTGGCAGCAAAAATCTGCGCAATTAAAAAATGGGTAGTAAATGGATGGCAAAAATGAAAATTTATCAAATTAAGGAAGTTCGGAAACATAAATTTATGTTTGATGCAAACGATGCCTATAGTTTGATTAAAGTTTGCTTTCAAACAGATGAAACTTATCAAATTTTGAAATAAATAATTTTTTGTGGAAACACGAAAGACCAGATTACCACAAGTTGCGAGTTGCAGTTGCAAGTAGTTGTGCAGGTGTGAAGTGGGCTTAAAGTGTCTAACGATTTGGGGGGGGGGCGGGGGGGGGTTATAATAAGCAAGTTTAACCGGACGTGTCTAACTCACATTTTTCCTCCCTAGGTGGCCCCCTGAACGCCGCCGCCAAAAAGCGGCACAAATACGCCGCGAAGCCTTTATTGCTTCACTTTGGCGACAAGTGGACGTAGACAGATGGGTCTGCAGCACCAAGCTTTGCAGAATGCCGGAGCCCCACTACAACATGGCCCGTTCCTCCAGAGTGACTGTCTAAAGCAAGTCACTCCAAAAAAGAGTTCGCCATAGACAGTCTAACGAACTCAAGCAAAGATCTGTCAAAAAAGACTGTCCACTAGCCAAGCAGAAAAATTGCAGTCGCCTGGTGCTATATGCACTTGTGAGTATCTTTCTTTTTCTTGTTATTATAAATGAAATATATGCTTTCAACTAATTTTAATAAGAAAACGCTTCTGCAACATATAGTTTTTGGAGTTTATGTCAGTTAAAACTATAGACCTAATAATAACGTTTTATCAAACCAAAAAAACAATTTACATTCAAAAGGCCTTATGCTGAATCAGTTGTAGTTTAGTTTTCATAGCGAGTATCAAAATGTGAGTGTGAAAAATAAAGTTTGGATATATATGATTAAACACATGATGAGAGTAATGCTATACATCCTAAATAAAACATTATTAAAAAAACATGTATTCAACTAATTTCAAATGTGATTGTCATTCGGGATATGGATTTTACTTCTAATTTCACTTAACACGTTGGATGCCACTGACTCCCTAAGGAGTCGCGTGGTTCCGATTCACCGATAACAGTCCATTCTGATGAAATTCATAGTATCATTTTGCCAACCGTTCTTATGAGTTCAAGTTCGTTTGTAACTTTGGCAAACGAACCTGCTGTGCTTGGAATAATACTTGATGAGTTGAAAGAAGGCATTCTATTTCAAATTACGATGAAATTAAATTCTTCGTCTCAAGTGTAGAGCGACTAGAAACCAGACATACTGCATTTCGCAGTGTGGTTCAGTTTGTTATTCAACAATTTAGCTATAGAAAAATTGTAAATAGTCTGTTTTATGTTTTTGCATTTTTTTCAAGCAAAAACTACCGAAAAAAATATGAAAGAAGAAAACTTATTGATGATTTTGTAGTCGAAAAGTTAATCACTGAATCAAATCTGGTAATTGGCTTTCGCGACAAATGATGAGTTATTTGGCTGGAAAAGACCAGAAACATTTATTCGTATTTTTACGACTAGCTGTCGTGTAGCTTTGGTTAGCGACGTTAATTCAACCTAACCTTGCAATTCTATGAACTCGAATTAAGATTTTTACTTGCTCGAAAATGAAGAGTGGTTATTTTATTTCCATTGTAACGGACAGGTTTAATAAAACAGGATGTTCTTCTACTTTATCAGCCTCTATTTTTTTTTTTTTTTGAAGAGATAATTTCAAATTCGATTCCAAATGAAAAAGAGTAAATTATGAGTACGAATTTATAGTTGTTAAAATTTTAAAATTTAAGGTTATTGTAGGATAGACTGATGCATAAAGTATAGAAGAAGCCATGTCTAACGATTGTGTGTGTGTGTATGGGGGGGAGGTTATAATACGCAAGGTTAACCGGACTTTACTAACTCACATTTTTCTTCCCTAAGCTAGGTGGCCCCCTGAACCACCAACAAAAGCAGCACAACTTCATCGCGAAGCCTTTGTTGCTTCACTGTACCTCCAGAGAAAAATGTCAAAGAAAATGGAGCAGAGAATGCCTCTGAAACAACAGGAAAGACCCTAAAATCCCCTCCAATGAAAAAAGTGGAGCTCTCACCGATAATTGTTGGAGTTTGTGCAAAAGCCGCAGAAGAGACCAACTTTCGTCCCATTACTGGTACATAATCGACACTAATTCGCGAATAAAGTCTGGAGGAAACAGTGCTGTTATGAATGCTAGAACCTCCAGTGCTATGATAAGTGTCGGACACTCCAGTGATATGATAAGTGCCGGACACTCCAGTGATATGATAAGTGCCGGACACAACAGTGATATAATACATGCTGCACAACTCCAGTGCTATGATAAGTGACGGACACTCCAGCGCTATGATAAGTGCCGGACACACCAGCGCTATGATAAGTGTCGTACACTACAGTGCTATGATATGTGCCGGACACTACTGTGATATGATAAGTGCCGTGCACTCCAGTGATATGATAAGTGCCGGACACTCCAGTGCTATAATAAGTGCCGGTCACTACATTGTTATGACAAGTGCCGGACACACCAGTGATATGATAAGTGCCGTACACTACAGTGCTATGATATGTGCCGTACACTACAGTGCTATGATATGTGCCGGACACACCAGTGCTATGATATGTGCCGGACACACCAGTGCTATGATAAGTGCCGGACACACCAGTGCTATGATAAGTGTCGGACACTCCAGTGCTATGATATGTGCCGGACACACCAGTGATATGATAAGTGCCGTACACTACAGTGCTATGATATGTGCCGGACACTACAGTGCTATGATATGTGCCGGACACACCAGTGATATGATAAGTGCCGTGCACTCCAGTGATATGATAAGTGCCGGACACTCCAGTGATATAATACATGCTGCACAACTCCAGTGCTATGATAAGTGCCGAACACTACAGTGCTATGATAAGTGCCAAACACTACAGTGCTATGATAAGTGCCTGACACTACAGTGCTATAATAAGTGCCGGACGCACCAGTGCTATAATAAGTGCCGGACGCACCAGTGCCATAATAAGTGCAGGACGCACCAGTGCTATGATAAGTGCCGTGCACTCCAGTGATATGATAAGTGCCGGACACTCCAGTGATATAATACATGCTGCACAACTCCAGTGCTATGATAAGTGCCGAACACTACAGTGCTATGATAAGTGCCGAACACTACAGTGCTATGATAAGTGCCGAACACTACAGTGCTATGATAAGTGCCGGACACTCCAGTGATATGATAAGCACCGGATACACCAGTGCTATGATAAGTGCACTACAGATGTGACACTACAGTGCTATAATAAGTGCCGGACGCACCAGTGATAGTATAAGTGCCGGACACTCCAGTGATATAATACATGCTGCACAATTCCAGTGCTATGATAAGTGCCGAACACTACAGTGCTATGATAAGTGCCGAACACTACAGTGCTATGATAAGTGCCGAACACTACAGTGCTATGATAAGTGCCGGACACTCCAGTGATATGATAAGCACCGGACACACCAGTGCTATGATAGGTGCCGGACACTAAACTGATATAATAAGTGGCGGACACTCCAGTGCTATGATAAGTTGCGGACACTCCAGTGCTACGATAAGTGCCGGCGGACTAATGTCTTTGTACTCTTGTTTAATGATTTGAAATAAACGATGCCTTAAGATTCTGAATTCCTTATTTAAAATTTTCCCCAAATGGATGAAGTTTTGTAACTTTTGTCATATCTATATTAATAATAGAATCTGTTATAGTCTGTCGGTGGATAATAAAAATAGACTTATACTGCCCTCAGAAATTTTAAATTATTCCCTGCATTCTCTGAAATTTTGGGTTTTGCCTTTGAAAAATTGAGGTGTGCGTGTGTTTACGAAAAAAAAAATATTTGCAATTTCTCAATTCTTAAATAATTATGTTTTTAAAGTATGAATAATTGTTTATAAGGAAATCCAGTCGATTATAATGTTTGTAGCAAGTTAAATATTTGAATTATCTAAATATTAATAAAAATAGTAAACTTCTAAAAAGAAAAACACAGAAAATAATATTTGAAATGACATTTAATTCTACTACTCAGTTAAAAAAAAATAATAAAATGGATTAGGAACATCAATTATATGTTTATTACATTTAAGACCATACAGTCTAAAAATATATTAAAAAAACTATTCCTTTGAATTTTCTAAATTATCAGCAAAAATTATTCGATTCAAAATATATGATTCCATTTTAGTTTTTGAAAAAGCTCTCAATATAGCAACAGTAAAAAATTTAATGATGTGAGATGATGAATCGTTATTCGTGCGATTCTTCATTTAAAATCAATGTTTTTTTTTATGAAATAAGTTAATAAGTGAAAAAAATATCCATTACAGGAATTAAAGCTTTTTTCATTACTGTTAAGATGGTAGAAAAAGTAAAAATTTTAAAATTTTAATTTTTAATAACGTCGCTTAATTGTAAGAAGAATAAGAACGAATGGTGTTTCTTCATTTAACATCAAAGGTTTTATCGAATTAAAGGAGATCAAAGTATTCACTCCACAATCATTTTCATTATTGTTAATTTAATAAAAAAAGTAAAGCCTTTTGAAATTTTAAATTCTTATAATATCATTTAAATAAACCCTGTGTGTTTTTTCTTCTCGTCATATTCCATTCAAACTTACGTGGGTGGTAGACTTCAGTCAGTGTTGGGCAAATTTTAATTGCAAGAACAATTAAACATTAATAATTAATTGTTTGGTAAATGTACAATTACTTTTCAATTGTTTTGTGAAATTTTATTAAAAAACAATGAATCACTTTTATTCAGCTTAACTATAAGACTTACAAATTTACCTAAATCTTTACTAAGTTCATTTTTAAGCACAAAAATAATTGTTAAATTTAATTGTTTCATAAAACAACTAAAAAAGAAAATTGCAATTATTTTAATTGTGAATTACAATTGATAGGTGTTAATCGAATTAATTTAATTGAAACGTGCAATTAAAAGTTCAATTGCGATTAATTTAATTGTAATTAATTTAATTGCAATTTTAAGTGATTTTTTTTCAACTCAGTTTACCTGAATACGGCAGTAAAGTTTTCTTATGTATATTCACTTCTCTAAGCGATCGTTTCCGCTCGGTTATTGAGCAGTTACATAGTTACAGTTGAGGAATTTATTGATAATCCATTTGTTACCGATATCATCTAAAGAAAAATAATTTTGCATATATGTTTATCTGTTAGTTTGATTTGTTTCTTAAATTCTTACGTTTAAGTTTAGTTTGTATTATCGTCGCAATATGTGAAAAAAATGCAGGAACAGTGAAAAACAGTTCTCTAAAAAAACCTTTATCTATTTCTTGTTTATTCATTTTGATCAATGATTCTGTTTTGATCACAGTAAGGTTTCTAAATAGTATCATCATGTCATCAATAAAGGTACAAATATTATTTCAAATGCCTCAGAGGGACAAATAAAATAAAAGAGCTTCTAAAAATACTGTTTTGATATAACGTTACGTAAACAAGCACTGATAAACTACATATATAAGAAAAAAGTTCTGACATAATATTAAGAGGATACGGTACCCACAAATTGATCAAAATATTGATTTTTTCAGCTTTCGTTTATTATTATTCACAATATCTTTCTAAACATTTACTGAAAGTTTCATAATGATATATTTTGTAGAAAAAAGTTATTAAATATCTTCTGGGGTCATTCCTATAAGTTTGAATACGTATTTCGTCTGCTTTCAACCTGATTTTTTTTTCCGGTTCGGCGTTTTTCAATTCTTGTGTTTAATAAATCCCTACCAAGGCATTTTTGCGAATTAAGTTAGAATATAGTGTGTATTATTTTGTGATATTTTTTTGAGATTTTCAGTATGAATGCATGTTACTTTTTAACTATGGTTCACATTTTGAAATTCATGCACAGTTCTTGAACAATTAGTACTAAAACAAACTATAAAAGTTTAGTGGAGTTATTCGCAAAATTAAACGACGAGTAGCGTTTAAAAAAAATCACAATTTTGCCCTTTTTTTTAAATAAATGAAAAACTAATTGTAAATATTTGTTTTTATTTCTAAAAAATGTTTATTTAGAGTGAACATTATATAAAACCACTATAACTTACAAGTTATGTTATTATTTCTAGAAATAAGGTTTAGGGTACCGTACCCCTTAACCTAGTACAAACTACTAAAGGTACGGATATTTAACTTCAGAATTTTTTTTCAATGAAAGTTTAATTTAAGAAGGTTTTTTTTAATTCGCGCCCTAGAGAGTAGAGGGAGCACCACGTTGTATGTCCCTCATACTTCAGGTGTCCCATGACAGGAATAGTGATAGCTAAACCTATTCTAGGTTTACTGAATATTTCTCTGAAATGTCATTTAGCTCCACATATAATTCTTACACATTATTAGAATCAATGGAACTTATAACTATTCTATCGCTCCTCATGTATTGTACTTAAACTCGATTACTCTTTGCTTCCACTTGTATCTCCACATTTGTATAATTGTTAAACGTTAAACCTTTGATAGTCTTATTTTTTCTGCTCCCGCGTTGAGAATTGCAAATTGCTATTGCAGATAGGTAAGAATATAAGGTGACTTAAACAAAATAACAAATTCCAATTCAACACAATTTCAAATCAATGTAAGTAAAGAAACATTAAAGAAAATTAAATGAAAATAGCTCGCTTGATAGAAGAAGATAAAAATACTAGTTTTCAGCCTTTGATTACAGGTATCAGTAATTTATTTCTGTAAAAAAATGAAGTTGAACGAGGGTCAATACGATATAAGATTTTCTTAAAAATATTAGTTTAATATTTTTCAAACTTTTCAAATAGCTCTTTTAGTGGTTATTTAAAAGGCATTTTGCATTAAAAACAATGTTAAAATAAACTATTAACTACAAATAGGTAATACTGCCTTTCTTTTCGCATTTATAGCACAAAAATGTGTATTTTTAGAGTTTAAGCTGTGTCCCTAAGTAAATATTTAACATAATTTAAACAAAAGTCATATGAAACACATAATTTTTAGCATATATTTGCATGAAAAGTATTATATGTTTAGATTAAGCATATAAACGTTGGATTTTGCTCGGGTCTTAAGAGGCTAAAAATGTAAAATAGAAAGAACCGTTTCAGTAACTGCATAACGCAACCGAGAACTGGCTCTTTTTTTAAAAAACGGACATCCCTAGGCCGTGGAAATGTTAACCCTGAGACAAATGACTCCAGAAGAACAACCAAAAAATTGCTGATATTCTTCCAAAAAATAAACAGAGACAATTTTTCTAAGGAACAAAACAATTTTTGTTATGAGACAGACATACGGTTTGTTAAAAGAAGCAAGAGATTTGAAGATAAAGTATTGGTAATAATTTCAGTCTGCATCCAATCCTTGAAAAATATTTGATGTTTGTATAAAAAAAAGCTTCCGTGTTTGTTTATTTTTGGCTTTTTCTGTCATAGAAAGCAAAAAATCTACAAAGTCACATATGTAATTTATTGTTCTTGTAAAGAATGTTTTATAAGGCTTAATAGTTTCTTTTTGTGCGGCTTGTTTACAAGGAAAAAACGAAGAATTCATTTCAATTTGGAAGAGTTATTTAACAATATAAATGTACATGCTTCTTGTTCAAATTAGTTAAGTCCCTAAACTAATTTTATTAAAAGAGTTTGAAGTAAGATTTATAGTTTAAGGGTCACTTCCCCTTTTTATTAAAAGTTTTCTCGGAAGCATTTTACAGAAATTGTTTTAGTGAAACTAGAATAAATTGACTCATAAAATTCAGCGACTTAATATATTATATAAACAGCGCTTACATATTAAATCGAATCTTTTTACATTGTTTTAACTAATACTTTTATGTAAAAGTATGAGGAAATTGTCTGTAACTGTGTTATTGTCAAATGAAACTTTTTTATAACTTGATCGTAAAATTTAAAAAAAAATCTAATCTATCTAAATTTCGATAAAAACTCAAACAATAAATTGAATATATTTCAAAACATATTTAAATTTACGTAAAACTTTTTTGAAGATTTGATACGTATAATAGTTGATAAAGCTTTCATTTTACTTATAACCAGTGTTGTGCATTAATCAATTAATTTGACAATAATTATCTTGTTAATTGACTAAAAACCTAATTTCAATTAAATTAACAGCATGAATGTAAATTGTAACTCAAAATTAAAATAATTGCAATTAACTTTTTTTAGTTGTTTAATGAAACAATTAAAACTAACAATTAACTTTATATATTATAACGAAATAAGTAAAGATTTAGGAAAACTAAGCTGTAAGCTGTAATAAAAAATTGGTTAATTGTTATTTTTAATTAAAATTAACAAAAAAATTGAAAATTCATTGATTGTTAATTGTTACTATTACAGTTAACAATTCAATAATTGTTATTACACAATTACAATTGATCAATTGTTAGTTGTTGTGGTTACATTTATCAATTAATAAATTGTTATTTTTTAATTGTTGTTGCAATTAAAATTTGCCCAACACTGCTTATAACTTGCTTTTTTATAAATCATGTACTGCGTAATTGTTAGCTGTGTTAAATTCAATAAATTTTCTAGAACAGGTCTACCTAAGAGATAAAACCTACCAAAACCAATGAGAAAAAAAAATAATTAAAAGAACGTAACCCACGAAAAAGTATTCAAGGAGAAGGTCAAATACGATAGTCCGAAAACTTATGTGACATGGCCAAGAGTAAAGTAAATTGTTACAAGTTCGGAACGTTTGTTATGTTCGGGGAATTTCTTTAGTTGCTGTAAGCGAAAGAATGTCCCATTAAAATATATATGGACTGTTCTTTTTTTAGAGTTTCCAAGTAATTTTATTTATTAGACTATAGAAAAGTCTTTTACCGTCATGCAAGATTTGAGTTTCATTCATTATGTGGCAATAACAAATCGTGTCGTAATAATTATTAGTAGTTAATAATAATATGGTAACTGTTAAAATACCAATGGCAAAAAAATATTTATTTAATAAAGTATATGACTCTCAATCAATAAAAAAGCATGTTTAAAATTTCATTGTAAGAAAATAAGCTACACATGCGCAGTAAGTCGATTTTTACCGAATAAGGCACATTAAAATATTTAGTTTATAAACACCAGCTACGCTTATTGCAAATGTCCTGATTTTTTATTTACTGTTAAAACATTTTATAAATTAACAAAGCAGTGTGATCTCAATAGTCAAGAAAAACTTCGTGTTCCCATGAAAAAAAGGTGTCACTTGTTCAGTCTTACATTTTGTTACATCGGGACTACTTATAACTATCCAAGTAATTAAAAAAAGTACAATCATTTGGCACTTTTTCCCATTCGGGGACACAGACGCATAAACCCTTTACCTGATTATCAGGTTTTTCACCAAAATACAGATTATATATATAATATATATATATATATATTATATATATATATAATATATATATATATATATATATATTATATATATATAATATATATATATATATATATATAATATATATATATATATATATATATATATACTAAAATTTTAAAATCTAAAGTATTCATAGAAGTCTTAAAATCCTCTGATATGCAGAATTTCAAACAAATTTTTCAAAATTAAATTAAGTTAAAATTTATCTTTTACACAGGGAAAACAAGATTAAACTTCAACCAAAGTGTGTATCCCTCACTTTTGATGACAATGTTATCAACCCCTATTTAAAGTATACTCTTCAGAATAAACATCTTCAATTAAGATTGAATGTCAGTCCCACAGAGCTAATACATAAGTTTCGGAATCACAACTTAAGCAGAAGTATTGCTTTGCCATGTTAGCTTTATTTCTCCTAGTACGAGAATATAACATCGAAATTAAACAAATTTGAAAATTAAATGTTATCTAGTTATTTAATTATATATTTTTGAAGTTTTAAAATGGCAAAAATATACAGCAGATGGCGACACTATTTCAAAACTTTATCAATTGATAATCAAATACCCGGATGTTTTTTTAATTTTCAATTTTGTTTTAAATTGATGTTATGATGGTTAACATATCTGGTGGAAATGAATAACACGGCAAAACAATTATTTTGCAAAAGTTGGGATTTCAAAACTAATGCATTAGCTCGATATAGAGTATACATTTTCAATAAAATAAATTATTACATACCTTTCTCACCAGAAATGTTGCTGCCGTGGTATCGAAGAATACAGTCCAGAGCCTCCAGTGAAATATTCGAGCTGAGAAGCTGCGAATGCTCTCCCAGATCAAAAGTTTCATTCGCGCCTAAAAGTAGGTCTTCCATTGTGAGATAATTCTAGAAATCAGTTATTTCATGAACTTTAGTTATTCACTGTTGTAACTCTTTTGGTTGCATTATTTAGACGAATGAGCAACTGTAGGAATAAGTATTTTTTTTGTGCATATTCTGCGACTTTGTGCGTGTCCAGTTTTGAATTGTTTGATTTAAACACGATTATTCAAATAAAATTACGACACCATTAAATGGTTGGCTTTTTCAGCACATGCTCACAAATTGAGCCATTGGAAGAAATGTCCCTGGTCAGATGATCTTAACAGTCACATGTTCACCTGTTAGCATGAGTCGGGAAGTTTCTTGTAATATCCTTCTTCTTCACAGAAAACACAGAAATTGAGTTCACAATTATGTATCTCTATAATGTTGCATGAGAATTCAGCTGAGATCTTCAAGGAATGAACCACCAGCGACTTAGTTCAGAAATATATCTCTGAATTGTGAATGCAAGACGAGAAATCAGTTCCGATATTCAAGGAATGAACCACCAGCGACTTAGTTCATAATTGTGTCTCTGAATTTTGAGTGTAAGGAATAATTCAGTTTCGATCTTCGTTTACAAATGTGTTCGCATTTGAAACATAACGAGATTTCAGTTGGAGCTTTCTTCGCGGAATGCACCACCAGCGGCTTAGGTGAAAAAAATGTATCTATTTAGAATGTTACATGAGAATTCAGCTTAGATCTTCAAGGAATGTAACACCAGCTACTTAGTTCACAAATATCTATCTGAAATGAGGAGTTGTGACAAGAATTCAGTTCCGATCTTGAGGAATGCACCGCTAGTGATTTAGTTCACAAATATATATCCGCATTTAGAACGTAACAGGATAATTCAGTTCCGATCAACCAGGAATGCACCACCCTCGAATGTTATCAAAATCTTCCAAGTATCAGTATCCAAATCTTCAAAAGGAATAACCACGAACGACTTTCTTCACAAACATGTTTCTGCAATGAGAAAATAAGACAAATTCAGTTACGATATTTGAGGAATGCACAACAAGCGACTTAGTTCATAAATATATCTCCGCATTCAGAATACAAAGCCAGAATTCAGTTCGGATTTCCTTCGCGGAATGCACTATCGACTAAGTTCAAAAATATGCATTCGTCTTTAGAATGTAACGGAAGAGTTCAGTTCCAAACCTGGGACCTAGTTCACAAAAAAAAAAATCTGGATTTAGAATATAACACGGGAATTCAGTTCAGATCTTCAAAGAATGCACCACCAGCGACTTAGTTCACAAATCTGTATCTCCATTCAGAATATAAAGCTAGAATTCAGTTCGGATTTCCTTCGTGGAATGCACCATCGACTAAGTTCAAAAATAAGCCTCCGCCTTTAGAATGTAACAAGAGAGTTCAGTTCCGATCTTGGGACCTAGTTCACCAAAAATATTTCCGCAGTTAGAATATAACACGGAAATTCAGTTCTTCAAAGAATGCACCACCATTGATTAGTTCACAATTATGTCTCTGAATTTAGAATGTAACACGATAATTCAGTTAATATTTTCTTCGAGGAATGCACCACCAGCTGCGACTTGGTTCACAATTATGTATAGGAATTTAGAATATAACAAGGGAGTTCAGTTCAGATTTTCAATGAATTCACCACCAGTGACTTAGTTCACAAATGTGTCTCTGATTTCAGAATGTAACACGATAATTCAGCTCAGATTTCCTTCGCGGAATGCACCACCTTGCCCGAGATTGCGCTGTTCCCGTGAACAGTCGTGCGTAAGAGTTCTTGATAAGAGCTCGTGGAGGCTGAAATTAAAATTTACGATCTTCTTATCTCGTCGCGATTAGAAGGTTTTTCAGAATGTCTCGGTCGAGTTGTGGTGACTTGAAAACTTTCACAAACTTTCATTTAAAAGGAATATATTTGTTTTTAATTTCTTGAATTGTATTTTGTAGATTTAAGTCCATATGCTTTTCATTTGTCCGGTTTCAAAGAAATGTTCTTCAAACTGTTCTTAGATCTTTGAAAGAAAACAACCGCAAAAAGAATTCATCTTTCTATTTTGTTTTAAAAATATTCCATTTTAGTTTTGGCTTTAGATACATTTTTAAAGTTAAACTGGTTCTCTTCAAAAATTTTATTTCAGTCACACTTTCAAATGATTAGACATGAATGTAGACACAGGTTAATGAAATTATATTTGAGTTTTCAATTAGCTATTAATTGCTGTACATGTTTAGGTATTATGTCAGAATAAAGATTGAATCGTCTATTTATCTAAAAAATGCCATTTGTTCTTTTGAACATCAGAATGAAACTTCCTTCACCTTCAAATCTGCAAAATTAAAAAAGGTTTATTTTACACAATGCAGGAAAACATATGTATATATTTTATGCAATAATACCATAATTTGCAAATACTTCTCATAACAGCTGGAAAGAAGAATTTTAATGTTAACTAACTACAATTTAAAATAATTAATATTGGTCATTGTATATAATTTTTATCGAAAGCAAATATTTGACGATTTAGCGTAAAACAATTATAAAAGTACTGCAGTTAATAAACACTTGTTTGAAACGTTTTTGTAATGTAAACATTTAATATTTTTTACACTTACTGAGATGATGCGAATTAAAATTACATTTGTCAAATAAATATAATTTCTCTGGGAAAATAATACATTTAAATCCGTATCAGAGTAACCTTGCATATTTAATTAAACATCCATTATATTCTGAATAAGTGGAAAACTGTCCAATACTTTATATTGATTAAATGCCCAGGATTATTAATTAAACGTATGCTAAAGTATTACGGAAAATATCATAACATTTAATTAAAATCATCTGCAAACTTTGAAAACAATACTTTCTTCTGACAAACGTAAGATTCTTGGATATAGTTTGTCATGCATGAAAGCTAAATACCGTAATATAACTTCACAGTTTTCAACACAAAAATAAAGAGTATTTGGCTTAATACTCTAATGCGTACTGTTGCCATATGGCAATAAGTAACATAATCCACTTTATTCCAATAAAGTAGAGCTCCTCTTAGACAAATCTGTGTTTTTTCATCTATTACATTCCATTTTGAAGGTTTAGTTACTATTAACCCTTATAGATGTCAGTAGTAAAAGTGTATTCAAAATTGAAGAGTGAGGATATTAACTGTTGTAAAATTACGTTTTTGGCAGTATTCAAAGTATAATAATATTAGTACTGAATACAAATATTTTTTTTAAAAAAATCATTCTAGTTTAAGAGGGTTATTTTGAAATATATTTAGTAGTTTTCTAGTCATTCTTATCAGAAATGTAATTTTGTAGTTGGTTTTTGCCAAACGGCAAAAAATAACAAACAAAAAAATTAAAGTATTTAAATTCCAATGCAGTTAATATTTCAGTATTTTTCCCATAATGTATGAATATTAAATATACATTTATTTTTTGGGAGGAAAAAAAAGGTTATGCATTACAGGGTTAAATTATTTTCATAAACTGTTGGCAAAAATTGAATATGTTAATCTCTAGCCACTGCCTTAATTACAATGCCAAATAACCACAGTGGCCAGTTATGTCAATTGGAGTTTTCACGCGATGCGGTAAAAAAATAGCATTTACGGTGTTATATATACAATTTGCTCAAGTAGTAAATGTCGATACCAACAGTCAACACTATAGTTGGTTGCTGTGCATTGTCAAAGTTCTAACATGAGCACTACATGTCGTTTTTAAAACTTTAAAATAATGTTCCCGTTACTTATAAACGCTCCAATTGACTTATTATATTGCCGTTGATACGATAAACATTACCGTAAGTAAAGCAAAATTACTAGTTTAGAAAACAATATAGCTTAATTTTTGGTCGTTAACTAGCGGTCGTCTGTTGCATTGGAACAACACAAATTTGTTTTTGTATTGTGTTGTTGTATTAAAGCACAATAATATTGTAATACAACAATTTTCACACAAAACTTGTATTCCACATTTTTTCTTTTAATCAAAAGCATTGTTTTATACACAGTCCATATGCGCATAAAAGTCAACAAAAATCGCCGTACTACAATTGGTCACTCGTTACCATTGAGATGAATATTAAGAAATTGAATGAAAATGTAAAACAATAAAATATAAAAATGAAAACAACTATTATGTTCGTTACAACAAGACTAAAATGGCTGAATGAAATTCTTTACCCGTAACAGCCTGATAAGAATTATATTATCAATGTAGCAAATTTCACTGACATTTTTTTTCTGGGTTTTACATCTTCAATCGGCAAGACGCTTGAGAGAAAGGCACATTGCAAAAGAAAGGTACCGCGGGTTTTGCGAAAAACGACTTATGTCATAGGGTTAGAAAAGAGAAACGAGCGGTCGATGTATGCGAGCAGTAACGCACAAAAGAAGCAGGCTAGAGTGGTGCATCTTGGGACACCTCAAAGCCAGTTTCGGTTACTATGCTATGCGCAGTAGCTAAAAAAACGGTAAAACGGTGCATCTTGGGATACCTCAGTGCCGGTAGCGCAGTGGCTCGAAAAACCTGACAACCCTGCTTCAAATCATTTGAACTGATAGACCCCTCTACTCCTCCTTCCTAACTTTATGACTTATGTGCAGCCGAAAAGACCGACAAATAATAGACGGAGTACACGTTAATATGCTCCAAAACTCGTCACCGCATACAATTTAAAGTTGCGTCGGGTGCATACTCAGGTGTCGGGTCATCAATTGACTGCGGTTCTAAATTACGACGCCCGTCTCCAATAGACATCGTGTAGCTCTAGTGAGAGGATAATTAAAGCTAACCTAGGTTTACATTAATGGATTATGTATTTCAAATCTCTCCTATCTAACTTAAAATTAAATTGTTTTGTGTCTGTTGTAACAAATTTTAGTTTTTTTATATATATAACGGTATGAAACACAGGACTAACACTGATTTGAGAAATATAGTCATCCATTGTAATTGAAGAAAATAAAATGATTTTTTAAAATAATTAATGCAATAAAAAAACGAGTTTCTACTACTGAATGGATAATAAAATTAGATTAATTAAGTTTGTTGTCTTGGTTACACGGTTCAAACTCTTATTTAATTAAATAGCACAAAAGTATTCTCTTGTACTAATTTGTTTAATTACTATTTGGGTAATTGTGAATGGTTTAATGTATTATTTTGAGTTACTGAAGCTTTGTTTCTCTTAATGAACGTGTGCGTTAATTGAAGTTTTTGTTAAACAATTCTAAAAATTGGAATGTTATAAATTGTTTAATGAAATTGTATGTTTTCTTCATGATATCCCAAATAATATCCATTCATACTGTTTACAGTTATTCAGCTTCTCATTATGTAATAAATAATAAATGTAGTTTAATAAGGATATCGGCAATATCGCTGTAAAGCACAGGCTTTGTTAATATGCGTTTTTATAATTCACTTAATATAATTTGAATCCTTAAAAAAAGTTGATATAACTATCTTTTTTTAAATTTTAATAATAGAAGAAGTGTGTACGTGCCTCGTACTCCTATAGATGACTATTTTTGTTCACTTTTCGCGATTCATATAGCAGTAAAACTGTGTTGTTCTTATTTGTATGTTCTTTTTGCTGTGTTGTGCTTATTTGTATTTATTATGCATTTGAGTTATCTCACTAGCACTATGCGAATGCTATTGGAGACGGGCATCATAATTCAGAAGCACAGAGTCTAGTGACGAGCCAGCAATAATGAGCACGTTTAAGTGTGACATTAAACACGGCATCGGGAATTTCAAGCATATTTAAAGCATAACTCCCCTAACACGAGCTATTATTATTCGGTAGACCATGCTAGTATTCGTCGATTCGCTTGCAAGTCAAGCGACTTTAAGAGCCCCCACCCCTTTATTTGTTGAATTAATCGTATTTGGTGAAAGAAAACAATTTTGGAGTAGGGTAGACTGACCTGATCAGTGAGTGAACAGGCCCCAGTGAATGAACATCTGGTAAATATAATTAAAAAATAAGGATTTAAAATCATTCCACTAGATGGATTGGCAACACTGACTTCCTCCCATCTAGTAGGAATAGCTATCTGACATATGGTTGGTTGTCCTGGTCATTATGTCCTGGTGTTTATTCACTGGCGAACGCAGCGCCTTAAACGTTCATTCACTGGTTGGTCTACCCTATTGATTTTGATTATGAGAAAAATCAAATATTTCACATTAAACTGACCTAATAATTGATTTGAGGTAAGCTCAAGCAAAGTCCAGACTAAACAAGTGTTTACTTAAGACTTCTTGTTAAAAGGGTCTTAAGGGGGAATGGTCGAGATGGATGTCGGGTCTCCAAAGCAAAGTGCTTCAGTGTTAATCCAATGGAGAAAAATATATTTCTCTACCACATTTCTCCGGATGTATAGAATGTTTTTACAAAAGGGTTTTTTGCTATGATAAATGTAGCTGACATACAGGTTCCGACAATCCCACTTTTTTAAATTGGTTCGAATATTCTTTTTTAATTTTCAATAAATAATTTTACATAAAGTATTTGAAGCAATTTGAAAAAGTAGGATTATACACTCTTAAAACAAAAGTGAAATCCACTCCAGTAGGAGAAGTGCATTTTCGACACTGGAAAGGAGTGAATATTAACTCAGACTGAATTAAAATCCCTCTTTTGGAGTGATCCTGTCGGAGGTTTAACACACAAAGGATCCACTCCAGTAGGAGAAGTGCATTTTCTAGAAAGTGAAAATTAACTCAGGCTGAGTTAAAATCGCTCGTTCGTTTTAAGAGTGCAGAGACCTGTAACTTATCTACATTTATTATGAAAAAAAAACGCTTGTAAAATATTCAATACAGCCTTAGCAGAGAAATTAAGCAGAGAAAATAGTTTTTTCCCCTCATTTTATTAACAATGATGCTCGAGTTTGGGGACGGTCCAGCGCGCCCATTCCCATAAATATTTAACAAACTTTTAATCATGCCATATAGTAAATTGTTGAACAAACAAATCATTGAGAGTGATGCTTACTTAATGGAAATACACTGTCCACCCCAGAGGAAGTATTTAATTACAAATTCAATCAACATATTCTATTTCTGACAAGTAGAAAGATAAATACTTCACTGTTTTCATTGTGTACAGATCAACCCTGAAACTCGCGTGGCAGTCGGAATAAGAAATCTGGACCCAGTGTCACCCTTAAATGGTCCTGAATACTAATTTCACGTTGTATCTCGTAAACAAGAGGGAAGGAGACGTGAAATACAAATGAAAAGGAAATAGATCCATTTGGTTTGGTAAGGTTGCTACTGACATTTTTTGTTTCATTTTTACACTCTTAAAATAAAAGAGTGAAATCCACTCCAGTAGGAGAAGTGCATTTTTGACACTGGAAAGTGGTGAATATTAACTCAGACTGAGTTAAAAATCACTCGTTTGGAGTGATCCTGTCGGAGGTTTAACACACAGAGGATCCACTCCTTTCGGGGAAGTGCACTTTCAAGACTGGAGGTGGGCAAATGAACTCAGACTGAGTTAAAATCGCTAGTTTGTTTTAAGAGGGTACTTTCTTATACAATGAGCCTTTCCAATAAGTATTTAACGCGACCAATAATTAATGTAGATAAAAAATGCGCTGCAATTTATATTAATCCAACATTTTAACTTAATGTTAAAATTGTTTTTTTTTTCATCTAAAGGAATTTTTTTACTATTTGGTCAATGTTAGGAATGTTTCCAGTAAGAAATATTTTTTACCAAATCGCCACCATTTTGCCGGCGCAAGTGATAAAATGGCCAAAAATGTACAACCGCTGCTAAACGGAATATTTCCAATGATAATATTTAAATGTGTATTGTATGTTTTGTATTCAGAAAATTCCATTTGTCGTCAATGGTTCCGTTATGACAAGATTGGAGCCCGCGAAATTGAAAAATATCTATTTTATTTTATCAGGAGGATCTCATAATACAGTAACTACCACATATAAAGAGTACACGGGAAGAACCGCTTGAATTTTTAGGAGGCCTCCAGCAATTGTGTTGGTCGACATTGGCGACAGGAAACCGTTTTTTTTTTGCTTGGTTTTTTTATTCCCGGTACAAACGTGTGACTCGTGTCCACTGATCTCTGGCTTGAATCAGGGTTGTCTCGAAATAAAAACAAAGCGAGTAACCGGTTTCTTTACACCAGTTAAGGCGATTTCTCGCTATCAATGACAAAGAGGCTGATGAAATTGAGGAGCTTTCTACAAAATCAAGCAGTTTTTTCTTTTTACTCTTCATATTAAGACAGTAATTTCTGTAAATTTGTATTGTCCAGTTAGTCTTGGGAACGTTACTATGTTATCAAACCGAAATTTGAAAAATACGTACTAAAGTTGTCACCAGACAATTCTCAGTAGAAAACAATGCTTATCAAGATGGTCATGAATTCGGATCGGACACAATGACATTCGCTACTGAATAACAAATCTTTAAATGTTTTGTTATGTCTAAAGGAAATGAGAATAGACTTTTATGATACACATGGGTGACAAGTATGCAAGTTAATAACAATGGTGCTAATTAGTCATGAAATAAACTTTTACGATAAAAATAATTTTGACGTATCATATCACTCAAAAATCGTATATAAGCTTTTAAAATTTTGATTTGTTTGAAGGCCACTACTTTCTGTAATTTGCAGGATGATATACGTATAATAGATAAGTCTTGTATTGTAGATTTAGTTCGATTAATTAAAAGGTTTGTTTCGTTGTTGGTTGTTGTATACAGTTGTGGCTTCGATCTTGTGATTTAGCGCAAACAAAAACAACCTATTTTATCCCCCTGGCCAAGTAGCATGCACAAAGAGATTGTTTTTATTTGTATCGTTTCATTTTAGTACTGATTAACATATGATGCTCAAAAGTTGTGAAATAAATCTTATAAGTCTTGAAATATTTCTAAATTTATTTATTATACATAGGATTGGCGTCTAGAAACGTTAAAAAATTAATACGAGTTTTTAAGCTTATCGACCAGCGCATTTATCATGATTTAATTTGAAATTAAATTTTAAAGTATATTTAACATTCTGATTAAGGCAACTATAAAAGTTTTTTAGCCTCTTCCCTTTATGCAGGAACCTTTGTGGAATTTACTTTAACCCTTTCAGTCCCAAAAATTCACTATTCTACAGAAACATCTGATATTCACAAAATAAGCTTATTATAGGTCAAATACACGAATTCCATAAGAAAAAAATTAATTTAAATTTTTATATTGTTTTTGAAACAAGGCCAAAATTTTTTTAACTGTGGAAAAAAACAAATTAAAAAAATATATATTACCTAAAAACACTTCGAGTTATATATTTTAAGGTATCTGACCATATTATTAAAAAAAATTTAGTAATTATTTTAACCGATATAGTTTAAATTGTGTTTTAAATATGTGGAACTGAAGTGAACTTATCGAAAATCAGGAGAAACGCTTGTTGACTGTTTTCTAAATAAAAAAAATAGTAGTTCTGACTTCTATTGAGATTAATGTAAAATATTGTCTGATAGAACAAAGAGTGAAGAATCGAATGATGTGTGTTTGGATGTCATAACGGGACATAGAAATTTTGAAAAAAATATTGAAAGTGATGATGCCAAATGGCATCACTGGGACTGAAAGGGTTAAAGTTTATTTTACAGCTGTGAAGGATTTTAGCGATAAAATCAGACACATTGGATAAAACTTGTGTTAGAACAGACCATTAAATGCAAAAATATTCCATAGATTATATGTCCATTAGAAGCACACACAAATTGTGTAGTTTGCGGTTCAAATCCTCAAATTGAAGTGCTCCTCAAAAAATTTTAAACGTTATTTTTTAATGACTTGCAAAACACACTTTTAGATATATAATTTATTGATAAATATGTTTATATAAAGATTATATTTGTAGATTTTGCTCGGAAAAGAAAAAGGTTAAAATTGCGAAGTGAATTGATGGTCCGTCATTGGTACGCTCACTTAACTTTTAATATCAATAAAAACCTTTATAAAATGCGACACTTTTTTAACAAAACCCCCAAAAATACTAACAAGGCTACATATAAGTAATAACAAATCCCCAATGATTTATGACAAAAAGAATTGTCAAATGACTTAAAGCCCAATTTTTTCCCTTACATAAAATCCCAACAGAGTAGGACAGCAATAAAATACACCAAAAAGATCTTTAAAACCATCCTACAGAAGGCTGGACGAGACATAAAACCGCCATTTCACCATAAATCTCCAAAAATGTCCATAAACTTTAGTCAGTGGCGACAAATCTGGCGGTAAAGTTAGGAAAAGTGGCCGCCAAATTAAGCCACGATTCTCGTAAAATCCAGCCATGTTCAACCAGTTCCGGGATAAACGGTGATTCGGGGCTTTAGTTAAATCTGCAATTTTGTTCTGGATTTATAGAGAGAAATGAAAGTTTGTAATACCTTGTTACTTTAAAGCAGGGATTCCCAACCGGTGGTACGCGTACCACTGGTGGTACGATCAGGGAACATTTCAGGTGGTACGCGTGAGTGATGTGAGCAACGTGATGCTATTAATAGCTTCTGTACGCATATGCAGTGAGCACGCAAATATATTACTCATTATTTTAAACGCTAACATATTTTAGAGAAAATCTTTATAATTAATTTCTGGATCAGTTTTTGCCGAGTTTGTACTATTTTTAATTTGTATGTTTTTTGACCAATTGGTAATAAACAAAACTGTAAACTAATATCATATTAATCTTTTTATTTCTCCTTTATTATAAGCATGCTATAAAAAAACAAATATCTAACAATTAAATACGAAATTTTCTTAGGAATTTATTCAAAAAACCCTTTAATTTTTTTAGAGGAGCAAATATTTTATATTCATCAAAATATTTAGGTCTGGTGGTACGCCAAAATTTCACAAAAAGTCAAGTGGTACGCAGGTGCAGAAAGTTTGGGAACCCCTGCTTTAAAGAATCACGAATCATGCAATATAGAGAGTGGCCCAAAAGTAACCTTACAATTAGTTAGGTATACAGTTATTTACATGGTAACAGTTATTTTTCAAAAGTATGTCTGGTTGTTTAGTCAGTTGATTGCGCATTATCTCACAGAACTGTAATTGGGATCGTCCTCAAGAAGGCATTGCAACTGAGCTGCACGGTTTAAGGTTCAGCTGGTCCATCAGGCGTCGTAATGTTGATCTAGTTATAATCAGCTCCCGAGACGGCTTCCAGTCGTCCATACTGACGATTTAGGTTAGATTCGACTGACCAACAAAGTAATCGGCTGGTCTCCAATAAACGGAAATTTAAACATACCTAATTCCCACAAAAGGTAGTAGTGGCTCAGTATTAGTGCTTTACATTTTCAAGCCGCAGGTCTGGGGATCGAGTCCCGGATTGGGCGTGGTTGACCCATCCTTTCATCCTTTAAGTGGGTTGATAAAATGGGTACCAAGTATGCTTGGGAACTAAACCCTGGGGGCTCCGCGTAAGGCTGACCACCTTACCGGGACATATGCCTAGCACCCCAGAGTCTTATGTCATGAAAGCTGAATTGGGCACGTCATAACTTGGCTCTTTAATGGGCTGTTACGCAGAGGAGTTTAGTTTAATTCCCACATAATGGTATGTTAGGTCAATTGTAATTTCACATGAGACAATAAAAGTATCGTGCTTATTATTAAACCTACAAGAAGTGATAGGACAACAAGATGTCATGCATACAAGGAGTGACAATGTTAACTGAATTACAGTTCTCCCATTAAAGGTGTAGAAATTTATTCCGTCAATGGTAAATTTTTAGATTACGTTTGCGACTCTAGAAGCAAATATCCGAAAATGCAAGTAGTACACTTTCTCGTATCATCTAAAAACTTTGCTTATTTTTTGCTGTACTTAGACAAAATTTCCAGCATCCGTGTGAAAAATGCCCTACGAAAATGGTATTCAACTTAAGGCAGATATTAAATAAAACTTTCCTAACTATTCTTTCAGTCCCGGAACAAATGGAAATTTGGAGCTCTGTTAATTTCTGTAAATTGCTTTAACTTGTTCGGGGAGACGCTGCACGCTGTTTTAGAAAGTTTTAAATGCCTTGTAGCTATAAAGAACTAAGCATTATGCATAATAGATTTTGCTTGACTGATTTATTTGTTCTCTGAAAGACTCGCGAAAGCCGAAGACTTAACATAGAGACAGTTTAGAAGGGGAATAAGGTTTAGCGCAATATTTAACAACGAAAATAAATTTCTTGCAAGAAAACTACTTAACAATTTCCCAGATTCTTTATAAGTGGTAGTATGAGCTAAACATAAAGATACAGGCTTCCCCAAAAGTAGCCTTATAGTTAGTTAGGTATACAGTCATTTAAACAGCAACATTATTTTTCGAAAGCATGTCTGGTTGTACAGTCAGTTGATTGTGCATTATCTCACAAAACTAAAATTATGGACTTCTTTCATGTTTATGAACATTATGCTACACACTCTATTTGCATTTTCATACTTTCAGATGGTCTTAAGGTTACACCGTCGGTGCTCCTCACTCAGATTCATAGCAGTTATAAATATAAAAGCAAAAATTTTCCACCAGCACAAATCATTTTATGATAGCTAACAGATGGCAAGACTCGAATTTCCATGCTATAAAAACATTATTTGCTTATTCCTCAAGCCATCAAATAAATATTCCGAAGCTATCTCGAAACTAAACCAAACGAAGTCCACGAATCTTTACTCTTTGTATAAGATACGCTGTAGTGCGACTTTACTTTATTTTAGCCAAACAACAAAGTTAAGCACGAGTATGTCAAATACTTGTTCTAAATAACACAAAGTTCTTACAATGATACATTCATTAACTGTAAGGCTACTTTTGAGCCACCCTGTGTATTTAGTTAACAGTAACGGGTAGAGTTTACGTGTCATTTTATTTCTAGAATGCTACAAGAATTCACGAAATTGGCATTTTTCTATTAATTTCAAGATATCAACTTTTTGTTTTGTAAAAATATTCTGAAAATGTACAGATCCCCCAAAAAGTATCTAAAAACATTTGACCCTTTGTTCTCTTTATATCAAATTCTTGGAAATTCGAATTGTTACGTTCTTTACTGATGTTTCCACTTTCCAATTTAAGTAGCATTTTTAAATTGGGATAGCATTGGACAATTGTTGGCTAGCAAAAATAAAATTATATTGATTGTAGCTAAACCCCTTTGGAACGTAAAAAATATAGAATGAAATTGCGATCGTTAGTCAATTGATCGTATCTTTTCTTAGAACTCCAAAATAAGTCAACGTACGAAAAACTCGAAATAAATAAGTTGGTTCTAGATTTACTCGTGCTTTTTCGTCAAGCACAGAGCATATATTTTATGTTATACGATGGCATTACGAATGATAAGCATAATAATAAAGTTTTAAAATTAAAATATATTCTTTTTAAAAATAAACCAATGAAAACATAACTTTAAATAAGATAGTGAATTAGAGGAGAAATTGCACTGAAATTTTGTCCTTTATTATGTTGGTTGTATTAGGTACATATTGGAAAAGCTCGGTTTAGAGAAAATTGAAGTTAGTCTCAGCAGTTGAGGTTCGACATAGAAATTTTCAATTACACGTTTTACAAAATATTATTGTCCATGTCGGACCAAATTAGCTTATCGCGATCTGGGATTCCCATTCGAGGAAATTTTTTAAACCCTGCCCACAAGCAATTAACTTGTTAATTAGTTTCGAAAATGACCTGGTCTGATAGAAGAAGGTCGGAAATTCACTTTTCTGCCTTGGGAACAAAAACCAGTAGTTTCTATCTAAAAATAAATGAAGTTGAACGATTGTCAATACAATATTATATTTCTTCAAAAACAAAACCCCTTTAAACTAGTTATTTCTTTACACTTTACAAAAACTTCGTAAAGAGTTAAACTTAAAGGCATTTTGTATTAAAAACAATATTAATAAACTGTTTACTACAAAAAAAGCGAAACGCCTTTTTGAAAATTTATATAGCACAAAAAATGAATATTTTTAGAACTTAAGGCGTGTCTCTCAGTAAGTATTAAACACATATGTTTTTTTAATTTCTGTGCAAAACATACTTTTTAGTTTATATTTGCATGAAAGGTATGCTTAGATTATAAGAATATAAGTGTAGGATTTTGCTGGGATCTTGAGAGGTTAAAAGTTAAAATAACTTAAAACAATCGAATTTGATTAATCAGTTTTTACTCAATAAACATCCGTATGATAAATTACCATCCAAAGAGATATTTAATTCATCTCTCATGCACTCAGATTTCCTTGTTTGACTAAAGAATAATCGTCGGCCTTTCCCACCCCCATGCCATTTATTATTACCAATAGGGTCTCCGGAGTACTGACACAGAGCATTGTAATGAAAATAACCATAAGAAAGATGCCTTTCTCATGAATAGACTTGTCTGAACCGGATAAATTTGACAAGAATGCAAGTGATATTTTAATACTTTTTGAGTAACATATGTTTTATTGGTTTGGTTTACGAGGCTTGCTACTAGCTTATTCCAGAGGTATGTGCGTGAATCATTCGCACATTACGTGAAAAACTCACTTCAGAGATCCGTTTTAAAAAAAAAATCTTAATACTAACTTTCTATAATAAAACTAGAAAAATTAAGCTTTCGAAAAATATTGGCAATAAAAACAGCTAAACAATGAATTGCATCAAAAAACGACTTGGCAAGAGGGTCAAGCAGATTTTGGAGGCATGCAAAATTAGGGTAAACAGCTACGTACTGCATTCCACAGTTTAGTTTTTTATTCAAATATCGAGTTAGAAAAATTGTGCAAATAATCCTTATTTAAAAGAGAATAAATGAATCGGTTTGAATTTGATTTTGTTTATACATTACATATTAAAATACAATAATCCGATTGTTTGGTACTAATTTTTTCAAAAAGGTAGCCGTAGTAAATAATCTTCTGAGACCCTTGCGGTAAAAGGCATCAATCGACGGGATTTTTTAGCTTCTCCTAAAGTGACAAAAATCAGAAAATTTTGAATTTAACTTGTTCATAAAACATATATTTTCCAGTTAAACCTATAAAAAAAATCAGAAAGTTGAAAAATTGTAAATTGGCAGAGCTCAGAATTTTAAAAAAATCCGATTTTTACGTTTTTTTACAATGCGTTTTGGGTAAATTTATTTTTGAAACAAGCTTAGCATTTTTGAGGTTCAACTAGAAACTAATACTACACATAAAATGTATACCAAATAGCATACGAATCAGTTGAGAAATTTTTAAATTATCTTTCCCGCCAATTTGATAAAAGTAGATTTGACACAAGCACTCTGTCAAAACTAAGGTGAAGCCCTTAAATGATTTTTTTATCGATAAATAATGAGAATTTCCTTATAAAAATTTTCAGGTATATTTATGAGGTGTTATTTTAACTTTTATAAAAGGATAAAGAGCGTTTTTTTATATGTATCAAACCTTAACATGATTCACTACTGAACAGATGCGGAAATGTCTTCAAAATGTCAGTGTGGTATGTTTCCGTTTGAATTTCGATTGTACAGTGGACAAAGTGTTTTAATTTCGTTAGTAAGTCTATAAAAACCATGCTAAACTGAAGTATTTCATATAAAAAATTTATTTTTTAATCAAACCCACAATACCATTTGTACACTCTTAAAACAAAAGAGTGAAATCCATTCCCTCAGGATAAGTGCATTTTCGACACTGGAAAGAAGTGACAATTAACTCAGACTGAGTTAAAATTAACTCAGACGAAGTTAAAGCCATTCGTTTGGAGTGATGATGTTGGAGGTTTAACTTAAAAATGGAGTGAAATCCACCCCTATAGGGGAAGTACATTTTCGGCACTGGAATGAGTGAAAATTAACTCAGACTGAGTTAAAATCGCTCGTTTGTTTTTGAGTGAAATGGCAAAATGACCAGAGATTAAAGAAGAACAGCCAGTTTAGTCTGGCGACATCCATGGATTTATTTGATAAAAATGTAAAGAGCTACTCACTCGGTTCGGGAATTGATCCCTCAATAGGGCTAACAGAATGAAATGCTTTCCCATGTGTTCAAAAAATCAAGTATTCCCGAACATCTTAGGCAACTTGCACTAGAAGTTATAAATGGGATTCCACAAGACGCTACCAAGATTTACACAGATGGCAGCAAAGGCGAAAATAACCAATCCGGAAGTGGTGTATACATTTGGACTCCAAACGGAGAACAAAAGATATCAATCAGAAATTCAGACCATGTTCTGTTTTCAGAAGCGAACTGATTGCCATCGAAGCGGGACTTAAGACTATACAGGAGGAAAGAAGCTCTAGTGGCCTCGCCTGACCACATTTTGGACTGCCTTAATCTTTCCTGGGACGATCTTCTTAAGGACCCCTTGTGTTTTCGTTACTTTTTACGTGCAAATAAACTCATGTAATTTGTCTAGCTATCGCTAGCCTGGAGGATTTGAAAAAAAAAAGAGTGAAAATCTACGGTGAGGATCCCTTTACACTTTTGTCACAGTAAAGTGGAGTGTTGTCGAGGTCATCAGCAGCAATCCTTCATTCGAATGGTATTAATCAAATACACATCATTACGGAATCTAAAGAACTCTTTGGTTTCAGACGATTTGTGGGTGCTCAATCGCAATGTGTATATTTTTATTGCTCGTATTCATGAATGAAATGATGTAAAATGAATGAGTACAATAAAAATGTGATCGTCATATTATATTTGTTCATTTATTTTGAAATATGATAGTTTTACAACAGTTTAAGAGGATTGTAAGTTATAAAATGGTTTTATCTTTTAGAAATAACTGCGGGGTATATGTTATTTGAAAAATATATATAGAAAATGTGAATCATTCATATACTTTATATTTCCATTTTAAAATGATGCAGAATTTTAATACTAGTCAAAAAAATAAATTATTACTTTATATTATTGTTATTTATATTAAACTAGCTGTTATACCCGACGTTGCACGGGTAGAGGTGAAAAAGTAATTTTATAGTCAATTTTACTATTTTTTCTTTCATTTGAGTTACATAAGATATGAAGATTACCCAGTAATTTTTTCCATTTAATTACCCATCTTGGATATAGTAATAATTAATATTAATTTCAAAAATACCTTTGATAAGAAGCTCAAATTCAAGAGAATACATATTTAAGTAAAAAATAATAAGTAAGAATTAAAAATAAGCTGCCCCAGCAAACAGCAAACGATTTGCATTTTTTTTATAAGTTTATTTGCTTTTTAATAAGCTTATGTTGCTGATACCGTTCGTTATTAAAGTACAAAATCCCGCTGCTTATATTACATTAAAAAATTCAAAAAATGCTATAAAATTAACAGATAATGTCGTAGTAATTTTCCGAATAAAAACATTTTAGCTCATTTGGCGTGTTTGAAAAATTTGGCGAGGAATATATAAAGCTACCATTACACCCATTCATCTCTAGCGCAAAGACCATCGCACAACCAACCAGCTATTTGAAAAAATGCTCTTTTGCACGTTCTTTGTAATAATTTGGCGAGTTTGGCAAAGTAATTGGCGAAAGAAGGAAGACATGAAACCCTAATATGCATCTGTAGTGCAACGGTCTTCAAAAAACAACATAATTCAGTAAAAGCTTAACTGTGCTTTTAAAAAATTCATAATTAAAATCATATGTACACAATAAAATAATAGAATGGAGACTGGTAGGATTACGTAACTTGAAACATATCCAACTATTTTTTCAAATTATTAATTTTGTTTCTGAAGGCAATTAACAAATATTAAATAAATTAAACATTTTCAATTTCAATTGTTTTCTAAAAAGTTTTATTTAAATTTTTCTGCCTGATGACATCACGAAAGAGAAAAAATGATCGGATTTGAGCGAAAGTGGTGTATTTTTTCCCTTAAAACGTTCGAAAACGATAGAAGGAATGGTCCGATTAGAAAAATTGTTAGCCTATGTTTGTTCTGGAGATTAGATGAATTTTTGTGCCAAATTTTGTGACAATCTGTTGCGTGGTTCTTAAGTTTTTGCGTCCTATACAAACAGACAAACAGAAGTCGCCTTTTATGTATATAGATATAGCTTCCAATGACCAATATGCTTTTTAACCCGCTAAAGAATAAGCTCTTTAACCAAAGTGAGATACGAAAGAAAAGATCCTGCGTTAAATTTTGATTTAAATTTTAAACCAATAAATAATTTGTAGATGTTTTTAAAAACTTCATTTTGGAAACATGGAAATATAAAATAAATAAATGATTCATATTTTTACATATATTTTTTAAAGAACATATACCCCGTAGTTATTTCTGAAAGGAAAAACCCTTTTAACTTACAGTCCTCGTAAACTATTGTTAAACTTTCATATTTCAAAATATGAGAACAAATATACTATGCCGCTCAAATTTTTATTGTGCTCATTCATTTCACATCGCTTCGTTCATAAATGCGAGCAATAAAAATACCTTACACATTATGATTGAACACCCACAAATCGTCTGAAACCAAGGAGTTCTTTAGATTCCGTAATGATGTGTATTTGATGTAGTTAATTATGTAATGGTTTTAAAAACTTTCTAAATACCTATTTTTTTAGTTTGATAAAACTAAAAAAAAATTACGTCTGTAGGTGATAGAGTGCATTCTGGTATGCTGCAATTTCTTTTCATTATCACTATATAATTGAAGATTATTTAGGCCTTGATGCCATTAAATATATATTCTATTTCTGTGATGAATAATATTTTAGGATTCATTTTTATTAAATTTTATTTTATTTTTACAAAAAAAAAAACATTTTGTGCGTTCTATGGTCAGCAGATAACCACACATCCCATCAATTTTCACAAGTTCCAAACAATTTCTTAAAAGAAAAGATTACGATTTACTTAATAGTTTTATATATTACAAATAAAATTCCATCGTGGTTTTGAAAATTCTAAAGTGCACATTCATATTTTTAGTTATTGGTGAAACGTAGTTAATAATATACAAGTTTAAAATAAAAATATTCAAAAACTCTGCATGATAGAGACAACTTACGTTTGCATCAAAAGAATATATCAGGTAAAATTAGTCTTTCTTGTCAACTAATGTAGACAGCAACTAAAGCTGTGTTATGTTTACAAATTGATTATGTTTATTTGTTAATGCAATTGATTATGTTTATTGTAAGTTTTGTTTATTTTCCAGGTAGAATAGAGGACTGCAGATTTTCCCACGGCACACTATCTATTTATTGATTATCACAACCTAGCGTTTTATTTGTATATGAATGCGAAATAAATTAATGCTATATGCTAATAAACGAAAATGCTAATTCATATAAAAAATGAATATTATTAAGTTGGAGTTTCGTAGGTTTTACGTTTATGTGGATATTTTATTAATTAAAAAAGTGTTAAAACGAAAGGGTTAATAAAAAAATCAGTTAAAAATAGTTATATTAATTGTTTTATAATTCTAATTATACAATTTTATGTATGATAAAATATAAACAGTTATAACGTGCATAACATTTAAATTCGTTACTTCTTAACCACATAATTTAAGTGAACTTATTTATTAAATAGTTTGTGTTTAAAAATAGATTTTAAAGAACATATAAACAGTGAACAGGTTAGCAGGCATTAACATGCTTTAAAGTACCAGAAACCATCACAAACTTCAGGGAGTCGCAAAACCAATTAAATGTTTAAAAAAAAAACTTAACTAACGGATTATATATCAATAATTAAAATAATAATCATAAATGAATTTCTGTTATCATTATTAAGTAACTTTTGGTAATTTTTTTTATGTTAGGCACGCAAGCGGTTAAGTCGCCAAAACTGTTCGCGGCTCAACAGAATGTTCTCAATGGTATAATTTAACTACGAAAATTTGTAGCCCTTTAACTGTGAACATTGTGATCCTTTAGCAGTGAATGATGTGATAATTTAACCGTGAATAGTGTGATCCCTTAACCGTGAATATTGTGATCCCTTAACTGTGAATATTGTGATGTTTTAACTGTGAATATTGTGATGTTTTAACTGTGAATATTGTGATGTTTTAACTGTGAATATTGTGATCATTTAACTGTGAGTATTGTGATAATTTAACCGTAAAAAGTGTAATCCCTTAGCTGTGAATACTGTGTTCATTGTAACTGTGAATAATGTGATGTTTTAACTGTGAATATTGTGATGCTTTAACTGTGAATATTGTGATGCTTTAACTGTGAATATTATGATTTAACTGTTAATATTGTGATGAGATAACTGTGTATATTGTGATGCTTTAATTGTGAATATTGTGATGCTTTAACTGTGAATATTGTGATCCTTTAACTGTTTATTCTATGGCATTTTAATTGTGTATGTTGCACTCAATCTCCTAATATTTTACTACCAGAAAATTCCGTTTCTCCAAAGAATACGTTTGGCAATAAGTTGTTCTGTGGTCTCAAAATGAAGAGAGAACCTAAATTTTAATTACAAAATTTAAAACTCTTACATTTTACATCAGTATTTATACACTCATATACATCCTTTTGCAAAACTAAATCTTATTCTTAAAAAGAATGCGAAAAGTCAATGTTTGAAAAGCAATCTTCGATATCGCCTACCATAAAAAATCTAAACAGATAAACTGGGTGAGCGGTGATTTCTGTTGTTCGGTCACTTCAAAGTATCGGAGAGGTTTCTGACTGGCGGTTAACAATGGTTTGCAGAGATAAAGAGCAGTAAAGCACAATTGACACACTCTTTAGCGGCATAAGGGAGTGCTGAAGATGATTTTTTTGAGTTCGAAAGGGGCTTATCTGTTTATTTGATCCATAGATATCATAGTTAAAGTACTAGATTGGCAGATCACGTGACCTCCAATGCTAACGACGGGGAACGCATGGAGACCAGAATTGGAGGGTAAAGGGGGCCAGTGTTGCCACCACTTTGAGGAAAAATACTACGGAAAAAATACCATTTAGTTCTGCAATTACAACAAAAAAAAAAAACAACTAGAAAAGCGTTTCAAGTTTTTTTTAGAGTAGCTAAAAATTTTCCAAAATGCAGCTAGTGCTTTTACAGTATTTCTTTGAAATATTAGAATTAAATTAAATTTTTTCGTAGCACTTTTCTCCTTAGAGTGGTGGCAACACTGGCCCCATACCCCTCCAATTCTGGTCTCCATTAGTGTCCCGTCGTTAGCATTGGTGGTCACGTGATCAGCCGATCTAATACTTTAACTATGACATTTATGATTTGTTCCAAGTGGAGGCAAGCAATCGAAGATTTGTGTGAATGACTCACACTTTAGTTGATTCAAATTACTTTTTAATGTAATCTAAATATTGATAGAAAGTTGGTTGAATATGAATAACTTACGAAGAATGAAGAGAACATACAACTGTTGAGAATTGAAGTGAAATCACATTATTATAGATTTATGGTTCATTTTGCATTTGCCAGAAAAATTGCGATAACAGTAAGTTCATATTAAAGACGATTTTTGTTTTATGAAGATGCGCATTTTATAGTGACGTAATTTTAAGTTTGAATTTTTAAGGGGACGCATTACCCAAAATATTATTTCTAGAAATAATAACATAAACTTGTAAATTATATTGGTTTTGTATAATGTTCACTCTAAATAACAAAAATTTCTAGCAATAAAAATGAATATTTACAAGTAGTTTTTCATTTATTCAAAAAAAAGTCAAATTTTGAACTTTTTTAAACCCTACTCCTCCTTCAATTTTAAGAAAAACTTCAAAAAACTTTTGTGGTTTCTTTTTAGTACTATGTGTTCAAGAACTGTGCGTGGATTTTAAAATGTGAGCGACAGTTAAAAAGTAATATGCATTTACAGTAAAAATCACAAAAGTATACACAAAAAATACAAATTAGTGAATTCAACATTTAAAAAAAAACATACATCGAAGACCTTATTCCACGCACAATTTTGTGCATAATATATGTAAGAACACAGGTAAAAAATTTCAAAATTCTAACTTAATTAGCAAAAAAAAAGCCTTAGGGATTTATTAAACACAAGAATTGAAAAACGTGAAACAGAGAAAAAGGGTTCAAAGCAGACAAAATAAGTGTTCAAACTTATTAAATATTTTCTGGAGTCATTCCTATAACTTTTTTCTACAAAAGATATCATTATGAAACTTTCAGTAAATGTTCAGAAAGATATCTATAATAATAAAAGAAAGAGTCTGTCTGATGTCTGACTGTGTATGTCTGTGGATCGCAAGACCTACTTAGACTGCTCTAAAAAATTCGAAATTTTTAGAGCAGTCTTTCTTCATTACAGTTCAGTTATAAGTCACAAATATTAAGAATGAAAGTTAAACAAAAGTGACACCCAGCCTTAAATAAAAAAAACTAATTTTGACATTTCATGAGAGATCACCTGACGGAACACATTAATCATTTGGTGAAGTAAATAAATTCAAGACAAACTCTTATAAAGACAGTTATCCGAATACTTTAGCTCGTAATGAATTCAGCCAATATATCACACAACATATAAAAGAATATATAACGCAATATGTGTTATAACAGAATAAATGTTACAAGGTATAGAAGTTTCTCAAGCATAATCCATCATTTATGCTAAGCCCCTGTATTTCGCTTGGCAATATATATTAGGAGACTCGAGTATACAATTGTCTGTCCTACGACGCAAGTTCTGACACAAAAACTTGATCATATATACCCATAGACCCACTAACAAGATATACTTGCTTTGAGACTTACTTGAGAAACAAACTAGCTTGTTCGTTACTTGAGATAGGATACAGTTAAAAATATGTAACTAAGTATGACATCTGAAGATACATGAAGAAAGAGAAGAAAATATTGATTCTTGGAACAAGCCACTGAAGACCCACCGAGTATATGCGGAGTACGTGCTCGTTAAATCTGTGGGTCCGAAAGTCCCGTGGGCGGCCAGGGCGCAGTTTCTCACGGGTACAAGTCCTTTTAGACTATTTCCCTCCCCTTCAGTGACACGTTTAAATTGCGGAGGTGGCGATAGATGGCAGCATATGTCACTTATGTGTGTGTGTTTTTCCCTATCTTACTTGACTAAGATTTATAAGAGGTTTTCTGAACAAGCACACAAACCTAAAGAGTTATAGTTATCCTAAAGAGTTATAGGTATAGAAATTCTAAGAATAGTATGATATCTTTCTGAACTGTTTAGAACCGTCACATTAAAATATGTAAAATTTGTTGTTACAGCTTTTTCGTAACGTGATTCTTGCATGAAGAACAACGATTTTAGGTCTGGATAATACGTTGAAAGGTATCAATATGTCACACGTAAACATCGTTGGGCAAATTTTATTTGCGAGAACTATTAGAAGATAATAATTAATTAATTGGTAGGGGGGGGGGGGGAATGAGGGTAAAATCGAGCTTTTTTAAAATCATCCCATTAAACACCTACTTTTTTACTAGTTTTCCTAAAAAAATTTTGTATATAATATGCATTTGAACTGTTTAGATTTAAAATATATAATTTTTTTCCACCACATGCTTTAATATCTGGCAACTTAGGGAACTTAGTTTTATACCCTCATTTTCCCCCAGGGTGGGGGAAAATGGGGGTAGCCCAAATTTAACGATATGATTAAATCAAAAATCATTAATTTAAAGAAATAATTGAAGCAAACTCATTCCTAACATTCCTCTACACTTTTATTTCAGAAAAGCTTACTTAGAGATGATAATAATAATAGTAGAATATTTAAGCTAGAGAGTATTGTCCTCTACTATTAAATTGAGGCTCTGTAAAACTTTACATATTGCACCGAACATAACAAAATAATCTGCATCGTATATTTCTGGAAATTATATTAGTTTCCATCTTTGATTTGGTTAATTATTTTACATTATAGTTTGAAACATTTAGTAAATTAATTGAGAATAACTAAGTGCAAATAATTGCTAATTGCTTCTGGGCATATTCTTAAAGATGCATTGGTAATCTTAATATATTAAGTTGAATTTGAACAAATCTCATAAAATAAGTTTTTTTAATAATTCTTTAGATTTTAATAACACTAAAATGGTTTTTAAAAAATATCCTTCAATATAATCCAATTTAAATTTATTCCACGACCCAAGACTCCATTATATCTTGCATGCATAGCTAAGCCTAACCATACCACCACTTTACCCCACGACATTAAAAAAATTATAAAAATTTAAAAATTCGAATTTTTCTTAGCTAATTTTACAGAAATACTCTTCAAAAATGTGGCTATTGCATGTAACAAGGCTTAAGAGCACAGCGTTTTTTATAAAATAAATAGAACGAAGTTTTTAAGAGTGAAATTTAACAGCTGAAACAAAATTAGCTTAAGAACAAGAATTTCAATGAATTAATGGTGTTGCCAGATTCTAAAAACCAAATAAAAGTAATTAGAGATCATCTAAAAATAATATTTCAAAGAAAAAGTCTAAAAAAATTTAAATTTATAGTTAAAAAATTTATATTTTTTTTAACATACCCTCATTTTCCCCCCTACCACCATTTTCCCCCACCTCCCCCTATGTGTAAAAACAACAGCTAACAATTCAACTATTGAAATTAGAAGATAACAATTCACAATTATTTTATTGTTGACTGTTGTAGTAACTATTAGCAATTAACATTTATATTTAATCAATTTTCAGTTTTGTTAATTTAATTAAAATTAACAATTAACCTTTTTATTCGTTTTTGGCTAAGGCTGACAGCTTAATTTTAATAAATATTTACTCAAAGCGTTTTAATATACAAAGTTAATTGTTTTTTAAAACTAAAAAAAGTTTATTGCAACTATTTTAATTGTGAATTACAATTGGCATGCGTTAATCAAACTAATTGCAAGGTGCAATTAAAAGTTCAATTGCGATTTATTTAATTATAAATAATTTAATTGCAATTACTTTTTTAGTCAATTAACAATATAATTGACAACTTAATTGATTAATGCCCAACACTGTATGTAAAGTGGTAAGTGTAGAGACCTTGTTAACAGGAGGTATTAGACTGCCTCGCAGACATGTATTCTAAGGCTGTATTCGAAAAGTGGTCACTCTGTTTTTCCGGCCCCGTGTGAATGACCCGAGCACAACAGTTTATCTCCGAAACACTTTTTTTTAACTAAAATTTGTAATTGGGTGCGCCTTTTTCGAACATTCTGTGTGTAAAACTGCATTTGGTACAGCATTCCAAATTGCATTGCCAGTTCAGAAACCGACCGTTGAAAATATTAAAGTAAGTGTGAGACATAGTGAACATTAGGTTTTCAACCCTTCTAGTCCCAGTGATGCCATTTGGCATCATCATGTTCCTTGATCATAATTAAAAAATAATAATGATAGGGCTGACATCCATTTAGATTAATAAAGAATATTTTCTAACTGAATAAGTTTGAAGTATCGAATGATGTGGCTTTTGGATATCATAAATGGCTATAGACGATCATAAAAAAATGTAAAATGATGGAATGCCTAGTTTTTCTGGAAATGTAGACAAACACACCCTACCAACTGATCTCTCCAGCTTCTAGAGCCAAATATCATATTTAACAAGGCAATCTGTTTCCTGGATAACTTCCCCGCTGAGTTTCCCACGATTCCCGAATGAGTAATGACTCTTTGCTCTTGAATCCTAGATCTATTCTAAAATCAAAGACTTCACATTAGAAACTATAAGCAAATACACCTATACATGAGCAAACATTACTCCCATGTCACGTGGGCTTTGGCCCAATGATTTGGCGAGTTTTCCAGTAGACAGGAAATTTGCATACGTATTTAAGGGATATAAATTGATATCAAAAGTTTTAGATTTTCAGTTCAAAATTTAACTTTTTGATTTGAAACGATACATTGTAGCTCTTAAAATACAAATTTAAGGTTGTTCGTCGCACTAAAGCTACACGAGGGCTATTGGCGACGGACGTCGCATTTTAGAACCACAGTCAAGTGAATCAATTTAAGTAAAACGCGGTTTCGTAGCAGGGTTGTCGAAAGATTAAAATAATTTGGCGTTCACTGCCACAATTGAGGCAGAACTCCCATCCCTGTAATTTTAAACATGGCATTTGCTTACTAACTATTACTTTATTTTATTTAACTTATTTATTTGCTTACAAAAATTAGTTTTAGCATAAATTAGGTGTCGTCAGAACCAAATCAAGAAAACCTCGGATTTCTTGGCACAACAAATTTTATAGGCCCCTTTACGGAAAATGTTGTGCATGGTTGCCCACAAAGGTGTAGTTGGACAATGAGTATCATAGTTTTTGCTAACATTTTATTGGTTTCCTTATATAAACGATCAAAATATACACTTAAGGTCATTCAAAAATCAAAGGGCATTAAAAAGTTACAGAAATTCTGGTAATCAACATCCTTTAACATAATAAAAACTGCTATTTAGGGGCCTATAAGGGGCTTTTATTTGAGGTCCCTACACTCTTAAAACAAAAGAGTGAAATCCACTCCAGTTGGAGAAGTGCATTTTCGACACTGGAAACGAGTGAATATTAACTCAGACTGAGTTAAAATCACTCGTTTGGAGTGATCTTGTCGGAGGTTTAATCCACAAAGTATCCACTCCTCTCGAATAAGTGCATTTTCCAGACTGGAGGAGTGAAAATAACTCAGACTGTGAGTTAAAATCACTCGTTCGTTTTAAGAGTGTAGGCCGGGGCCTAACATACCTTGTGGTAGATAGGTCCTGAGTGTCATGGTGTGGATTAACAACACAAGAAGCTTAAAAAATGTTTTAGGCAATGCTCGAAAACCGTCTTTCCGTCCTCGGTGGTCAAAAATATCTCTGAGTATAACGAATTTCTCAAACCCGACGTCCTCGTGGACGACCATTTCTCCATTTATTATGTTCATGATACATTTTTAATTTTTGTTATCTTACAAAAGTCTATCACCTCACTTCTAAAATGACCTATAATCTCGAAATCCTGTTCATTCCTTCGTCAGACACGTAATCGGGTAAATAAAAGAATCTGTGTGCAAATACATTTTTACATCTAGCGAAGAAATTAGCATTTAAGTAAAAAAGCACATTACGGTCTGGTCTTGACGGGTTAGTTTCAAAGAGGACGGGTACGCTGTTGGGCAAGTCGTCCTCGAGGTTAGATTAGGTTTGAATTATCGTCGCACTAGAGCTACACGAGGGCTATTGGCGACGGGCGTCTCATTTTAGAACCACAGTCAGGTGACGAGCCAACACCTGAATAGGCACCCAACGCAACCGTTAAGGGCGACATCGTACGCAGCGTTAGGACTTTGAAGAATATTTAACATGCATTCCCTTTCACGGGGTATTATTAGCCGGACATTTTTGTCTGCACGGGCCGTTTATAGGTCGGCAGCTATTTTGACGATGCCCGGACCCGAACATGGGACCTTCCGCATGCTAAGCGAGTGCTTAACCGACTGGGCTCCCCACCGTCCTCGAGGACAGGTGCATTTTCTGGAGTTCTTTCGAGCCCTGATTTTAGGGTGCTTTTTTTTGTATTACCGCACGTTATAGTGCTAATTTGCCAAGTATAGCAGCCCCTCTCCCCCAGTTCAGTGATTCATTATGGCTTACCCTACTAAAAATGATCCATTGAGATCAATACAAAAATCTATTGACATTAGTACAGCTCTATTGATGTGTACTTATTTCTATGGATGTCTCTATTGTTATCAGTAGAAGCTATAGATATCAGTAACCTACTGATAATATTTCTTATTGATATCGATAGAGCTCTACCAACACCAGTAAAAAATTTTCATTAAGCTACTGATCTCAATTGACATCAATAGGCCTGTACTTATATCTATAAAGATCAGTAGATATTTGTATGGATATCAATAGATATCAGTAGAGATTTGTATATATATCAATAGAGATTTCTATTGGTACCAGTAGGCCATTTCCACATACAAATTTTCTATTGATCTCTACTGACCATTTTTAGTAGGGATTCCTTACTCAATCAGTATGTATCAATCCAGTAGCATCGTTACTTCTTACATCTTTTCTCAAGTCGTTGACTGAAACTCCAGACACTTCTGTATCAGAGATTTATGCTAATGGTGCACATAAGCGGGAAATGCAGATTAATTATTCATAAAATGGGCGATTGGATGAAAGAAGCTGGATTGCAAGCAAACATCGGCAGTTTGTATTGGGAATGTGTTTGAAGGGCTGGAGGAATACTATGCAATAAAAACGAACAATGAATAAGAGGCATTACAATTTTGACTATCACATAGAGGCAACACAATTTTGACTATCTTATGATGAAACCCTGATATGGGAGCTCAGTCGATAAGTCGCTTGCCTTTCATGCGAATAGTTACCGGTTCGGGTCAATCGGTAGCATTGCGGCTTTTTACTCAATATTTTATCATGCCTTCTGTATCAGAGATTTATGTTAATGGTGCACAGAAGCGGGAAATGCACATTAATTATTCATAAAATGGGCGATTGGATGAAAGAAGTTGGATTGCCGGCAAACATCGGAAGTTTGCATTGAGAATGCGTTTGCATTGCTGGAGGAACAGTATGCACTAAAAAACGACCAATGAATAAGAGTCAACCTAATTTTGCATATCGTCACTTAAGTTCCCACAGGTGCTATCTCACTTTGCACAAAGGTAGAAATTAACTGAACGGTTACCCTTGGCGAAGTTTTAAAAATCGCGCCAAAGTCGGCCGAAAACACAACCGAAATTAGCAAATAACGGTCAGATAGGTTTGCCGGAAAATGTCATCGTTGCGAAGTCAAAGAATTCGAATCATGTGTCGAAGTCAGACAGTTGCCACAAAAAAATAAAAATCGCCAAATCCGAAAAAAAAATCACACGAAGGGTTACCGTACAGTAAATCCGATATTTGCACAACAATGAGATAGCACATGTAGGAACTTAAGTATATATATCTTATGTTGAAACCCTAAAAAGAGAGCCCTGTCGGTAAGTGTTTTGGGCAAATTTTATTTGCAAGAACAATGAAAGATTAACAATTAATTAATTGGTAAATGAAACCACATAACAGCTAACAATTTAGGAATTGTAATTATGGAAATTTACTATTAACAATTATTTAATTGCTAACTGTAGTAGTAACAAATACTTAATTTTCAATTGCTATGTAAATTTTTAATAAAAATAACAATTAACCACTTTTTTATTCGTCTTAAATCTAAGACTTCCAGCTTAATTTCCCTAAATCTTTACTCATTTCGTTTTAACACATGAAGTTAATTGCTAGTTTTAATTGTTTCATAAAACGACTAAAAAAGTTAATTGCAATTATTTAAAATGTGAGTTACAATTGACACAAGTTAATCAAATTAATTTTAAGCTGCAGTTAAAAGTTCATTTGCGATTAATTTAATTGTATTTAATTTAATTATAATTACTTTTTTAGTCTATTAAAATGATAATTGACAAATTAATTGATTAATTATCAACAAAAATCGGAAAGACTCTTGCCTTTCATACAAATGGTTCCCGGTTCGAGTCCGAGCTAAAACGTCCGATGAATATTAAGCCTCGGTTTCCTCGGAGTCCGTCAACAGATTTAATCGGTCGGACAAGTGCGGTGAGTGACGTCATACAAACTACTGACATTGATTACGCTAGAGTGGTTTCCTCGGGAGCGTTGCCGGACAACTCAATACGACTGCCAGATTGAGTTGCTGTTGAATGCGTCGGGGAAATCCTGATGTCAACGTTTTCTGCTGTTTTCTGTTGCATTATGTGCTTGCCAAAAATTCAAAATTTGAGGAACGACGGAAGGCGAGAGTTGTTTTACGCTTGCCGAGGAAGAAATGCTAATTGATTTTTTGAGAAATCACTTAGAACCTAAATTTTCCATTTTTGACATGCAAAGACGAAAACCAAAACAACAACAGAGTTAGTTCACTGAGTTCGCTATACCAAAACCGAGCTTAAGTTTGCAGCAGAGAAATGTACTGAGCGGAAGAAACTGGGTAAACAACCCGGCTGGCGCCGCAATTTCGCGTACTCTGATTGGCTGCTCCTTTCGACCCTGATATTCGTGCGCCCTGTTACGTCAAAATCGAAGGAAAAAATAATTAAAATAACACTCTAACTGAAGCTTAACTAATAAAAATAATAAATTTATGTCTTGAAATAAATCAATTTGTTTATTGAATGTGAAATACCCTTTTGTATTCGATTCTCGCACTCAAAAATGAGAACTATTTACCCTTTTTCCCGTGAACATTTGTATACTGCAAACTTAAGGTCGGTTTTGGTATAGGTTTCCAGTTTCGTGTAAACATAACGTTTCGATGAAGCGGTGGCCGGTAGGGTGACGTTATCCACGCATAATACCAGTCGCATTTTTCTGGCGACAGACTCCGAGGAAACCAAAGCTGTATCCCATGTAGAAGTGTACGTTGAATGCTTCAAAGTCCTGACACTACGTACTGTAACATCCATAAAGTTTGCTTTGGGTGCCCATTTTTGACTTTATTTGGGTGTTAATTTTGGCAGTGCCAGGGCGCGAACCAAGGACCTTTCGCATGCAAGGCTAACCTAATTACCGACTGGGCTCAACAGCCCTGAAGCCACGAGTAGCGTTTCTGACAGTAAGTGTTCCGTGCATTAAAACACAGTGTCACTGCTTGTTTCGTCTTTACATCTTAATTCAAAACCAAACACTTCTTTTTAAGTAAAATTTTCAAAATCACTGAATATTTGTTTCAAAATATTTTGTCAAAATACCTAATTTAATCTTTTTAGTACAAATTAATTATGGTAAAATTAATGCGCAACAAAATAAAATCCAGCGTTAATTAAAACTTTTGACAGGTAGACAGGCAGCTGACACCTTCTCAAAAAATACTTGACAATGTTCTTTTACGCCAGCTTAGCTATTCTGTTCACAAAATTAGTGAATATTTTAATGTTAAAATTCTGTTTTTTTATTTAATTTTAGATGCAGCATATATTTAAACTAGTTTTTCATCTACTTTTAGTTCCGTTACCACATAATTAATGATCAGAGTAATATGCAATTTAATAAAATCTTCGATGCCCAAAGAAAACGATAAACATACTTTTAAAGAAAAAATTAATTCAACACGTTATTATCTTATTAAAATGTGGTAATAGGTTGATTATAAATGAAAACTCGTTGGGGCACCTTTTTTGTTAATTTAATTCATCAATTATTAGCTACAACAAGTTATTTTAATAACTACAGAACTAAGACACAGATTGTGCACCTAAAAGCATGTAGTACAGAAGAGTTCCGTTTATCCGAAATTCGGTTTATCAAAAAAAAAAAATCAATAGCCTTTCGGTTAAAATCTCAATGTATAACGCATAAATAAATGCACAAAAAATAAATACATACTTTTAGAATTGGTTATAAAAAAATATACACTATTTTTTTCTGCTCAATTTTGGTCCCGTACCTTTCGGATAAGCGGTACTCTACTGTAGTATTTTTTGTATTTAAGATTAAAGTTTGGTTGAAATATTGTCGCACTAGAGCTACACGAGCGCCATTGGCAAAAGGCGTCCAAGTAAACAACTGTGCATGTCGATAATGAGAGATCCTACAACGAGACAACGAATTTCATAACTTACATCCTTTATATTTTGAGACTACGTAATGCGCGTTTAGATGAGCCATCGAATCCATGGAATGCCAAACCCTCCATTAGGGAAAAAAGTAATCGACCAGGATTTCTAACCCAAATGATAGCCTGGGGCCGAATCCATGGAATGAAACATCAAATCATCCTTCATTGGAGGGTTTGGGAAACCCCACAATGAACCCTGCAATTCCGGTTCTGCCTGGCCGAGTTTGCTCGTCATTCCATGGATTCGATGGCTCATGCATGTACACGCGCCTGTATTTATATCCTTGAAGTCAACAATGATGACGTCTTAGTAATGATATTGTCAAATACACCCAAACGTATAATAGAATAGGACGAAATTGAAATTCGCACACCTGATTGGCCTATCTCCTAATCGTTCATGTCAAGTTTGCAAGTGACACAAGTTTTATTCTGAAATGATTATATATTTTATTGCAAAATACATAAAAATTTGTCACGATAAAGGACGTAATTCATAAAAATTTAGTCCAAGCAAATAACTGGACGAGAGTACTTCTTGCAAATGACTTTCCCTCTACTAATTGATCACTGAATAGTTTTCGGGAACATCTGGGAATATTGTCAGTACAAGAGAATTGCCTGATCATTAGTAGAACATTAATGGTAGCTCGGGGCCACATCGTGCGAATAGCGGTTTGAGAAGGACTCTCACTTGGCGATAAGCAAAATTAAATTTAGTACTTATGATTAACTCCTTGCGACCTGGCGTCCTAATTTGGGGACATTTTTAAAAACCTCCCAACAAACAATTGACACGTTAATTAGTTCCGAAATTGACCTGGACCGATTGAAGATCCAAGTATCAGTTTTTAGCCTTTGATTACATGTATCAGTCATTTATTTTGATAAAAAAAAATGAAGTTGAACGAGGGTCAATGCGATATTAGAGTTCTTAAGAAATTATTTAAATTATTTTCCAACTTTTCAAAAAAAAACTATTTTAGTAGTTAATTTTAAATGAATTTTGCATTAAAAACAATGTAAAAAATGTTAACTACAAATAAGCGATACGGCCTTTTTTGTTGCATTTATAGCACAAATAATGTGTATTTTTAGAGATTAAGGCGTGTTCTTAAGTACTTTTTTTCTTAAATAAATTTTTTTGAAAAGCATTCTTTATAGCATATTTTTGTATGAAAAGTATGTTTTGATTAAGAGTATACGTGTAGGGTTTTTCTCGGGTCTTAAGAGATTAAAGATTATCACACGGAATGCACACTTAATATCATGCGACATTTCTTGCTTCAGGACTACACAGTTTTTGAACTAAACACAGAATAAATTTAAAATACTTAAAAGAAAATAACTTAACATAATAAACGCATTTGTACTAACGTAAAGTAACTACCAGTAATTAAATATCATAAAAAGTTAAGTTTTAAATGAATCTATGTTTTATTTCGTAATTACTTCTTTAAAAAATGTTTTTAAAAAATTAATTGAAAATGTAAATATTTATGCTTATGAAGCAATTTCGAGACTAACAGTTTTGGGCTTGTTTTTTTTTTAAAAAGGAACGAGATAATTTTTGACTCGAAATTAAGGGTTTAGCGGTTAAGCTTGGATTGCTAAGAGCCACCCTTTGGTATATCAAATACATATATTGTCAGAAAAGTTGGCTATATTTTGAAAGTTGGACCTGCTTCGAAATTTACAGGTTTAGTAAATTAGGGCAGTGATCAACTGACGAAGTGAATTAAAACTATTTGAATTAACAAAATTGCACATCTCTAAAATACGTGCAAAGCTACTAAAACGTATATAGTGTACAATTTATTTTAAGTTTATTATAATTATTTAAATTGGGGATATTCAGATAAAACTATTACTTTTTAGTAATTTTTTGGAGATTTACGCAATAAATGTTAGTGTACAAACACAAGAAAAAAAATCTTCCAAAATAAAAAAAAACATTTAACTTTTATCATAATGTGAATATTTTGTGAAATTTCTTTATATATTGTTTAGAATAAAAAAATATACGAATAAAATGTCAGTTAGATATTTTTGGGGGCAAACTATTTTTAAAAGCGTATTAAATTTTTAACCGGTTAATTTTATCATATGTTAAGCGGGGATTGTTTACATCAAATTTAATAGATTTGTCGTTACAAATGGACTATTTTATTATTATTTTATAATTTTGACTTTTAAATCATTATCATTACATTAATTTTAGTACAAATACTAGATAATACAGAAAAAGGTGAAAAAAGTAAAGTATTTTAAAGGTAAATTAACTAAAAAATGTATCACAAGACTTTTAAAATATTTTTTGTACTTGCGATACACCAGAAATTTGTTAATTTCAAGAAATTCAGATTTATAAAGCAATCTTCGAAATTACTCGTCACAACAGCGATGTTTTTATGTGTTTTAATACATTTTTGTATTTTAAACCAACTTACTGATATCAATAAATATTTTAAACGTAATTCAACTAAAAAAAAATAAACATCCTCTCCTCTAGCCCTCATAAAAAAAAGATAAATAAAAAGAAAACTTACTCGTGGTTGAAAAATTCATGTTCACATGTTAATCATAAATATATAACAACGAACGCATGCTAAAACGAGGAAACATTCAGTTGGCGCGTCTTTGGCGCAGAAACCTCGGAAAACTCTAACTATTGGCCTCTCATGCACTTCGGATCGCGCGGATAGATATGCTCAAAGCGCCATCTGACGGTAGGCAGGTTAAACTTTTTGACAGCGTAGGCGGGTTTAGTGAAGTTGCTCTAGAGCTGCGGACTTGTTAATGCTAAATACATGGGACGATGTTGTGTAGAGATGAAAATAACGAGAGTATTATTATAAGGTACAGGGTGGTTATAAAATAACGCTCCCTATTCGGAGTTGTTTGTAGCTTGAATGAATAATCCAAATGCAAAAAAACTTTGAGACACTTACTAATCAAGAAGGGGGAAAAAGAATGGAATCATAAAAAACAAACTCGTCTCTTGACCAGGGTTCTGAATTACGAGGCATAATTGGATGTGTTGGCCGGAATTAGCCATAATTGGATACTCCTCGTAATTATAACCTTGGTCAAGAGACGAGTTTCTGCGTTATAATTCCATTCTTTTTTATAATAAAGAAACTCGTCTCTTGACCAGGGTTCTAAATTACGGGGCGTAATTAGCTGTGTTGGCAGTAATTGGCCATAATTGACGACGCCACGTAATTTAGATTCTGGTCAAAAGACGAGTTTGTTTTTCATGATTATTCTTTTTTATGATTATTCTATACTGGACCCGAGGTCATGAGCCCAGTGTATTGTTATTAATGAGTCATGACAAATCTTTAACTAAACTTTTAATAAAACATAAACTAACTAAACATAACGAACTTATAAAAATATACGGAAAGGTTACATGATATGAATAGCAACTGTAGTAGAATTAACAGAGTTTAAGGGGTCTAAGGAGTCTTAAAAATGTGCAAAGAAGGAACTACAAAGCATAGTTTGATCTTTCATGTAATTTTTTAACTACTCAATATACAAGTATAATTTTTTTATATGTAGTTCTACAAGATTTATTTAATATGAAACAAATTTTAAAATTTATGAAACTTTAACCAAAACTAAAATAAGTGATATTAAACATAAAGCTATTTGAACACATTGTGATTAGGCTTGCGCGGCAAATTGTGAGGTCAAAATTGAAGACATGACCAAGAAAATGACTTTATATTGTACAAATATGTACAAACAAAGACTTATACCTAAATTCTCAGCTCAATTTTAATTAGAATTTATTTTAAGAACTTTTTTCTAAAAAAAATTATAAAAATTTGTGAATTTTGATTTTAAAAAATTTTAAAAATTATTTCTAATTAAAATTGAGCTGAGAATTTAGGTATAAGTTCTAGTTTGTACATATTTGTACAATATAAAGTCATTTTCTTGGTCATGTCTTCAATTTTGACCTCACAATTTGCCGCGCAAACGTTCAAATAGCTTCAAGCGTTCAAATAGCTTTATGTTTAATATCATTTATTTTAGTTTTGGCTAAAGTTTCATAAATTTTAAAATTTGTTTCATATTAAATAAATCTTGTAGAATTACATATAAAAAAATTATACTTGTATATTGAGTAGTTAAAAAATTACATGAAAGATCAAACTATGCTTTGTAGTTCCTTCTTTGCACATTTTTAAGACTCCTTAGACCCCTTAAATACATAAATTAAGGTTACGGATAAAGATGTACAAATATTGGTGGTTGAAGTTATGCTCTGTACAAGGACTACTCTTGCCCATGCCGATACAATTCTTTAGGATTCTGTCTTTTTTATGATTCCATTCTTTTTCCTCCTTCTTGAATAGCAAGTGTCTCAATTTTTGATGCATTTGGATTTTCATTCAAGCTACAGACCACTCCGAATAGGGAGCGTTATTTTATAACCACCCTGTATATTATCTGGGATATATTTGGGAAACCATCCAAAAAAGGTAGGGTATAGAGGAACGACTCGTACTGAGCTGCCATCGGCAGCCATGGCTCACTAAGGAGCCCGAATAGAGTGGCAAAAGTGCTAGTAAATTTATAATTTTGATACTGAGAAAAGAAGAACACCCAGGGCAAATTCGGAAATCGAACTAGCACCCTTTACAATGCGCGGACTGCTAGCGTTGCGGCCTGCTATCCAAACCTCTCAGCCTCAGTGGTTGCCCCACAATCCCCACGTACCACCCTATAGTGCTTACGTGTTGGTCCATGTTGCGGTTGGTAGGTTCAGTCTCTACCCAAATATGGAGCTCTTTAGTGCTGAATGAAAATAAATAATTTTACGCGAAACTTGATTGGTAAATCACTGTCACGTGAGAACAGAGCTAAAATTGGAGCACTGATCAAAGGAAATGCAGGAATGAAAGTTGGAACAAACTAGTTACTTGAAACAAGCAAATTTGGAATAGCTTATTGATTTTCAATTTCGGTCAAATGACGATAGATTACAACACCTGAGCTTATACCCAACGCATACTTATATCGACATGGCATTGTCCGATGAAGGAAACACGTAGAAAATATTTTTAACTGTTTAAAAATTCTACTATAATGTAGCTGTAGAGTGACACATGAAAGCGCCAAGCACACAAGCCACAAAACATATGTCTACCAACCAACCAGCATCAAAGTGATTTGAAGAGGTTATTTCTAAACTGGCATTACTTGACAAAAATACATCTTTGCACTGAAGCTACATACAAACATGGCAACTGAACAGTAGCAATTTTGGATTACTACACTCTTAAAACAAAAGAGTGAAATCTACTCCAGTTGGAGAAGTGCATATTCGACACTGGAAATGATTGAATATTAACTCAGACTGAGTTAAAATCACTCGTTTCGAGTGATCCTGTCGGAGGCTTAACACACAAAGAATCCGCTCCTTCCGGGTAAGTGCATTTTCCAGACTGGAGGAGTGAAATTAACTCAGACTGAGTTAAAATCGCTCGTTCATTTTAAGAGTGTACGTATACATTGGTTGTGTTAAAGTTTTGTAAATAAAATATTCAGGTTGGTACATATATTTTTCGTTTTGTGTGCTTGAACTGAGACTGGCTTATAAACCTCCATCAAGTAAGACAGGCACAGACAGAATTTTTACTGATACAGAGTTAAAAAGTACACCCACACTGAAGGCGGGAATCGAACCCGCATCCGGTACAGTGCGCGGGCTGTGTGGGTTGCGATTAAATCCACTAGGCCACCTGGGCCCCTAAATTAAATATATTGCGAAAATTTTTTGTAATAAGTATTTTTTATTTAAATATACATATTTTTTAATTATATCAGGATTTTTTTGTTGAAAAATATTCTATTGTTAGAAGCATTGCACTGAAATTCGTTTCTTACTACTCTTTAAAAATTACTTTATTTTCACACCAAGCATTGGACATATTAGGGTAAGGTGGGGTAAGTGGGCCATTGGGGCAAGTGGGCCACCCCTCTGGCATTTCCCGAATTATGGACGCAAAAAAAATCGGTTACAATATTTTTACGTATTTACCCCAATAGATTCAGGAAACATTATGGCATCATTTTCATTTAAGTATGAAACAAGGTACAATCCTTTTTGTGAAATTTTTTAAAATTGCATCTTTTCATAATTCACGCCATCATACTATTTTTATATTTATTTCCAAACGGTTCATGATACAAAACTAAATTTTATATATTTTGAAAGTGTATAAAACATAGTATATTTTTGTAGTGTCATGTACTTGTGATGTTTATAAGGTTAAAAGAAAATTGGGCGGGGTTCATTTGCCCCGCGTTTGGGTTAAGTGGGCCACCACAATGGCGGGGTAAGTGGGCCAGGGGTGGCAAACTTGCCCCAACTCTTTAATATACTTTAAAAAAAGTCATATTCACTGATTCATAGGGTTAGTCATATTCATTATTCATAGTCCTATTCATTGACATTGGCCAGTTTAAAATCTGTAGCCCTAACATTTTTTTTACACTACATGCAAAAATGACAAGATGAAACTTAACGTATTTTTTTCTTTTAGTAAGCTTGCATGCCAGAAAAAGTTGCTATGGGGGAACTACTAAAGATACGTCATTACTTTTTTTTCAAACACTCAAAAAATCATGTAGATTATTCCACTTGCCCCACCATATCTCTACCAGTTATGTGTAAAAATATATATTAGGGGGGTGGCCCACTTACCCCACCTTTATGGGCACGAGGGCCACTCGGATGAATAAAAAGAAAAACATACTTTTTAAATTTATTATTTGCCAATATGTGTTAAGGTTGCCATGGGTACAGTAATAACATATGAGAGAATGGACCACAAAAAAAAAGTTGTTAGGCCGATTACATCCAGGGGTATAAGGGTCTAAAGTCGAATTATGCCAAAAAGGTGGCCCATTTACCCCACCTTACCCGACTTATTTTTTGAATGTACAAATGACAAGCAGAAATATTATAAGTTTTTATTTTTAATTACTTTTTATAAACTTATTTCTTTGAATTTGTTCATTTTTTAAACGCTAGTTGTTTCAATATATAGCAATGCACATAAACTTACTATTTCCGAATCTATTCAGTTTTTCTAGTGCTGATTTATGAATAATTTAATTAAATTTAAAATAATATATTCGCAATAATTTCATTGTTATTTATTTTAGGATGATACATTTTATTTTTAGAAACTTTGTTCTAATTCAGAAAATGTTATAATACAAATTATAAACTTAAATGTTTTAAATATATTTTTTTAAAAACTACATTCTATGGAGATTTTCAAGACCACAAAAAATGCGAAATGTTTTTGTCAAAACATTCGTAAATGTCTATAACTCATACCCAACGAAACCGCTGGAACTAACGCACCACACGTCAAAACAACGAATGTTTTTTTTTTTCATAAAAACAAAAAAAGTAGATTAAGTTTTAAAACAAAACTCATATTAAGAGCACCTTTCAAGAATATGCCATTTAGAGAATGAAAGAAACTCGAGATCTTTATTGCGAAGAGAGAAGAATAAATATGTGATCTCGAAGAGAGAAAACCTTTTTCTCATTTCAGAAAATACACAAACCGTCCATTTGGATTCTTATGGGAAAACCTCAACAACTCTTCTAGCACATAAAAAACTAAATTTTCCTATAGATCTATGAATAATACATAGAGTTTGCTTGATTACCATACAGATATTTTTATATAAGAAATGTTTTAGATTGATTGGATCATAGCTGGATTAAAGTTTTGTCGATTAATCCATTGATTTTATTTGGGTTGGTTTAGGATGTGTTATATGTTTCACGCTTAATGGTACCGGTAATACTAACCGCACTTACGGTATCGGATTATCGCAGCGAAAATGTTAGGTCCATTACATCTTCCTTTGACTGAAGCAAAAACTGAATGTGTGGTTTCAAAGGCAGTGACAGTGCAATTCAGCACACAGTAATGGAAATGTAATCGTTTCCGGCTGCTTATTTCTAGCCTCCTTTATTAGCTTCAACACAGACAATAACGCCTCGTAATTAAGAACCCTGGTTAAGTGACGAGGTCGACACCTAAGCGGGTACCCGGAGGAATTTTGAGCGACATCGTGCGCTGACGCCGTCGGGACTTTAGTCTGTTGGGTAGTACCGTAAATACAGGACGTTTGTTTCGAGTTTTTAGTGCATAAATAGAGGAGGAGTATTACGTTTTTCTCCCTCCTGAAAATTTGAAATTTGTGACTGACGTTGTTTCTGCACTCACCGATTCAATTACCGTTTTCATCACCAAATGGCGAGTTTGGGACTTTCTTCGTGCTTTGGAGGGTAATGGTTCTAAAAACGTGGATTTGATCATTGGTCCATTTGAATGAAAACTCTACATCACGAACTAAAAGAGATACGGTTAGGTTAGGTTTGAATTATCGTCGCACTAGAGCTGCACGAGGGCTATTGGCGACGGGCGTCGTATTTTAGAACCACAGTCAGGTGACGAGCCGACACCTGAATAGGCACCCAACGCAACCGTTAAGGGCGACATCGTACGCAGAGTTAGGACTTTGAAGGATACTTAACGTGCACTCCCTTACACGGGGTATTATTCGTTGGACATTTTTGGCTGCATGGGCCGTTTATAGGTCGGCAGCTATTTTGGCGATGCCCGGACCCGAACCTGGGACCTTCCGCATGCTAAGCGAGTGCTTAACCGACTGGGCTCCCTAGCCCTAAAAGAGATACGGAGAGCCTGGGTTCACGAGTCAATAGTACCTGTCGAATGTCGTAATGAGGTTTTTTAAAAATTCGGGCATGTGCAAATGATAGCTTCCATAGAACTTTTTGTTTTTAAAGATATTATAGTGAAAAACTAAATGATATACTGACCATTTGGTACACAATTTTCCATAAGATTTTTTTTCTTTTTTACGAGAGTGTTAACACTATTTTAGAAACTTATTTTTATCATAATTGAATAGCTAATATTTACAACCTTGCATTGGGTGGTTGTATTATTACAGTTGAATAAAGTGCTGAAATTAGAGTGAGTGATAAATTAATCCGTTAATCATCGTTTCTTTAGGTGTCTTGTTTGTTCATTGTTCTACCATCTTAGAATTAATGCATCATGCTGCATGGATAAAAAACTTAATTAATTAATAAATTATTTGTTGCGGAAATTTCTCGTGAAGTATAATCCTGTCTGTTGTTCAAAAAGAGATAGTGGTAATTGGTGTTGCTATGCATGGTAGTTAAAACATCCAACTCGTCATTTGAATAGGTCTTAAAATTGTTGTACATCATATGGTTGCGTTTAAGTAAGCATTTACATGTTAGAATTACAATAGATTTATACGAGGCTAGAAATATTTAACAGCATTCATTTTAATTCAAAAAAGCCCTCATTTAATTACTTGGCTTTAGCGGTACACTTACTTGGACTTTGTTGAATTCATTTCGCAATTTCATTTTACTGCTTTTCTTAAAAATAAATCTTTTATTATAATTTAGATTTTTCAAGCTTTCGAGAAATGCCAATACCGAAGCAGTTGACATTTCTATTGTTTTTAAAAAATAACATATCAAGAGGGTCGTCAGATCTTGAAAGCCTTGCAAAAAACTGTTAATTTATAGGCCATTTTATATGTACACATTACAATTATAACAAAACTTTATATAAAAAATGTATTAAAACTATGTATAACAAAATGTATAAAAACTATGTATAACAAAACTATTATATGTATTAAATTTTATAACAAAAGCTAGAAAATAGACTATTAATCACTAAATACTGACAGAATAAGTGTTTGATTATTTCCTTAGGTACAAAAAATGCGTACTTATTTTTCGCCGAAACGTCAAATTTAACTGCATTGGCGTGACTTTCAGCAAATGTAAAGACTGGTTTTTTTTAATTACTTGTAAAATTTAACAATTAAAAAAAAGTTAAAATCGTTTTTTAAATAATTTTCCTTTAAAGTTTGACCCTTAAAGATCGTATTATATTTTTGTGAAGCAAAAAAAAAATCATGCATTAAAATGCTAAACAAACTGTAAACATTCTAACTCTTTATTTGACATCCTCCCGTCTACTTTAATTGCAACACATTTCTCCCTTTTCTCCATATTCTTTCATACCCGAAGCACACCCCCACCCATTCCAAAGAATCTCCCCACATCTGACACTGAACATAGAGTTAAGAAAAAGATGGAGAAACTGACAGGCAAAAAAATTAATGCAAAATACGGGGTTAAACTAAAGAATCATGGCCGGATTTGGCGGCTTTTCGAAAATGTTGGCAATTCGAAATGATAACAATTAAACCCCTGCACTTGCCAAGATGGTTGTCATCTCGAAATGACCAAAAAATCTTACCAAATTTCAAGATGGCTGACTTAAAACAACGGAAAAATCCATTAAATTGCAGACCAGATTTATAAAAAAAAAATTGTAGCGTTAAAATGCCGAAGATATTATTATTGAAGAATATTATTATTTAAAATCCTTAAGCGTTAATATTTAATGATAAGAAAAAAGAAAATTTCAGAAAAAATTCATAGGTTAACAATTAAAATTTTAACGCAATTGCTAATTTCGCCTAAGGTTACTATAATACCAATTTTTCCGGGTGACCCTATTTGGCGTAAAATTGCCGGCCACGATTCTTTATTTTAACCTTCCTCTTTTTTTCCCTTTTTCATAAAAACGGAACATACTCCCACCCATCCCAAAGAATCTCCCCACATCTGAAACTGACCATGGAGTTAAGAAAAAGATGGAGAAGACGCCAAACCAAAAACCAATACAAAATCCGATGTGTCAAGTGAAGCTATCAATCGCTTTGTAGTAAGCCCAAACAAACGCTCTCGGCCAATTATTTGGCGCTATTCTAAAGTGGAGTTTGTATGGGTGTATTACATCGACTTGGCGACTTTTTGATAACATAATAAAACTATAATTACTACTATAGTATTTTAAACTTCTAATAAAACTATATTTTTCTTATCTGTGAAGATAATTATTACCATCTTGAACAAATTTAATATCTCGTGCTACAGCCTGGCCTGCGGAAACAGTCCTTTTTTTTCAATCAACGCCTGTTGAGGAATAAAATGATAAGGTTTAACATTGAAGTAATGTTGAATGAGCGGTTTGTTTGGGCTTTCTGGGGTTACTTGGCGACTTTCAAATGGATTTACTTTATATTCCTGCCAAGCAGCAACTCCATCTTCTTTGTAACTGTATAAGAGTTTTATTTTTAATTAGCGCCTCTTATAAGAACAAAACGATGCATCTTAACATTGAAGTAACGTTAAATGAGCGGTTTGTTCGTAATTTCTAGGATTATTAGGCGAATTCCTGATGACGTCACTTAATTTCACTTCAACCATATTCTTCTTTACTCTATGGGCGCACAAGAGTTTGATTTTTAATCAACGCCGTTTAAAGAACTAATTGAAGCGTTTTAACATTGAAGTAACTTTGAATGAGCTATTTTTTTAAGCTTCCTAGGGTTGCTTGGCGACTTTCTGAAGTCTTCACTTAATTTATTGGCGCATTAAGCAAATATCCATCATCCTATATACTCTATTATGGGCAAACGCGTTTGATTTTTAATTGAAGCCATAGGAATAAAACCATGTGTTTTACACATGGAATTGAAGTAACGTTGAATAAGCAGCTTGTTTAAGCTTTCTAGGGTTACTTGGCGACTTTCTGACGGTTTCACTTAATTTCGCGCCAAGGTCCGCCATATTCTTTTTAACTCTTTGACCCTGACCCTGTTTACTGGAGCGGTGCATTGGGCCGTACAAAACGCCCAATTAGATGTTTGGCGTTATTGTGACCCGTGTTCATTCGACCATAGCGAACATTATGGGATTGTTTATTTTTTTGGATAGAAAAAGAGTTATGCCGGACTTTGGCAATGCGCCCGGATGGATGCCTTATCATTTTGCGGAATAAATATGGTGAATAGACTTTCAAATTGTAGAAATCTAAATTAGTGTTATGTTTACATATAATTTAATAATTAAAGTAAATGTTGTGAAACTAATAGTCATGACGAAAATCACGTAGCATTACTATTTTGTATATCAATAAATTATAAACAAAAGTTTAATAAAAAAATTGCTAAAAATAAAAAATATGATATTAATGTATTGTTAAAAAATGTACGTTACTTGACGCGGTTCAAAATTACGAGTTGTTACTTGACTGTGATTATAACCTTAGCAGGGATATGATTCTAATTCAAACTAATCGGTGCAACAGCCAATTACTGGACCAAAGCCTGCCGTGCCCATTTCAGCTTTCGTGACCTAGGGCTTAGAAGGTGCTAGGCATATGACCCGGTAATGTGGTCAGCCTAATAATAATAATAATAATAATTTATTGAAACAATGAAAAAGTTTTACAAAATATAAAAACACCTTGATGGGCAGCTAAGGCCCTTACAGAGGTATGAGATATACTAATACAAAAACAAAAATTGTGGAAACGGAGAACAAAAGAAAAAAAAATAAGTTATATAGCCTCACGCGGAACGTCCAGTGTTTATTTCCCAAGTATGCTTGGTACCCATTTTACCGACCCACTCAAAGGAAGAAGGGATGGGTCAACCTCGCCCAGTCCACGATTCGATCCCGGGACTGTGGCGTGGCAATGCAAAGCACTACCACTAATCCCCAGAGATATGAATACAGAGACATAAACGTTCATGGGCTGTAAGGAGCCTAGTGGTCAGGATCTCGGACTCGAGATCGGAAGGTTGAGAGTTCGAGATCCGGTGCCACTGAAGACTTACCGAGTATATGCGGAGTACGTGCTCGTTAAATCTGTTGGGTCCGAAAGTCCTGTGGGCGGTCATTGCGCAGTTTCCCATGGGTACAGGTTCCTGGAGACTATATCCCTCCCCTTCAGGGACATGTCTAAATTGTGGAGGTGGAGCGCTCGATAGACGGCAGCATCTGTTGCGTATGTGTGTGTGTGTGTGCTGTGTCTGTCTTACTTGACGAAGGTTTATAAGCGGGTCTCTGACCAAGCACACAAGCCTTAAAATATATGTATACCAACCCACCAACTAAATATGTCGAAAAGATTTTCTAATTACAGAAATCGTAATTAGTGTTATATGTAAATATATTGTATTAATTACAGTTAAAGTTTTGAAAGTAATATTTATGTCCAAAATTAAGTAGCATTACTCTTTTATATCTTAGTTTAATAAAAATATATCAAAATATTGCTTAAAATTTACTTACTTCGTCGCGGTTCAAAATTTCGAGTTGTTACTTGACTGTAATTGTTCTATACAGATGTTGGTTAGATTCAGAGACATAACATAGAGTGGACTGCGAATTCATAGTAAAGCAGCTTAGGGATGGATAACCAAAACCGGTTTTCACAAAACCGGTGGTCCCGGTTTTGATTGAAAACCGTTTTTTTTGCATGAGGCCCTACGGTACCGAAAACCGGTTTTTTAGGGAAAAACCGATGGAAAATGGAAAACCAGTTTTTTCTAAAAAACCGCTATCCCTTGCAGATTAGCATTATGTCCTAAACATCATAAATCGCCAAGAGGGGAAAGGTTGCTACATATGGCAACTTAACGCTACCGTTTCGTTACGAACTATTCCAAATTGTGGCAAGACCTGAATATCAGCTAGCAAACCGAAGTGGAGACTACCATCAATATCCATGTCACGTGGGTTTCAACCAATCACGGCAGCTTGAATTTTTTTTAATGTTTTTGCAGACGATTTTTTGAGCATTGTTTGAATTTTTCTCTTTTGACTTAAATAATAAATATTTAATTACATTCTTTTAATCTCTGAGCATGTTAACAATCGTGAATGTTGTACTCTTAATTCAGTAACGTTTTGTGCAAGATGCCAAATGCTTGTGAATTCCTAATTGTAAAGAGGGGTATAAAAAAGGATTAGTCACACTTTCACGGGTAAAATTTATTTAGTTCTGCATACTTTTAGTAATTGTGTGTTCGTCATAAACTATAATTTCTATCGAGGGAATTTATTCTAAAAGCTCTTTTATACTGAAGAATCATATTCATGATTAAATCAACGTTGTTAGAACTCTAATTATAATAAATATTTTGGGCCAAGTCAATTAAATTAATGGTCTGAACATCGACAGCTTAGAAGTAGAATATTTTTTTAACAATTTGGTCAAAACGAAACCTGTTTTTGCAATAGTAGTTTTTGAGTTATTTATATTTAAAAAGTAGAGCATTTGTTGAATTTGGAATATGTTGATGTGTTTTAGAAAGTTGATTTATTCCAGGTGAAATAAAGGAAGAAGCAATATTTCAATATATATATATTTATATATATAATATATATAATATATATATATATATATACTATATATATATATATATATATATATATAATATATAATATATTATATATATATTACTATATATATAATTTATATATATATATATATATTTGATTTTTTTTAAATAAAGGAAGAAGCAATATTTCAAAAAATATATATATTTTGATTTTTTTTAAAAAAAATCGGACCGTTAGAACGAAAGTTATAGAGACGGCAGAAAATGTTCACCATGTCAATACCAACTTATATTACAGCAACACTCTACATAAACCTACTAATGTTCTTTTGAATTAATTTTTAATAAAGAGTCCACATTCAATTGTTCAAGTAATCTTAAATAGACGCACAAAATCAAAGAAATAATCTTAAGAGGATCTTAAAATACTAGCGATTCATCCTTGCTCCTTTCCAAGCTTCTTTATCATAACATTAGATTGTCGGTCTCTGTGTTCAGGTCGTTGTGGAAAAACTCGCCAAATGGTAAACTCGCCATAGATGCGAGCCAAACGCGACACAGTCATGTGACTGTGTAAGTTAGATGTTTAGGACACTTTAGGTTTGCCAATGCGCAGTCCACTCTATGTTATGTTTCTGGTTAGATTAGACATACATTTTCAGGCTTGTGTGCTAGTAGTGTGCTAGTAGTCAGAGACCAGCTTATAAACTTTCGTCAAGTAAGACTGCCACAACACACACACACACATACGTGATAAATGCTGCCATCTATCGCCACCTTAACAATTTAGACATTTCCCTGAAGGAGAGGAAATTAGTCTCCAGGGACTTGTACCGGAGGGAATTTGCCTTTGTTTAAATCCAGATAGAGATACATAAACGTTCATCTCAATTCATTTACGGTACAAAAATAAATAATGAAAGAAGTCCGGGTGGCCTAGTGGTTGATCCCGGACCATTACGTTAACTGTCTGCGAACTGTACCGGTTTGGGTTCGATTTCCGCATTCGCCCTGGGTGTAATTTCTCTCTCAGTGTCAATAAAAATTCAATCTGTGTCTGTCTTACTTGACGGAGGCTTATAAGAGGGTCTCTGATCAAGCACACAAGCCGGAATGCATGTACCAGTAAACTAATCAATGAAAAATATTTAAATTAATAGTAAATTGTAATAATAAACTTTATATACAAAAAAGTAAGATGGTCTATTCTCGGTATAGCAAAAATAGTAGTATCTGTGAATTTGTACAAACTAGTAATTATAGAACAAGAAAACTTTGAAAAAAAAAGCAATTTCCTCTTGCAAGTTAGAAAATAGGGAAAAAATATTTCTCTGCGTCATGATTCCTCCTTTTGAGAAAAGTTAAATATTTTTCTTACAAAAGAAAAACACTATTATAATTTATCTGTAGTTAAATGTACTTTCAAAAGTCTACTCATGTATTTTTTCGCTCATAAATCTAATGGTGCTTGATATAAATTATATCTGTCCAAAAAAAGATAACCAAAAAGGGAACTTGGATGCATTATATACTTAACATACACCATTAGGTACCGTACACCATTAGGCGTGTGTTTGTTTATTCCAAAAAGAATATAAAACAACTTTTTTTAAAGATACATACGAAAAAGAAAACGTTGCTTCTTGGAGCAAAGAGTTTTATATTTATTTTATTGTAAATTGCGTAATAAAACTATATGCTCCAAGAATTAACATGTTTTTTTTTCATGTAGAAATTTAAAGTCATATCTTGTCAAAAATTGTGAATGTTCTTTGACCAATTTCTTATCTTAGAATGGTTACGACTTTTAAATACTTCTTATTTGCGAATTTATTTCTTTGGCTTGTTTGACACACTTTTTTTTTGTAAATTTGGCAGTACTTAAAAGTTCCATATGACCTAAAGTGGAACTGTCAAGTCTATTGGAGCCTCCACACCTTGCGGTAAAAAGTATCGTACTAACGGTTTTATGGGGAACTGGAGCATACCTTTGAAGAGCCCATGTTGAAATAACCATCTTTATGTACCTTTTTCTCAGAATCTATTTGATACATTGTAATATAATTTTTACAAGTTATTAAATAGATGCTTAACTATATTTTGCAGGAGGTATTTAAAAAAAAAAATTGTTATTAAATTATAAATTTTTAAGTGAAATTACACATTATTGACAAAAAAAAAACCTCAATAATATTAAAAAGAAAAATAGTAGGATAGTTATACTTAAATACCTCCTGACATTTTCAGAAACCAACATATTAATAACATATAAAAAATTTCAGGTTGATACTTATAGTAAATTCCGAGAAAAAGGTACACGCACATTGAAAAATTAAGTTTTGAGATATAAGCGTTTAAAGCAAATAATAAAGGTTCCTTACTTTGAAAAATTTGGGCTTGGGGAACATTTAAAAATATATATTCAAAATTATTCTAGTTCTTAAAATTGCTATCTTAAAATATCGTTGTAAAGGTAAGATTGCATAGTTTAAGAAATACTAAAATCATTGAATAAATGTCATTTTTAAAAAATTTTGGGGGTCTGGTCCCCCTTAATATTTTAAAGAATATGGGGACAAATTCCTATCTGCGTACAAAATGTTTTCAAACATATTCCTGGAATAAAATATGTTGTTATTATCGCATCCTTTTTACATTTGTTCTTTTCGCAAACAATGCGAAAAATCGCTACAATTCATACGTGGAATCAGTATACGACTAGTAATCCATATTCAAGTTTTGTTTTAGTTTCCTCGAAGCCTATATAAATGGAAATTCTACACAAATATTGCCCAAAGTTATATTTTATGTTTTTTGTACATTTTATAGCAAGCGTATCCTGAAAAGCCTTTCATATAATCATTGATTTGTGAATGCTGATACAAGCAAAAAATCTACTACAGAATATATTTTGATACAATTTTCAGTTTCAATGATGTCCTGCTCTTTATTTTAAGCATTTAAGGACCTTACGTTTTATGTACTTATACAAATACAATACTTAAGTATTTATACAATTAATACTTATGTATACAATAGTAAGGCACAAAAATATATTTATAAAAAAATATTATGAATGCTTTATAAATTATATTAATTCCAATGTTTAAAGGTATCGTAATCATGTTAAATATTCCACCACTTCCCGTACTGGAATATACATTAAAATATATCTTACCAAAAGCAATCACAAAAATAGAATTTTTTCGAAGACTTTGTGACTTGATAAAATAAATGCTTTTATTTTTTTTATTTAAAATTAGATTTTTTTTCTCATTTTCTTACCATACTTGCATTAATTGGATTTTTGGAATTTGATTCCATTATTTATAAATTCTATATTTCACAGTTCTATGTATAAAAAATACATTTCTGTTTCAAAATGCATGATGGAAGATTTAAAATAATCAGAAGCTGTAGTTAAAGTGAGGTTGAATATTTTATTTGAGAAAAAACATCGATTCATACACTTTTTATTCGTTTACTATTGTCAAGCTTCTTTCGAACTGTTGTTCTGAAATTCAGATTTTTAAAAGTTTTTTGACTGTTTAAAAAAATCTGATGTCATTGGCTCATATTTTGTACTTTTAGCTTCCACACTACGTTTATAACGTAAAAAGTGGTAGGTATATTATAATCGTTCAGTCCGTCTATCTGTATGTCTGCCCGTCCGTCCGTTAACACTTTCATAGTCCAATAAACTACAAAGCTACGAACAAGTGTGATACGTCAAAAAATTCAGCTCATTGAAATTAGAATGCATTGAAAATTTCATAAAATAATTCGAATCCTTCAATTATTTAAAAAAAACTACAAAATTTAGTGCTCATTTAAAAAGCATAGGAAGCCATTTTCATTGGAATTAAATCATTACCATTTGCAACAATCGCTCGAGAAACTTTAATCCTTTTAGACAGCAAATTAAAACTTATTATTGCGACATCGATCAGTATAAAATGACGTCAAATATATTTTACTACAATATTCTTTGTACGTTGATATGAAATGTTTTCATTCTATTTAAAAACGAGGGAACATTACACATGTGTTCTTTGAAATATAACGACATTTTTGCAAACGATAAATAATGACTATTGAATTTTCGAAATAAAATAACTCAATATAGCCAAAATTAACATGAAGATTTTGAATATAGAATTAATGCTGCGTTTATGGTGCATTTTTACCTGTTAAGCACAACTGTAGTGTAGAAGCGGGTTAAGTGACAGATTCTGTTACAAACCTACTTTGACCTTATACATTTGCCTGCTTGTTTATCCGTATGACAATACTAAAATAATTTTTGATAAAAAAAATTACAAGGCGAATAAAGGTAAGAATGGAGACAATATTTTGAATATGTATCAAGTTAAAATTATAAAATTATGTCAATAGTATTTTGTGCTGAGAATTTTATTAGCACAATAACACAAAAAAGTTCAACATTTTGCAATACAGTAAACACAATAACTACATTGAAAGTATATAATAAATACTTAAATAAATATTCTTGAAATAAAGTAACCACAAATACATAACTACACACAGTTTTAAATAATATACAATCCCTGTTTTCTTAAAACTAATGAAAATTTACTAAAGGCAATAAAATATAATTAACCTTAATAAATGAAAAAATGTGACAAACAAAAGACAATGTAATAAATATATAAAACCAAAACAAATATACCATTATAAATAAAAAGAACACTTGTGCCAATAATTTATATTACAGTAAACACAGATGTTTCATTACTTTCTTTCACCTTTTCAGTAATAATCCGATTTTTTATATTTTTTTAATATGAAATTTGCTTTGATATATTCGTGTTTTAGGGTTTTTCTGTTATAGGGTACTACGGTTTTATGTACTAACTAGATTTTATTGAATTACCCTATTAAGTAAAGACCTTACTTATTTGTGATAAAAAATGATGTAATGAACAAAAGTCTACAAAACAGAAATAACGACTCAATATGACGAATTAATAATAATTATTCTATAGCGAAAGCGAATATAAGTTTACAATATGAAACGTAAACAACGAAAAAAACTCTACATGGACGAATTGTAAAATGAAAACTATAGAAATAAATAAAATTTTGATTTTAAAATCCAGAGAAACAGTCTTAATGAAAATGTAAAAATAACAATTAGCATAATAATGAAACGAAAATGTAAACAAGAACAATTGAAATGATAAAGAATCCAAACTGTAAACCATAATTACTGGAATAATAATGAATCGAAAATTTAAACAAGAACAATTTGAATACTAATGAGTCAAAAATGTAAACAAGAACAAGTGCAATAATAATGAATTAATCGAATCAAAATGTAAACAAGAACATGTGCAATACAAATGAATCGAATTAAAATGTAAACAAGAACAATTAGAATAGAAATGAATCGTGAAATGTAAACAAGAACTATAGAAAAAATAATGATTCAAAAATGTAAACAAGAACAATGTGGACAACTACAATTTAACCTCTGTCCTTGGGGTCAGCTGCAGTCTTATGCCTCCTTTTGCCCTGAGCACCATTTCGGCCGTGAGTTGAAGTTTGTCCCTTGCGTCCACGGACCGGACACGAAAGTTCCTCAGTACATTGGCCAAGAGAGCTTTCTCTTCCAACATTGCGAATTTCTGTCCTGAAAGGGTTGAAGTTTAATGAGTTTAGATTCGATTAGTTTAAAGCACGTAAGGCTAAATCGAGTTTTAAGAGTTTAAATATGTATGTATTCAAATATTCAATTTCATATCTGAAACAGTATCAAACAAAATCTAGCACAAGCTAGTCCGATCTACTATTAAAAATTAATATTTGTCAGATCAAATTTCTTGCCAATTGCAGTCCCTAATAATTGTTTTAAATGCTTTCAATAGATGGCAGCACTAAAATTTATGCATCCATCTGCCACAGTGTTTCAATATCACCAAACATCTTTATATTGATAGATTGCTAAGTTTATTAATATATTTTTAAAACCACTCAATTTCCTGAACACAACGACTGTAAAAATAACTTCTTGGATTAAAAAAAATGATTTAATCTACTTGTTTTAGTGATGTAAACCATTCTTAGATTTCATTAGTGGTTTCAGGAGTTCTTTTGTTGGTAAGACGCAGTAAACTCAGCTAACTTCACTGATTAACCAATTGAGTATTTTTTTTCATTCCTGTGAATATACTGCCACTCAAAACATAAAATTTTCCCTTTACGAACTTAAATTAATGAAAATGAAATATTACTTTTCACACCCACACTTTAAAATATATGTAATCTAAGGGCAATTCCTTAAGTGGCGGAATTACATGTTGAATTGTAGAATTGAAGTAAAACAGCTACTACGAAGCTATTTTCAAATAAAATTTTCAGTTGATATATTACTGTTAAGGATTAAAAGATTAAAGAAAAGATAAAAAAAATAAAGAAAATTTGTTGTTTCATTTTTGACTAGCTTCTTTTCGTGTGACGGAATGACATTTTTGCAACCACTACAGCATCTTAGTACTTAAAATAGACATTTCTGTGAATTAACGATACATTGAGTTTTTAAACTGATGCATATACTAAATGTGATATGTAAGCTATGTAAGATTATAGTTTAGAACTACCTACATGTAACATGGTTTAAATTAATAACTGTCATTTGACGTGACGGAATGACTTTAAGTTTTATAAACTTATATTCAATTAAAAGTGTGTAAAAAAATAATATATTTTATTACACAGAATACTCTAAAGATTATATATTACATTTTATGTATTAATTCACATGTGAAAGCTTTCCAAACACGTATCGAGGACGATTTCCAACTAGTTGAATTGCTGGCTGAATTTGCAGAAATCTTTTTCTTTTTATCCACTTGGAAATTCTGCAAATCTTTTTTATCCACTTGGTATAGATTTTCAGTTTCAAGAAATGTAAATACACGTCCTTCATCGTCCTGCTTTCTTCAACCATATTTTAAAAACTTGGAATATGATTTTAATCTTAATTTGTAAAAATTACAAATTTTCTTTTTTATTGAAGTTGAAATTTTTATGGAATTGCCCCTAAGCTGTTAATACACTTCTCACCTATGCAACTTCTGGGTCCGGCCGAGAAGGGGCAGTAGGCGAAGGGGTGTCTGTGGAGACAGTTGTCCGGCAGGAACCGGTCCGGATCGAACACCTCCGGGTCCGGGAACGAATCTTTGTTGCGGTGGAGAACGTGGATCACCAGCATGCAGGTGGTGCCTTTGGGGATCCGGTATCCATCTACGAGAAATAGTACAATGTAAAAAGATAAGTCACATTGGTTGGTAGGGTAGACTGACCAGTGAGTGAACAGGCCCCAGTGAATGAACATTTGGTAAATATAATTAAAAAAATAAGGATTGAAAATCATTCCAGTATATGCACTCTTAAAACAAAAGAGTGAAATCCACTCCAGTTGGAGAAGTGCATTTTCGACACCGTAAAGGCATGCATATTTTCTCAGACTGAGTTAAAATCACTCGTTTGGAGTGATCCTGTCGGAGGTTTAACACACAAAGGATCCACTCCAAAAGGAGAAGTGCATTTTCCAGTCTGGAGGAGTGAAATCCACACAGACTGAGTTAAATTAGGAGTGTTTGTTTTAAGAGTGTGGATTGGCAAAACTGATTTCCTCCCATGTAGTAGGAAGCTATCTGACATATGGTTGGCAGTGTTCTGGTCATTATATCCTGGTGTTCATTCACTGGCGAACGTGACGTCTTAAACGTTCATTCACTGGTTAGTCTACCCTAGACATATATTCTTAGGCTTGTGTGCTTGGTCTGAGCCCCGCTTATAAACCTTCGTCAAGTAAGACAGATAAAAACACACACACACATACGTGACAGATGGTGTCATCTATCACGTGCCACCTCCACAATTTAGACATGTCCCTGAAGGGGAGTTAAATAGTCTCCAGGTACCTGTATCCGTATTAAACTGCACAATAACCGCCCACAGGACTTTCGGACCCAACAGATTTAACGAGAACGTACTCCGCATATACTCGGGACTAACACAAACATCCATGCCAGGATTCGAGTCCGAACCCAGAAGCTCCAAAGGCAAAGTCCCTAACTGTTGCTTCGCCGGGTCGGCACAGGTGTATTCTGACAACTATAAGCTCAGATTGAAATATCGTCGCCCTAGAGCTACACTAGGACTATTGGCAACGGACGTCGAAATTTAGAACCGTAGTCAAGTGACAACCCTACAACCTGAGTAGGCACCCACTACAAACGCCAAGGGCGACATCGTACACATCGTTGAGACTTTGGAGGATTTGATGACATAACTTAGATCGGCAGTATTATGACTATGCCCAGACCCGAATATGTTACATACCGCATGCAAAGTGAATACCTTAACCGACTGGGCTCCCCAGACCCCAATTCACCTAATAAGGTGTGCTGTAACTTTCATGAACACTTACTTCATTTCATTCACGTTTATCAGAATGCTATACGCCAAATGGCATCACTGGGACCGAAAGTGTTAATCGTTACGACTAAAATCAATTGTGTAACTGAATAAATACTTAAAAAAGTATTTACTCATTTGTAAAATAAAACATTTTTCTGTTCCAGGCATTTTTTACTTACATGTGTAAATGATATGTTATGGTATTAATGAGACATATTCTAGCTGTATTAATATTAAAAATTGTTCGATATACGCATACTTAGAAACAAATGGACCATTTAAAAATTTTACTGGTCACCCTTCAAGTACTTTTATGTCTTATTAAACCAGCTATACTACGGTAATGGTCGTAATATTGGTCCTTTTTTAGTGAGTTTTGAAAATAAGTCAAATACATATTTTCACTTTTGGCCAGTCAACCATATTAAAATTCATTACTGCAAATCGTTAAACTACAAACCCGAATTCACACATATGGTTAAAGAATTATACTGGTGTCACACAGTAGAAATCGCACTTTAATCATATGGGAAAATCTTTATGTAATGAGCATAGATAGTTAGGATTTTCACTGTAACAGCAGAGTCTAAGCTTCCATAATCATATATGAAACGTAGTAAAACCAAACGTTTCTATATCTATCTACTAGACCGAGAAATCGGTTTCTTGGTTTAATATAATTGCAATTGACATTTCCTTAAAAAATAGGTTTGACATTTTTATCGATAACTAAAATGTTATTTTAAATAGATGTTGTGAAAAAATGTCAAAACTATTTTGTGTTGATATACAATAAAATGAAAAGCGCTGAATTAATAGTAATAGTGGTAGTACTTATGGTGGGACTTGCCCTAATAATCTGTACTTTTTAGCAATTTCTAAACTGTAATAGAGTTGTTCACGTTTTTTCACTTTCATCAAAACAATTTGTGTCTTTTACATATGAACTAATTTTTTTATTATTTAAAGGCCATAGATCCTCATTATAAAAAGTTCTTTGCAAACCACCCGTGAGACCTACTAGAAATCATCAATTTTTTTCAGCAGCACATTCAATTTTAATAAATATATTAAATATTTATATTTCACAAATTTGAAATTTCGAGTAATAAAAAGCTTATTAAACCATACGTTTCCTAAGTTCAATTTAAAAAATAGATATTTTCAACAGTGAAAATCCATTTATACCTCTGACAATTTACTCATCCTTCAAATCAGAGTAGTATGTTTTCGGTCAATTTAAGAACAATAATGAAATCATTGGTCGTTCTTTGAACAATATTGAAATCTCCCATTGGTCTGTCTTAGAACTATATTGAAATCATTGGTCGTTCTTAGGACAATAATGAAATCATTGGTCGTTCTAAGAACATTATTGAAATCATTGGTCGTTCTTGGGCAATATCTGAATCATTGCTCGTTCTTAGAACAATATCGAAATCATTGGTCGTTCTTAGAACAATCTTGCAATCATTGGTCGTTCTTAGAGCAATATTGAAACCATTGGCCGTTCTTAGAACAAAATTGAAGTCATTGGTTGTTCTTAGAACAATATTGAAATCATCAGTTACAACTCCCTCAGTCTGGCGCCTCAACCTTTAAATGATGTTTTAAAGACCGATCTCAGTTTTTAGTATAATAATCTTTTAACTGCTTATTTCCTCTTGATACATATTCATATACGCTGCTGTGTGTATAGGTAAACTGCAGTATCTAGACTTATGACTTGGACCGTTGTTGCAATCACAAAGTATATCTAACCTAATTAGAAAGTATACTAAAAGACTTATTGTTTCAGGGCAAAACTGGTCTAATTTATCATTGTAGTTACTGCCAAAGGCTATTACTTACCGACTTCAACGTCTTCCTGAAGTTGTCTGCCAATATAAGGAGCCGGCGGATACAATCTTTGAACTTCCTGGAAATAATGAAACGAACTTTTAATATTGTAGGGGTGATTAGTTTATTAATTGTACACTAAGGGTTAAAGCTTAGTCAGGATTTTGTTAGGTAAGATTTTTGAGGGATGTAGTTTCAAAACTCATATTCTAAACTAGCAGTATGGCCCCGCCTTACTGGGAACCCGTCAACTTCGCATTGCTTCCTTTTAGAGGCATGCTTACTTGTGAAAATACACTCAAAATCAAAACAAAGTTAAATTCGCGTTGGCGCATGCGAACTTAAAAAAGCAAACACCAATAGAGGATGAAGCAGCCCTAGGGCGAGCGCATATCTCAACCAAACTCAATCAATCAAACTAATAGAGGATGGCGGCAAGCCCCCGTTTCGGCCCGGTCCATGTATTTTCAAGCCCTGTTATGGTCCCGCAATCCCACGTGGATGACGTTTTTTTTAAAACTAATTATGTTAATTAAAAATCACAATCAAATACGAAAAAACTAAGCCTCAGGTGCACACGTAGGTATTAAAAGGAATCTATATTAAAAATTTCGAATTTTTTAGAGCAGTCTAAGTAGGTCTTTTGTGATCCACAGACATACACACAGACAGACAGACTCTTTCTTTTATTATTATAGATATAATAACGAACTCGGGGCCCGGATGGCCGAGTAGTTTGGACCATTGCAAGCAGTCTACGCGCTGTAACGGGTGCGAGTTCGATTCCCGCCTTCGTCCTGGGTGTACTTTTCTCTGTGACAGTAAAAATTATTTCTGTGTCTGTCTTACTTCCTGGTTTATGATCAAGCATACAAGCTAGAATATATCTTTACCTACTTCCTACCATAACGAACTTACATTTTACAAAGATTGCCATTCGTACTCATTAGAAAGTTCAGCATTTTTTAAGATTTTCGATTTTGTGCTGGCATTTTCGAAAAAAACTGTTCGTTTGAAAATCAGAAATGCAAGCGGAATTACGAAAATTATATTTACCAAGCTACAAAGTAATTAAAAACGTCAAAACGATACGTTTGTGTTCTTCCAATTTTATTCTTTGATTTTTAGACTGTCATACCATAATTTTCAAAAAATGGCGATGGTAGATTTCTTAGTAGAAACCATCTTTCTAAAAAACACATAATTTAAAATAATAAAGTAAAAATATTGTGTATTTTTCAAATCTTAATTTACACTCTTAAAACAAAAGAGTGGTTTTAACTCAGTCTGATTGATTTTCACTCTTCCAGTCTGAAAAATGCACTTCTCCTTTTGGAGTGGATCCTTTGTGTGTTAAACCTCCGACAGGATCACTCCAAACGAGTGATTTTAACTCAGTCTGAGATAATATTCACTTCTCCAACTGGAGTGCATGGAATTCACTCTTTTGTTTTAGGAGTGTAGAGGTGTTCAGTAATTGTAAGGCTAGATAAAAATACATATTTACTAACCGTATTCAACACCTAGCCTTAATTTAACAAAAATATACGCATATTATAACACTAAATCTCACCTTGATGACACAGTCCAGGTACTTGAGCCTCCTGAGCGACTCCTCGTCAAACTTGTTGTCTGGGTCCGAACCAAACACCTCTTCCAGTTCCTCCACCACTTTTTCCTGGACGTCTTGGTGGTGGCCCAGCATGTACAGCACCCAGCTTGTACCAACGGCAGTCGTGTCGTGGCCCTGCAACAGACAGAGAACGTGTGTAGTGTAATCGTTTCCAGTAGCCTATTTCTAGCCTCTATTCGGAGCTTTAACACTGCCAATAAACGCCTCGTAATTTAGAACAATGGTCAAGTGACGAGGTCGATACTTAAGCGGGCACCCAAAGGAACTTCGAGCGACATCGTAAGCTGACGCCGTCGGGACTTTGGACTCCACAGATTTAACGAGCACATCTGTCCCAGTGTACTCGGTTCCATCCGTCACGAGTTGGATTTTCTACTCTTTCCCAGTTCAGATATCCGATTTATAGGATGACTGGCAGTAGGTAGGATTCGAACCCCCGCACTCCTGAGACGGCTGAATCCTGAGGCAGATGCCTTTAACCACTCGGCCACAGACGGGCCACAGACAGGGATATTCCCACAAATTGTTTTAAGGGGGAACCATGAGCCCTCCATTGAAGCACATTTTAAAATGACCTTTTAATGTACCTCTTTCTCAGAATCTATTTGATAATTTTTAACGTAGTTTTTACTAGTTGTTGAATGGATGTTTAACTATAATTTAATAGGGGAATTTTTAAAAATTTAATTTAGTTTTTAAATTACATAATTTTAAGTGAAACTATATATTTTTTACCTAAAAAACATCAATGATATTAAAAAGAAGAAAAAAAGGTAAGACAGTTATACTCAGTCTCCAAAAAACAATTGAAGGGATTTAACATCTTAAAAGTTTTGAGATATAAGCGTTTAAAGCGTTAATATAAGCGTTTTTATTTCCTCATTCGGATTGAATAACATGTTATGTAAAATTTTGAAAGGATTTGGCCAACATAGGTGGGTTGTAGTTTACATTAAATTATTTATCTCCCTTCGAAATATCCAGAAAAGGATATATATTTTCCTTCACCGAACTATAAGAGATCAGTGCATTACTCTGAAAAATTATTTAATTATCAAACATGCAAAATGCGCTACGGTGCCGATCAATAACTCAAAAGATGTTAATAAGTTTTCGAGCATTTACGTTAGAATATTTATTACAGCTAACGTTTTGCGCTTGAACTATGAGTTGATGTCAGTTGCAACCGGTTTACTTTTACGCCTCAGCAGTTTCGCGGTGAAGATGCTGAGAATGACAATTTTCGATAAAACACTAATTAAAAGTAGTTCTAAAATTGAAAATTTTGGCTGATTGCAAATTCGAAAAGTAGTATGGTTCTGAAAGTTCTGGTTAGTGTAGGGCAGGTTTTCCATAAAATAAAATATTTTTTACTAGTGGTGGTTATTTTTGTATGTATTTTAGTATTTAGATAGTATGATAATTCTGAAGTAATAAACATGTCATTTAGAATATTGTCTGTTAATGTATTTAGCTGTATTTTTTTAAAAAAAAACTTTTATTGCTGTTTTTTGCGTTTTTCTTACATTATATGTATTTAGGAAGTTCTTAAAATGCACCTTTTCTCCTAAAAGTTCTTATACGGAACCTTCATTAAGGAATCAGAATAACCTAATTACAAGTTACTTTAATATTCACCTAAATTCCTACGGAAAAATAATTAGGTTTTTAATAGTACTTGTCACAAAGAACCGCTTCCGTAAAATCTTTATACACCTTAGAAAAATTGCCAAACGCAGAATTTTTATAAAAATAACTTGTTAAACAGGAAAATTTTCCACAGTAGTAATGGGGTTGTCCAAATAACATGAATAAACCATTTAATATCGAACACTTAATTTAAGTAATAGCATCTGTTTAATAAATAATTATCGTCACCTATGGCGATAAAAGCCAGTTATTTGGCAATAAAAATTGTCACTTAGAAACACCTTAACGGAATTATTCTTTTCCCCTTTTTTTGCTGTTTGCAATAAATTACTACTATTGGTATTCCGCAGCTGAAAACGAAGTTACACGTCCATTTAATTATTGCATTATTCAAGGAAATAATAATCCAAAATCCAAATGAGCGTTGCTTCGTTAAGTATTAGCTTTAGGAAAAGTTACTCTAAATTAACTGTGGCTAAAAACTAAATAAAATGGCAAAATTTAACTTTTTTTTAGAATTAAAACTATTTGCCAAATCGAAGGCTGAATATGGTCAAACGATATCTTCTTAACATATTTTATTTGTGTATTTTGTACTATATATATTCCAATGGTATATAATTAAAATTAAGCATTTTCTATACTATCATTAGACCTGACATACATTTAATTAGTTATTTTACTTTATGTTCCTGTTACTATATTATTTATTTAAAATTTTGAGAACTGAAATCGTTTAACAGAAAAAGATCTGAAAATTGGCTATCAAATTGATTGAAAGTACCAGTCATTAATTCTGATAAAAGTTTATGTAACACAAGGGTCAAACACGATTTCTGAGGTCGTAGGAAAATAAGTTGTTTTGGCAGTAAATTTCTGAAGTATTTTGCTTAAAAAAATTCAAATGGATTATTAATTACAAAACTCTTTTGTGCATTCATGAGGCGAAAAATTTGCATTTTTGAGGTTTTAAAACCATTGAAAGCTTTTAGATTTCCATAAAAGTGGAGAATCTTTTGAGGCAGATGCTATTTAAACCAGCAGTCTGTAAGTTTCAATTGAAACATCATTTGTAACGCGTCACAAAATTTCACGATAGTTTGAAGCCAAAAGGAGTCATCTTGTTTGCGTTTATAACCCACCTCTAAAGTTAGGTCTTAGAGAACAAGTTGCGGAGGAACTGGGATTTAAACTGTAAGCAAGCTTTATAAAACGGTTAAATACTTACTATAAAGTAAGTGAAACAATTTTAAACAATCGATAAATTGTGAAATTTTTTTCAATGGTGATGATTGGACAAATTTGAAAGGAAACGGCTTTCAACTGCAATCTTGCTTAATAAACAGGATTCAAACTTAAAAATGAACCAAAAGGTTTTAAGATATCGAAAGTTTGAAACATTTTCACTGCTTCAAACCCGGAACGTTTTAGCTGCGACCACTATTGGGAGCGTGGATTTACCACACACTAAAAACGAAAGAGTGAAATCCACTCCAGTAGGAGAAGTGCATTTTTGACACTGGAGAGGAGTGAATATTAACTCAGACTGAGTTAAAATCACTCGTTTGGAGTGATCCTCTCGGAGGTTTAACACACAAAGGATCCACTCCTATAGGAGAAGTGCATTTTCTAGACTGCAGGAGTGAAAATTAACTCAGGCAGAGTTAAAATCACTCGTTCGTTTTAAGAGTGCAGTTTTGCGGTAAAATCATACTTTTGATGCACCACAACAGTGCTGAATCTACGCTCAAAAAAAAATAGTGGTGGCAGCTAGAAAATTCCGAGATTCCGGTGCAATCTTGAGCCAACATTTTTAATAGTATAAGATGAAGAATTTTTTTAAATGCTTTCTTACGGCAAACATGAAAGAGTCGACTTCTTCCTGGATATCCCTCTCTGTGAAGTGTTTCGGATCAGACAGATGCATGTCCAGCAACAGGTCCATGAAGGCTTTCTTTTTCTCTGACCTAGCCTCATTCTCGCCACTGGTCAGAATCTTGGACATCATCTCTTTTTTACGGTCTGCTATCACCTGGAAATATTAGAAATAATAAGAATTTTGTTGCTTAGACTTTGACTGATGCAAAGGAGTCTGAGAGGCCTCAAAATGATTGAAGTGAATCCGTAGCTGAATAATTTATGAGAGTTGCACTGTCTCATAATTTAACCGCTGAAAAAACTTTGCAAGACTTGCGAAATATTCCTGCCCTCTTGATACACTTTATCGAAACAATGAATTAATCAGCTGCTTCGTTATTAATATTTTTTTTTAAGTTTGATCATTCTAGCTTGCAATAGGAAAGCTAGTATTAAGACACATTATGTAAAGTCCTGAAGTATCTACTTAAGTCCATGCATGAATTGCCAGAAAAAAACAGAAACAACATATGGATTTTCTGCATTTATTACATACCGTTATTAACGAGAGTTGTATTTATTACATATATTTATTACATACTGCCCAAATTGACAGCATTTTGAAAAAGGTTTAGAGGAAAATTTAAACTATAAACCGGTTTAAATAAACTACATCAATCCCCAAAATTAAGAGAAAAGGTTTTGTACAAATTATAGGAAATTTCCACAAAACTAACGTATTTTATTTTATTTTTTTGCTGTTCAGGGAACATATTCTGAAATTGGTAATGACAACTATGGCATTCTTTTAGGAAAATATTTTCCTTACCTTGCTGGTGAACTTGTCCATCTTTGCAGAATCTTGAGCAAAGGTCTTCCCTCTCTGCGTCTTGAAGTAAATCCAGTCACTCCACAGCCAAGGTCGCAAAAGTCTCGCGATGAAGGCTTCAGCAACTCTTGAAAAACAATGGGATTAGTTACATTTGATTTATAAATGAAGAGTACACGGGAAGAACCGATTGATTTCTTTAGAGGCTTTCCGTAATTATCTCTGTTTGGCGAACAATGGCGATTGAAAACCGGTTTTTCTTATGGTTCTTCATTTGCGGTACAAACGTGTGACTCGTTCCACTCAACTCTGGCGTGAATAAGGGTTGCCGCGAAAGATAAACAAAGTGAGTAACCGGTTTCTTTACACCAGTTTAGGCGATGTCTCGCTAGCATCTCCAAAGAGGCTATTGAAGAAAGCCATGTACGAAATCAATCGGTTCTTCCCGTGTACTCTTCAAATGCAATTGATTACAATAACAAATCATATCCTATCACAACGAATGATATCTTTGACAAAGTTTTTTTTTCTTACCTGTGCATGGATTTCACGTAGAATGAATCTTTATTATCTTGCGCTCTTATTTTCAAGCCCATAGCGGTCTCTAATGTACACAAAAAATATTTTTAAAAAGTCAGCATAGTAAAATAAATGCATTGAACATACAAAATAGAAAATAATTAAAAGCAAAATACATATTTATAACTTAAACTTTAATGGACCTCAATAATAAAATATGAAGGGTAGTAGCGAAACTCATATTCTCCGAAGTATAACTTAGATAAGTGGGCCACTTCATTGGTGACATTATCCAATTGAAATTGTTATAAAAAGTCCCCAATGACAAGTCGCTATAGACTGGACCCATTATCTTAGTTAATACCTTAGAGAATGTGAGTTAGACACCTAGACAGTTACATTAAAATCTATGTTATTTTTAAAATAAAAAATCCGGATAATTAAAAAAAACTAATGTTCCCTATCTATTTCATACCCTGCTAGTACAAAAGCATACCAAACATTTTCAGAACTAAAAATGTATCCGTGTGCTTCAATGCTTTTAAGAACATGAATCTTGCACATTGCACAGTGATAGCTTAGATTTTGCAGTTATTATCGGTTCATGTTTTCTGATATTACATGGACTCTGACTATAGTTTGCCAGAATAAATACCTTCCGGCCTCTAAAGAGTTCGTGCAGCCAAAATTCTCGACTCATTCCCGTGTAGAGAGCAAGGAGTTCTATAGTAGGGTAGAGGATCGACTCGTACTGAGCTGCCATCAGCAGCCATGGCTCACTACGGAACTCAAATAGAGTGGCAAAAAGTGCTAGTTAATTTATAATTTTAATACTGAGAAAGGAAGTACACCCAGGGCAAAGGCGGCAATAGAGCCCGCACCCTTTACAGCTCGCGGACTGCTAGCGTTATGACCTGCGATCCAAACCACTCGGCCATTGAGCCCACATTGCACCCTTTTGCCACATTGCACCCTATATTGTCTCCCTCTTGGTCTATGGTGCGGCTGGTAGGTTCAGTCTCTACCCTACTATAGAACTTTTTGCCTAAGTCTTGAAGTCACATAACAAGTCGCCCTTAACAACTGCGTTAAATGCTTACTCAGGTGTTGACACATCAGTTGACAGCTATTTTAAATTAGAACGTTTTCGTGTAGCGCTGGTACAACGTTAATTTAACCCAACCCTCGCCCTAAAAATCACATATCTCACCAGTTCTGGGGGCTGTAGGGAGCCTAGTGGTCAAGGATCTCGGACTTGAGATCGGAAGTTTGAGAGTTCGAGACCCGGTCGCCACTGAAGACCTACCGAGTATATGCGGAGTACGTGCTCGTAAAATCTGTTGGATTCGAAAGTCCTGTGGTCGGTCATTGCGCAGTTCACCATGGGTACAGGTTCCTGGAGAAAATTTCCCTCCCCTTCAGGGACATGTCTAAATTGTGGAGGTGGCGACAGATGGCAGCATCTGTCATTAGTGTATGTGTGCGTCTTGTGTTTGTCCTACTTGACGATGGTTTATAAGCGGGTCCTTGCGACCAAGCACACTAGCCTGAAAATATATGTCAAACCAACCAACCAACCATCACCAGTTCTGGTTCGACGTTCTTAAAAATTGTATCAAACCTACCATTGATATTAATAACTGAACTGAAAAAATCATGTGTGACGTCCGCATTAGCTGATTCGAAAGTGTCCATTTTGGTTTTTGGAGATTTGACAGTAACAAAAGAGTTTATTTTCGTGGTTTGCATCAATGAAAATGGCTGACTTTTGGAAACATTTATTATGTTAAGGTTTGCGATATTGTTTATTTATCCTTTCGAATGTATTGGAAAGAATGACTTGCTTCTTAAAAGTATCTTTAGAAGGTGTATTTACGTGTCAAAGGTTTGTGAATCTGGAATTTTACCAGGACTTACTACAATAATTTCAATAGTATCTAATGGGATATTTATAACTGCCACGTTTCTATTTTTGCACGTCAGTGATTTGTCAACCTCCTCCCCAAACTATTTCCAACAGGAATCTTCGTGGTTTTGTTCACGTATCAAGCTCAAAGCTTTGGATATTCTCTGAATAAAAATAGTGGCTGTGTGTCTTGAAGAAAATCAGTTATCAATTGAATTGGTTAAAACCGACTTAAGAGGACTCTAAATTAGAATCTGACTCTTCGTCTATTGTGATGTGTGAAACTTCTTGTGAAAACTATGACTTTTCCCTGAAACTCTATTGTGGTGTTGCGGTCTTTAAAGAATGATTGCCGTAGCGTGTCTTCTCATTATTGCGTACAACAAGGCAAACTTGGCATATGTGTCTTCTCCTAGTGCCGGAAAACGTGAGTACCTATTTTTATTAAACTCTATGAAATTGCAAATTGTGTCAAAGCATTTTCAGGTTGTTTTTACTTAATTCTCTATTGAACATAATTTTAATATTTACTTGGCTTTTTTCTTAGAGATAAAGATATTTAAACAAAGTTTCTGGCCCATATAATCAACTGCTCGAATATTTACATTGCTTTCTTCAATCAATTTGTTTCCATTTTAACTTTAATTTTCGAATAGCACCAATATAGGAATCATCGGTAGTTTTGCTGACATCTAATAAATAGTTTTTGTTTCAATAGCATCTCCTAAAACACTCAATTTTAACGTATATTCAAACTAACGACGTTATTTTAATGCTTTTGAAAATGCTTAAAATTATTACATTGAATTATTATTCATACCACATATGATGTCTAAAGTGCAGAGGGTGACATAGGGTACGATGTCAACGACGGTGGCTTTTTCAGCACATGCTTTCTTCAGCTTTTCCACCATGTACTTCGACTGGTCATCGAACACGCTCACGAAATCTTCCAAAATTCGAAAATGAAAAGCAGAGGTGATCGCGCGGCGACGCTGTTTCCATTTGCTGCCTTGGCTGTAAAAAAAGTTAATGATAATTGATAGAAAAGTTATTGATTGATATTAAAAAAAATTACTGATATTGAAAAATTATTGATATTTTAAAAATATTAATAATTTATATTTGAAAAATTGATGATTGCACAAATATTTGATTCAATATATAATAGTTTATAGAAATTATTGTCTCTGAAAAAGATAATATTAAAAAAAAAACAATTTTATTATTTCAATTTAACAATCGATTATTTCAATTATTTCCTTGTAATAGTCTAATTTTCCTTGTCGCTAGTTTAAGTTAACTTTTCTAATGAATTTTGGGGATTTTTTATTATTCAAAACAACTTGTAGTTAATTGTTCGGAAATTATTTTTTGAACAGCTTACTGTTTGTAAACATTTTAAAACTCTTTATCATTTCAACCGTTTGACAGCTAATTAGTTCGAAACTAATTTATCATGAATAAATGAATTAATGTTAACTAAATGAACCATAAACTGAATTATTTCAAATTTTTGCTTTATGCAGAGAAAAACCAAGTGCAATACTATCAATATTGTTTTCCTTAAAGCAGAAAGAAAATTGTTTTACTTATTATACTATTTTTTCTACTTAAAGTGTTGGCAACATTTTCCCCATACCATACCAATTTTGGTCCCCATGTTCGTCCCGTCGTTAGCATTGGAGGTCACGTGATCATCCACTCTAATACTTGAATTAAGAACTCTTTGCTTAATACTGATTGTAGTAAAAATATCCGATTGCTCATAAGTTAGAACTTTCACACGAAAACAGTTTCATAATCAACTAAGTACGAAATACGACGAAAATATTTTTAAAATAATTTAAAATATACAAAAACATGTTAGCTTATTTGCAAGTTCTTCAAAATGCTTTTTTCTTGTCTTATAAATACCGAAAATAAAATAAAAATGAGAAATATACATGCTTTACATTCTATGCATAATTACTTTGTATTGAAATGTTAATATTTTATAAAGACATAATTTTTTCGAATGACATCGAAAATTTTATTTTCGCTTACCTCGTTACCAATCCTTCTTTTAGCCACAATTTTAAAAAAGTGTAATCGAACGACTTACGAAGATTGTTGGGGCTTTTCAGTATAGCCTAGAAAGAAAGCGTTAAATAATTAAAGCTTAAGTATTTTTAATTAGAAAAACTAATCACATCTCATGAAAAATAAAAGTAAACTCTTCAGTTTGGTGTTTTACTAGCGATTAACTTATAATGGGAAAATATACTGTACAGATAGTTATTTTAATAATTGCGTAAGATTTTATTTTCTTTGTGTTTCACAAAAAGTAAATACTACAAATTAAAATGTAGAATTTACTTTTGGATTACTGTTTTGGATTGTATTTTTTTTACACTGAAGTTGTCACAATAAGAGTCGCTTACGTAATATTTGTCTTAAATATCCAACATTAAATAACTTGAGTTTAATTTGAGAAATCACCTCGAATAATTCCGGTGAGAAGCAAAACACAACTGGCCTCAGTCCCGTCCACATGTAGAACAATCCATAGTTCATTTGCTGGTGGATACTGCACAGACCTCGAAGCAGCTGGAAAAACACTGAAAATTCTTTCGTATATAGAAATTACAAAAACGATTTTTTTAATACGTAACTACGTGTTTCAATACTATGATTGATGCATTAAAAACAGTCTTCAAAATTAATTCAACATATTTCCTTTATTTTTTTTAATAATATTTTTAGAAAAAAAATCTTTACATTTATAGATAACAAAAATTGTCAAAAAAAAAATAAACTATAGTCACGATTTTATTTTTTCAAAATCAATATCATACTATCTAAATATGTGGATAAATATAAATACCACCTAATTAAATTTATTGAAAGATTTTTTTTCTTAATTACGCTTGCATTTTTATAAAACGTCTAATTTTGTGGAAAAACTCAAGTACATTGACGCTTTTAACAAAACGGCTCGTAAACTTTTGTATGCTCTTTTAGTTGATAACTCTAAAGTCAATTTACACAATGTTTTTTTTTGTGTGTTATTTATATTTTTTATGCTACGTCAAAATAAAAACATTTGTACCCGTTAAAAAAAATTAAATTAAAAACATTGTTTAATTCGTCATCGAATACATATTTTATTAGTTTTTAAGTTTTTTCCCGCCGTTACATTAAATAACTATTGCTCATATAAAAATGATCAAATATGTTTTCTTCAAGAGTAAACTGTCAACGTTTTGTTTTCGATGTTTTTCGTAACCATTAAACACTCATTAACTTCCTACTGGTACTTTTTAATGACTACATTTGAACAATAAACAGTTTAGTTTTGTAAACATAATACAGGTAATTAAATATGCAGGAGCATTTCTTTGAAACTAGTATTTCCCAAAAAATAATTATAGTTCGAATTCTTAGATTTATTGTCACAAAAAGAAGCTGTATCGCAAAAAGAAATTAAATAATTAAATTTATAAATTCCCTGCTTTAGAATTCCATTTGAAATGAATATTTTTTTTTGAATAAGAGATACTTTCTGATTTATTTAAAACGTGTTAAAGTTTATTTTCTATAAGAAATTTGGTAAAGATTAATATTTTCTTTTTGTTTGCGTTTTGTCATTGATTAAATGTTTTGTTTATTATAAACAAGCTATCGATCATCTCATTAAATAGCTTAACTATTGAGTGTTTATCCCTATCCAGACAGAATGTCTATAGTTCATGCACTTCAAACATGTTTCTTTACTTAAAAGCCAACCTCGCCAGATTCAGAACTAAGTCTCTTCCTACTAAAGCTAAACTCTATCGTATGGGCCTTGTCTCGTCGCCCCTGTGTGCTACCTGTAGTGTTGAAAAAACTATTGAGCACATCCTCCTTGCATGCACTCGGTTTGATAGTGAAAGAGTCAAACTTAGACAAGGAATCGGCTGTATTCCCCTTCATTTCCCTTGGTTGTTTGATTTTTCCAGTGATGATGGTTATGATTCACATGAGGCTAAAGGATTATTAGGCTTACCGAAGCAATTATGAAAGATTTCTAACTTTTGTTGATTTGATTCTGTAAGCCAATAGAATCTGGGATTGATCATTGCGATGAAACAGCCTAGTCGGCGGGCACATATCGCATGAAATATACTATTACTACCATTTAAAAGCCACGTATCCACAAAACCGCAAATAACAGCGATGTAAAGAGAACTTGCAGATCTTATGCTGAACTGTGTAAATAAAATACCCATGAACACACCTAGAACTTTTAAATGTGTTGATGTGGTATTTCTCAAATACTTTATTTTCTTAGACTAAATGTTTTTCATGTCAAAACTCTTGACCGGAATTTAATGTTTCCTTTTCTTCTTCCAATGAAACCACTTTCAAAAATGAAGCAACAGGTATTCCCATAGAATTGACCAATGCATGTTAAGGGAGAATAGAAGTGGTAGCCGAGACTCCAAAGTAAAGTTTTCTCTGTTAATCAAATGGGAAAAAATATTTCCTGGACCAAATTACTCCATCTGCATTGAATATTTTATACGCTTTTTATGTATGCAGTTGGAGCTTAAAAGATACTATGAAATAGTATTTTTTTAAAAATGGTTTCGATTATTTTGAAGCAAAATTATTTATTGTAAATTAAAAAGATTCGGAACCAATTTCGAAAAGTATTATTAACCTACGCATTTGGGACAGTATTAAACTTTTGATTTAATAGTATTAAACTTTTGATTTAATTCAAAATGTCTTGTAAATTAACCTCTGAAAGGATTTTTGAAACACCACCGAAATCTACTTGACGCTCTTTATACGTCATTTTTACAATAACAAATCAAATGATTAGGTGTTAGTTTTTTTAAAGCTTCAACATTCTGGCTTGGATTAGAAAAGTTACTATTAAGGCAAATTGTAAAATAACATCGTAAAGGAATTCTACAAATGTTCAGGTATGTGTACCTCTGGAGCAAAGCTTTTCAGATAAGCCACCCAACTCGGGCCCACACCATACGAATGTTACGTTGTCTGGTATTCCCAAGTTATTGCGTGTTATCCCCATTGCTGGACGAGAACAACCTGTGTAAGGCTTAGATGTGTGAACGTGAAGACGTTAGCCACAAAAGTCAAGGATGCGAAATAGGTCAACTACCTCACTACGGAGCCCTTTTTGCCCCTATCGGGGTCCTCCAGACCTCTAAATCCACTCTTACTTTCGTTTTTTTATTTTGTCCCTCCAGGTGTGGGGGTTTTCCTAGTCATTTTGTCTCGGGTTGCGTTTGGGTGCAATGATCCATGGTTGGATTACGGATCGTGCCGCTGTAATATCCCGAATACGATGGTGTTGAAACCTCGTTGTGCAATCGATTACTTAGATTTTCTTGGTGTTATTTGAGGAATATTTATTTTGCCACTGCTTACTGTAAACAATTTATCTGTTTCCAAATTTAACATTTCTTCGGGTATCATGCGCTAACTTGTGGATATTCTTCGAATATTAGTTCTCGGTACTCACACTCTTAAAACAAGGGAGTGAAATCCACTTCTGTAGAAGTGCATTTTCGACACTGGAAAATAGTGAATATTAACTCAGACTGAGTTAAAATCACTCGTTTAGAGTGATCTTGTCGCCGAATCAACAAAGGTCCACTCCTGTAGGAGTAGTGCACTTTCGACCCTGGAGAAGTAAAAATTAACTCGGACTGAGTTAAAATCGCTCATTTGTTTTAAGGAGAGAGCACTTGTTGAACATAAAGGCTTATTTATATTCAGATAATTTACTCAAATCAGGCCTACAAGATGCGAGTCGGACATGCTAACCACCATATCACCCGCATAAATGATGTGAAATTGGTCAATTTCCCCATTTTGGAGCCCCTTTTACCCTTATCGGTGTCCTCCTTGGTTATACCTCTAAATTCACTCTTACTTTCGTTTTTTATTTCGTTCCTCCAGGTGTGGGGCCTTCCTAGAAATTTTGTCTAAGATTGAGTTTGGAATCAATGACCCAGGGTTTCGGTTACGGATTGTCATGATGTAATTTGTTGCCAGGTATTGCTATTATTCGTTGTGTAATTAGTTACTACAATCATTGTCAAATGACACCAAGGAAAGCTATCTTACATTTTCTCTTATAAACGATTTTTTGTGGTAGCAAATTTAGCCCTACTTTATGTATCATGCCCCAACTTTTAGATATTCTCTAAATATTTGTACTCTGTACACATTTGTCGATCTTGTGGGCATGAGAGTTGAGTTGGCCTAAGAAAAGCTATCCAACCCGGACCCACTAAATGTGTCTGGCATGCTAACTACCATAGCACCGACAGAAGTCAATGATGCGAAATGTGTCAATTACCCCATTTTGGAGCCCCTTTTACCCCAATCGGGGTCCTCCTACGTTAGACAAGACCTCTAAATCAACTTATACTTTCGTTTTTTATTTCGTGTCCCTCCAGGTGTGGGGGTTACCCAGCAATTTTGTTTAAGGTTGCGTTTGGGTTCAATGATCCAGTGTTCAGTTACGGATCGTGTCTAAATCGTTGTAGGATGCGGTAGTGTTGAAACCTCATAATTGGTAACTGAAATATTTGTTATGCAACCGGTGAAAGTTTTCCCTCCACTGCTTTCATAAAGAATTTGTCTAATAAAAAAAAACTTTAAAGAATTGTGCTCTTAAAAACTGCAACTTTAAATTAGACATTTTTTAAACCATAACTTTAAAATTGACGCTTCTTTTTATGTTAATAACAATCCTGTAAAACTATTTTTTTTCATTCTTCTGCATTAATCAACATCTTATCCTAATATTCTAGGTTTATATAGTTTTATTGAAATTAATTCAAAACAATCATGATACTAATGCATTTTTTATCAAAACATCGTTATCATTGATCGATGATAGTGTTAAATTAATGTATTTATAATTGTATATTAAATTTCCAAGAAGAATAGTATAATATATAAAACAATTATACCAAGCTTTTATCGTTGACTACGTTTTCCAAGTAATATTTCATACAATTTAACTATACTTTAACGTTCATTTGATAAAATTAATAATTATTTATTTAAAAACATAAAAGAAACACAAAGATCTAGTCTAAATTTAGTTTTTATTGGTTATTGTGAAAAATACATACTGAAATCCAGATTAGAAAGTTAAGTAAAAAAATCTTAATTTTGGGATGAATATTTTACCGCATTATTTACTATGAAGTTTAATGAAAAGGTAAAATTAAAAATTTCATAACCAATATGACTTATATTTACAAGCTATTTTTACTACTAGTAAATCGATAAAAATTTTCTTCTTCGTTTAAAAATATAATCAAAAGTTACCAATTCCCATATCATTTCTAAGAACTTATTTTTTCACTTTCGATTACTATTTCTATCAACTTGCTAAATTTAGAGAACATTGTTCCGTGTATTTTGTTTTACTGAACCTCCAATTTATAATGTTTCACACTAAAATCTTGCATATATAAATAAAAATAAATCTGTTCCTTTAAATTCATTTTCCTTTAAAAATAGTCAGTTGGATAAATAAGTCAGTGTGTGTCTAATAAAAAGTTCAAATTGCTTGTTAATAACTCAAAACGACTGTAATTCAAAGGCTTTAGGGGCTATCCAGATCTCGCCGGATAATTTTTAATCAGAATTTAAAAGCGTTAAATCGAGTTTTTGTTTCAGAAATAATTTTATTTCTAAACTGTTGTATTTCCTTATATCATATTCTTAAACGGGTTTAATCGATTGCTTTCACTTTTCTTCGTGTTTTCTTCGTGCTTTAGGGATATTTGCGATTTTGCTTTCTTTAGGTAGTGCATTCACAACATTAGTTGTATAAATACTTAGAAAAATCCTTAATTTAGGCAGAAATTGAAAACAATTTACGCGTATCAAGTCTTAAAAGTGCTGTAATGTTTTAAAATTTCCAAATAGAATGCCAATTAATAATGCAACATAATATATTATTAAATATTCTTTAGTATATTATATTAAGATTAATACAAAAAGGAGACAATTAAATTAAAAACAATCTGTTAATGCTACTTCAATTACCCATTGGTGACTTTTTGGACATCATTTATGAATGAAAACATTAACTTTTAGTTTTTAAATTCGTTTTTAATAATAACTTAATTAATATCAACCAAGAAAATATATGAATAAATACAAAACCAAATCATATTAGCAGCTTAGGGGAACATTCCTGTTCAGGCAGACTAGAAATTTAAATTAAGTAAGTTTTAACAAAGTAAAAATAATATTAATTACGGCATCACGTATTTGGCAAGAGACTTTTTTAAAAAAAATACGTATGCTTCGTGTATACAAATTAAAAATGTGAGTCGTCAATAATTATAATAAATTTAAAGAGAGCGATTAAAAGATGAGTATTTGTCAATATTTTGAATAGAAATTGGTAAACTGTTAGAGTTTACGAACTAAATAATAAAAATGTTTTCTAAATATTTCTTTATTAAAATTAGGATTTGTATAAATTTCTTGGTCTTCTTGGAGAGATTATATCTTTAAATTTAGAAATATATTTGCGTCGCAAATAAAGAGTAATAGGGAATAAAGGAATCATACCTAAAGGTAGAAGATTAAAATTTCGAAAATTAAAGGGTACATTACATTGAGAATGTTAAATTTTTAAACATTTACCTGACATAAATTGTTTAGTACAGTGGTCTTGCATTTGTCTCATATTTAGTTTATCAAAAAAAAACAAGCATAAAGCTCATTTTTACGTGGCAAATATTCTTGCCAACCGTTATAAATGATCGTTAAGGAGGCAGAGCGTGAATAGAGGGGGTGTTTCTGTTAACGGTAAATTATAGGATGGAAAACCATAAGTGCCCCTAAACCCAGCAACGAAGAAAAAAGCGAAAGCATTCGAATGAAATCAACAATCCGAGATATTAGAATAGAATTGAACCACGTCGCAATATAAACACCATAATCGAAACCATAACTAAAAGAACATATTTGGTTGTGTGTTAGTAATAAACAAGCTCTTGCAGTTTTTAAACAAGCTCTCTATCTAACCCTAGGAGCCATTCTTATGAAAATGCACTACAAATTCACAGCTAAAAAGATTTTTCGCAAGGAATCCGAAATCTGTCTACCCTCTTGGTTTTGTCGGTTTTTTGGTCAATTAATGAATCAACTGCATAGGTATCGGTATCTTTGGAAAACATTCTAAAAAGGATCGTGTATGTTGTGTCTCTAGAGCAAAGAGGTTAAAATTGTAAGGAAAATGGAGCTGATAGATAACAATAACTTTAATAGTTAACTATGAGAACACAGCCTAACCGATTTTTGTTCAATTACAAGACTTGAGATGAGTAGACTTACGTCAATCAAATTTCAAAACCAGGAAAGTGCAAATTCGAATTATGAGAGATTTTATTAAACGGTAAGCCCAACAGGCTACCGTTTTCCATCTCCGTTTTTTGCACCTTTGTGGTTTTATCAATATACACTGCTCTCAACAATTAGGGGAGCGCATGGTTTAAACTCTTTCAACCCCAAAGTTTCCATTTGTAATCATGAGCTTGCGATTTTTTTCTCACTAAGTTGAGATTGCACTAATTTATCGTTAGAGGAAAAAATCATGTGTTTTGAGGATGTAAATAATGTTTGTTTAAATCAAATGAAAATATGAAAACATGGTGAAATAAAATTCACTCCCAAAAAATTTTTATGAAATAAATTGACCCTAAATTCTTCACTCTTGTATTCTCAGATGTTTAAAAATTGATTTTACCTCTTTTTTGCAAATAAAAATTTGAAAAAACTATTATTGTAATTTATTCTTAATATTTTATTCTAATTTTCCCCCTTAAATTTCAGTTAAAAAAATTAATAATTTTCAACCTGTTTTTTACCATTTCATTCTGTATGGATAAGGAATCTATTTCACAAATTTTAGATTTTTAGAATGAAAAACAAAGCGCTGAAACTGAAAGGGTTAACAAAAGTACGCAATTACGCGAAGTGCTCCCCTAATTGTTTTGAGCAGTGTATAACTTTAAGTCAAAGTTATATTGATTAAGGAAATAATATAATACTCACACACATTGGTATCCGTCGTCTTGTTCCGGAACACCGACGACAAAATACACACCAGCATCATCACGTGCCAGTCACATTTCGTACCGGGCAGGGTACTGAGTCCCTCTAGATTATATCTCCACCACAACCACTGTAACAGTACCATAAACAACACTACACCTAGTGGTACAAGAATGGGCCAGAGCCCGGTACCGGGTTCGGTTTGAAGTTGGGTCACCCAACCGAACATGGTGAGATTGTAGAAGAATGGAGTGCGGAGGACTTAAATCACAAACTTGCTGTACTTGTAACCTACAGTTGCAGAAATGATGTATCCACGGCTGTAGAAGTTTTTCTTTAGAAAACTTTTGTCGAGCTTTTAGAATGAAAATTTAGTCTTAAGTCAGCCGAACATACAGAAGAGAATGTTGTAGAAATTATCCACGGTTTTTTTACGTGAACTTCAACTTAGACATCACTGTTGCTTGCTTTGAAAAACCCTGTTGCATTTGTAAAACACTGTTAAACTTCTTGTTATACACTATTGTTGAGCTTGAAAAAAATGAGTAACTTTGAAGACTTTTTTTAAACAGTGCCACAAATTTAGAAAACAAAATAACGACCTAAGCAAACATAACGAACTTATAAGACTATTTTTGTAGAATGAAACAAAAGTATAGACTTCAATCTCTTCCATTTAACACACAGAACTCGAAACATAATCCTGTAAAAACGACTTTCTTCGAAGAAATTTCAGAATACATTTAGAAATTAGTTCTCTACCGCACAACCAAACCTGAAACGTAGGAACCACTTTCTACAAAAGAAGTTTTTAGAGAGTGAGAGTTTCTTTGGGAGGGAGAATGGTGATAAGGGGGAGAAATAATGCAGTGTTTCGGATTCTGTTGGCTACTCGTTTTTTATGTTCCGCCTCTGTTCCTAATTTTTGTCTGTGGTTATGTCGTGTTTCCGCTGTGTCGCTTCCGGTTTTTCTACTGTGGTTAAATATTTGTTTATTGGGTGGATTTGTGAACTGTGTTTGTTCTGTAACTTTTTAAATTACAAATAACTATAATTTAATATTTTTTATTGTCGATGGAATTTGCCAAATTTATGTACTAGATTTTGGGATAGTCTTAACCTTGACATAAAATATATTACTGTAGAGTCCCGCTTATCTGAAAGGTACGGGACCGAAATAAAAAAATAACTGCATATTTAGAAAAATAAATCCAATTTTGTAAGTACGTATTTATTTTTTGTGTATTTATTTATACTTATACATTTCTTATTTTAACCGAAAGAATCGGGAGTTTTTTTTTGATAAACTGATTTTCTGATAACCGGGATTCGGATAAACGGGACTTATATGACGTTTAAATGTATCATTTCTTTGGCAAACTTTGCAAATAATCAGTTCTTTATAAGTGTCAAATATTAATAGAATATGGATAATTTATCCACTTTACTTTATCTGTAAATAGGATACAGTTCTAATGGTGACAAATAATTAAAACAATAGTGTCACTAAAAAAACATCGCATCGCAAGTACTTTCCTTTCATCACTCAATATGCATATGCCTTTATATTTATTGCAGTATTAATTATTTAATAATCTTATTCTTCAAAAGATCCTTTTATTTCCGATTTGCGACTTCATTGGATTTAAGAAATAAAACTTATTCGATAGAAAAAAAATTAGAATTAGTTTATTAGAACCAAAAGTTATTTTATTTTAAAAAATAGAAAAAAGTGCAATTGTTTCAAAAATCACGGTTGTATTTAAGTCTTTTTTGGCATTTATAATTTGAAAATTAAGACTTTTTTCTAAAATTATAAACTTTATCTTAAAATTTCTTAGCAAATTTAGATTTTAATTCTGTGTCATAAAATGAATATTATCGAATAACCTGTTCTGTAGTTTGTTTTTATAACATTTATGATTGCTTGGCACTTTCGTTAATATCTATGATTAGTTTTGCAAATATTCTGTATGTGTACAATATTGAAGTAAATATACTAGATTTCAAAAAGCTAATTTTTTCTACTATTAATTTATCATTTATTTGATAAAATAAATTCTAAGAAATTTTACCATTAAAAACAGGATAAAACAATGTACTCTTCCATGAATATACTTATAATTTACGTTTTGGCAAATGTTATTACGTTTAACCGTTAGGACTTATAAAAATTATTTAATTTTCTAATATCCCTAAATTACAACCATTTTTTTAAAAGTATTTGTCTTAACACTTTCAATTTTCTACCATAAAACTTATGGCATTTAACGAGTTGAATCAATATCGGATCATTGGCGACCAATGGGATTGTGCCAAAATAAAGCTCCGAAAAAAAAAACATTATTTTAAATGAAGGCTATGTAATCGCATAATTATAAGAATTTTAAGTAGGTTGTATTTACTTATGTTTTGTGATATATCGTTAAAACATAATTCATTGAACAAATTCTTGAAGTTTTAATCCATGGACATAAAATATTGTCGAATGAGTCATAACATTTGAGGTGTGACGAGTAAAAAATAGGCACATATTATGTCAACGAGTTGTATATTTCTTTTCCTAATAAAAAATGCATGCATGATTAAATAGAATAAATTACATTTTATATTTTCTGTCAATGTCATCGTATTATTTTGACGAATTTATCCCTTAATTTGGCAAGATAAGAATTTGCAAAAAAAAAAGGTTTTCGGCTATATGAGTTAATGATACATTTTAAATTTAAGCAATAATTAGTAAGTTTTTTTAAACAATAATTCGCGTTAAGTCTAAGTGTGAGTGCACAATAAGTGTTGATGCTGAAAAAAAGACAAGGCATGTATTTCATTAACAATATTATTTCATAAAGCCTGGTGTTCAGATTCATCCTTTACCTAAAAATGCACTTGTATTTTAAATAAAATGGTAATTACATTATAGAGTAGACTGACCAGTGAGTGAACAGGTCCCAGTGAATGAACATTTGGTAAATATAATAAAAAAATAAGGATTGAAAATCATTCCGCTAAATGGATTGGCAACACTCACCTCCTCCCATCTTGTAGGAAGCTATCTGACAAAGGTTGGTTGTCCTGGTCATTATATCCTGGTGTTCATTCAATGGCGAACGTGACGTCTTAAGCGTTCATTCACTGGTTAGTCTACCCCAGTGGTTCTCAACCGGTGGGTCGCGACCCCCTGGGGGGTCGCGAAGGGATCCTAAGGAGGTCGCAAAAAGTTTTTTTTTTTAAATTAAAAATATATATTTAAGAAACGTTTTACAATAATTTTGCAACTTGAATTTAAGAAAAAAGTCAGCACATATTATTTTACTTTATATAATGGTTAATTTACATTTCAACTTTTTTATGTTAATTACAACTTTTTTATGTTATTAATACATAATTTTAATTCTAGTACGTTTAAGTTGCAACAAGCTAATGAGCAACTTGTGCTTGTTTTGATTTAACAATTTTTTGAATGTCTGGTTCGATTCTTGTCGCATACATAATCAAATCATTTTCCAAGTATAATGGATTTCTGGATTTAGTTTTTAAGTTCAACATTTTCGAGAAGCCAAGTTCGCAAAGATAGGAGGTGGCAACGAGTATGATATTCCTTCAGATACCAAACCATGGTATTCACGCCTTCTCGACAACAAAAATTTATGAATTTCTTCACGTGTGAACTCCAGTTTTAAAATGCTGTCGGATGAAAGATCCATCAATTTATCATGGAGTAGCAATGGATGCCATTTAGTGGTGTCATCTGTCATCATTAATTATTAGTTGTTAATGGTATTGAAAATTATACTATTGTTAATTTAATTGTTATTGGTGGGGGAGGGTAATGTCTTCAAATAAAAAAAAACAATTACCCACATATAGTTAATAAAGAGTACAGTATGTGTAGGACGGAGGGGAGGGTCGCGAAATTATTTTGTGGAGTTAGGGGGTCGCCACCTTCAAAAGGTTGAGAACCGCTGGTCTACCCTATACACAGAAATTTTTGGGCTTCAAACCTGTACCGCTTTTCTTCTGAACATATCGAATTCCAAACTGTTCATTTGGGTATCTCTATACATCGGGTTACGTGACTAGCAACGCGTTATGATTCTTCAAAAGTTCGATGTCACTCAGATTTTTGGTCAAGGGATATCAAAAATCGCATTTATTTTTATATCACCTGGGAAACGTAAGGCCTGTTTTGGGGTAGCCCGTAGTGTTTCCTAATTGAAGTTGTAGTACACGGTTTATACAAATTGTAGCTAATTGAGACATTTTCAGATAATCGTCAAGAATATTTTGCAAAAATTTTATGGAAATACTTATGTTTTATAGGAATTTTTGACTTGTTTTTAATGTGTATGTGACGTAATTCAATTTATAAGTTTTAAAATTTTATTTACATAATTTTTTTTTATGAATTCTTTGGTTTCTGAACATACATAAAACGGAACGCGAAATCTCCATTATATTTTGTGTGAATTAAATTTTAGAAACTTTATATCAGGAGGTAATGTAGTCTGTAGTTTTATACAGAAAATTTATTTTTTGAAGTTCAATTGTAAAGCACAGTTTAAATCATTTAACACACATTTAACCCATTCATTACAAAGGATTTTTTGTTTCCTCGTAATATGTGATAGGAATATCATTATCGAATCTGTAGTCGTACAGCCGCCGTGGGCCGTTTCAGTAGTGAAAGGTTTAAGCATAAAAAATACAAAAAAAGCCAAACAATTTTACAATGTTAATCACCGTAAAAAACGTTCAAAACTTTTTAAAAAAAACTTTCGATGCATAAATACCTTTTTATTAATTCAAAATCATTCTCTATTTATAATTAGGGTATGCTTGCTTATGGTATGAAAACTCGTGTGCTTGCGATGATAAGTATGATGCTTACGATGTCAAAACTCGTGTTTAATAACATCCACCAACACTCCCAAAGTCGCCTCTGCTTTGGAGTATGCGTGACCTTCCCCTTGTAAGAGCATTTTCGGTGATGGGTGTGTGTTTTAAAATTAGCTGCAATCGTTTCGTAAGGCGATGAAAGGTAAATCCACCTTTCCCCCTCACGGTGTCTTAACTATTGAGGCGGTTGAAACTGGATGGATCCAGTGAAAGTGAATCTCAATCAACGGAGGAGGTAGTGCTTGAGTGGTATAAGTCGGGAAGTAAAAGCCTTGAATAATGATTTTTTAAAATAATGGAAAATGTTATTCTCACTTTTTATTACATTTAATACACTATATTTAATCATTTTTTTTGCACAGGGATGACAGGTTGGCGCTATCTCTTAACCTTGCATGTGATAACAAATCATGTATTAGTCTGACGCCTTGCCATGTTTCACCCTTGATAGTCTGGATTTTCCAACTGTTGCAAGACTCATCTCCTTTGTCCCAAATGCCTTTTTCCTCTCGAACTTCAATTCGACAGATTCGCTGATCCAATCTGACTTCTTCAGACTGGTGGTTGTTAGAAGCATAATGTACAGGGGTGATCCGAAAGTCAGGACTAACTTCAAAATTGAATAATTCGAAAACAAATAAATAAAAAATTATGCTGTTTGTACCGAACTGATTGAAAAGAAGCTGGGTTTTATGTGGCTATACAAAATATCATAACCATAATGATAATCGTAGTTCTGTTGATGACCTACAAAGATAGCGCTCTATTTTTTTTATTTCATCAAAAGATAATTTACAAAAAAAATTACGGTATTAGTTACAATTATTTACATTAAGTGGTACAATATGATGTCCACCATTCAGAAGTACCGCTGCAAGATCAGTATCCATACCATTCACAGCATTTTTTATAGCATTTAAAGGTTTGTGGCAGACGCATTTAGCAACTTTCAGTGCTACTAGTGATGGGTTATTTAGTCACGGGTTATTTGTTTATACTTATTTTTTCGTAACCACACAAAACCCGGCTTCTTTTCAGTCCGTTTAGTGCAAACCGCATCTTTTTTTTCTTTATTTGTTTTCGAATTATTCGATTTTAAAGTTTGTCCTGACTTTTGGATCACCCGGTATTTAAAAATATTCCTGTAACATAAATGATTTATCCCGTCCAAATAAATATACTTAAATCGAAAGGCCAAAATCAAAAACTCTCGTATAAGCATATCACTATTTCAAATTGCATCGAAAACAGTAATGACTATTTTGGCATGGTATGAAACTTTAAATTAAAATGATTCACTATTATGGACATCCTCAATTGAATTAGATTATCCTGAATAATGCATAAAAAAATATATGTATCGGAAACTTTCGGAAAAGTATTACTGATTGCAATATCATACCGCCAAAACTTTTGTCTTGCAAAAACTTTGATTTTTTTTTAATCCATACTATGTTTTATTTTGTATTCAATATTGCAACGAAACAAGCTGATTTCGTTTGACTGACTTGCCCCATTTGAGTGCCAAACTATGACTATCTTTGCTGCATCTTCACCGGATTTGGATTTCTCACTGTCCCTCTCGTTTGACCCACATATATCGGCCCATGCTTCAGCTGTCTTAAGGTATTTGGGCTTGCGATTGTTGGGGGGAAACCAGGGGGTTTTAATGGTCCTTTGGCGTGGCCTTGGGATCTACAAATATTAAGGTAAGATCTGCCCATCTTTCGGTAGGTGAGTTCTGAACGCACTCGGGTTGGTTTTTTCGACACTCCCTTCGGTATATTTCTCGGCATACTTTAACTCTTTCAGTCCCAAAAATTTACTACACTACAAAAACATCTGTTCACAAAATAAGCTTATTTTAGGTCAAATAAGAGTTCCATAAGCAAAAATTAATTTGAATTTTTTATATGGTTTTTGATATGTCAACATTTTTTAACTGTGGAAAACAACAATATATATATTATTATATATATTATATATTTATTACCTAAAAACACTTCGAGTAATATATTTTAAGGTATCTGACCTTATTATTAGTCTTGACTTCTATTGAGATTAATGTAAAATATTGTCTAATAGAACAAAGTGTGAAGAATCGAGTGATGTGTGTTTGGATGTCATAACGGGACATAAGCATTTGAAAAAAAATATTGTAAGTAATGATTCCAAATGGCATCACTGGGACTGAAAGGGTTAACCTCCACAAAGAGCTCAGATTCCTTCTAACCTGGGCGTCGAAATTGGTAGTGAGAGTCGCCTATATGGTACCACAAAGAAATTTCTTTCAGTTCTGGGGAATATACCGAGTCTGATGCTAAAGGCTTGACCGCCAATATTGCAGCCTAATTAGAGAAAAAGAAAAAAAAATTTTCATTGAATATTGGGGGATTTGTGTGTGCATTGAATAAAGTTAAAGTTGTCAATTAATTAATACAAACATTATTCGGTTAATAAAATAAAAACTATTAAGAGTATTTCTCTTTATCTTGTAATTTTTGGTGTGTTAAGCAAATTATGATAGTAAAGCATTAACAAATAAGCTCCTTAAGTATATAAATATTTAAAATTGCGCTATCTTTAATTTCAATGGAACGTAATACACGTAATACAAAGCTTTTCAAAAGGTCAGACAGTTTTTTAAAGTTTTGCACAATGGGAAGAATTACTGAAAATAAAATTAATATATAATAATTCTCTACAAAAATATGACATTTGTAAACTGCAAGAACAAGAAAATTCATAATCTAAAGGCACAGTCGGTGTTTTTTATGCCAATTATCATTTGTCTTCAGCTCCATCGGTTAAAAATTCGAATTGTTAGTGACATTTACTCGAAAAACGTCAAAACGTAATTGATTAACTAACTCTTTTTCTGGAAGTTTTTTCTGTTCTGAAAAAGTTAAAGTTGACCTATGTTTTGAAATTATTGTTTACAATCACTTAAAAAAACTATTTTCTAATTTATTTTAGGAATACAACTTTAATATTTTACAGGAATCGAAATTTCACTTAATTGTTTCTCAAGCTATATTTTGTTCAAATATTCTCCAACAGCTGCCTTTAGTTAGTGCATAGAATATTTTCCTAATCGAAATGCATACCTGATTTTTTAAGTGAAGAGTTAGTAATTTACAAATTTAAGTCAGCGAAAAGTCGGAGAGAATTTTCCAAATCAGCAATTTTAAAAAACTACATACTAGAGTGTATAATTTCCATGAGTTTATCATAAAAACGCAGTAAAAGATTTGAAATTGCATGCATTTTCTCATTTTGTAAAAAAAAAATATCTAAAATTGGCCTTTTACCTTAAAAGAGATGAACTGCTAACCTTCAGGGAAATTCTGTATATAATGTCAGCATTGTATGTCGTGAAATACCTTATTTTGAACCTTATTTTGCATTTACATACTATATAAATGTACTTTTACTATAAAAAAAGCCTAAGAATATAGCATTATCTAAAAAATTTATCTTAAACCATTAACGCATGTCATGCATCAACTATTTTATGGTTGTGTCCATAAAACACATTTTACTTCCTTTATGATATAACGTAAAAAAATCGCCCTGGAATGCCCAGAGCTATAGAAATCTACAAAGTAAAGACTATAATTGTAGTCGTGAACAAAACTTTTGTTACTTTGCTTAAGATTAGATTCCGCGGAATTATTATGATAAAGTTTCAACTGACATTTTGGAAAAATCTATCATATTGCATAGATTGCGTTGTTTGAAGTAAATAAAAAAATTAAATCCCATGATATTTATAAATAGTTTGATTTGTTCTTTCATTGCTAAAATTTACTAAAATCATTCGAAAGTTAATATTTCTAATTATGGTTAGTTAAAATTGAATAGTGGATTTTTAATAAATGTACAGCATGTAAGGCATAAATTTATGAACATTGTGCAAAAGTTTTATATCTGAAACATAGTCAATGGGAATGGCTGAGTTTTGAATATTTCTAAAGAGTGGTAGTAGGGGGAAAAGTAGAGATATTCATCAAAATATTCCAATTTAGACATTTAAAAACTATAAACAAAACAAGGAATATAAAACGTTTAATCTAACGCGTAGGGAATTGAATATTGGATTTCTAGTGAATGTACCGCTACAATTTTTGAATATTGTGCTAAAGTTTTATATCTGAAGGCATAGTCAACGGTAAAGGCCAAGTTTTTGTATATTTCTAAAGAGTGGTGGTTGGGAAAAGGTATAGACATTCATGAAAATGCTCCAAGGTAGACATTTAAAAACTATAAACAAAACAACGAATATAAAACGTTTAATCTAACGTTGTAGTGAAAGAAAGCTAATTACTTTTGCTTACGATTTTCTTAGCTGAATATTTGCATTTATTTTTAAAAGAAAATAGGGCAGACTGACCAGTGAGTGAACATGTCCCAGTGAATGAACATTTGGTAAATATAATTTAAAAAATAAGAATTGAAAATCATACCACTAGATGGATTGACAACACTGACTTTTTCCCATCTAGTAGGAAGCTATCTGACATAAGGTTGGTTGTGCTGGTCGTTACGTCCTGGTGTTTATTCACTGAACGCAGCGCCTTCGGTTCATTCACTGGTTAGTCTACTTAAGGGGTCTAAGGAGTCTTAAAAATGTGCAAAGAAGGAACTACAAAGTATAGTTTGATCTGTCATGTAATTTTTTAACTGCTCAATATACAAGTATAATTTTTTTATATGTAATTCTACAAGCTTTATTTATTATAAAACAAATTTTAAAATTTATGAAACTTTAGCCAAAACTAAAATAAATGATATTAAACATAAAGCTATTTTAACACATTGTGATTAGGCTTGCGCGGCAAATTTTGAGGTCAAAATTAAAAAAATGACCAAGAAAATGACTTTATATTGTAGAAATATGTACAAACTAGGACTTATACCTACATTCTCATCTCAATTTTAATAAGAAATTATTTTAAGAGCTTTTTTCTAAAAAAATTAATAATTTTTTTTTTAATTTTGATTTTAAATTTATTTTTAAATAATTTCTAATTAAAATTTAGCTGAGAATTTAGGTATAAGTCCTAGTTTGCACATATTTGTACAATATAAAGTCATTTTCTTGGTCATTTTTTCAATTTTGACCTCAAAATTTGCCGCGCAAGCCTAATCACAATGTGTTAAAACAGCTTTATGTTTAATATCATTTATTTTAGTTTTGGCTAAAGTTTCATAAATTTTAAAATTTGTTTTATAATAAATAAAGCTTGTAGAATTACATATAAAAAAATATACTTGTATATTGAGTAGTTAAAAAATTACATGAGAGATCAAACTATACTTTGTAGTTCCTTCTTAGCACATTTTTAAGACTCCTTAGACCCCTTAAGCTATTGCAAATTTTTAAACCTCCCTTAAACTTATTTTATTCTCAAAATCGGATTATTAGCGACTTGCATCTATACCAAACCAGGTCGACCTTTTGTTAATCATTAGCTAGCATAAGTTTTGCCTCTAAAAGAATCATTTTTGGGGTTTTTGTACTTTTGTTTGACTTGGTTTCGATTACCAGTGATACCTTTTAACAGGTAAATTGAATAGTTGCGTCACCCCGGAAACGGAGCGTTTGTGAGATTACCTACTGATACACTGACCATTCTCGATTTTAAAGGCCGCGGTTGAGACAAACTTTAAGGTAGGCGAATACCCAAAATTTCCCAAATTTCTAAAATTTTTACTATTGCTTTAATCTTTTTCAAATTTGGAATAGTGATTTCAAATATAATGAATAATACTATTTAGGCTTTTATTTTTATTTAAATATAATTTATTTATTTTAAACGGTGTTTTTCGACTAAAAAAGGTTTACGCCAACAAGTCTACCACATTGAATTTTCATCCTATGAACATTTATTATGTGTTAAATTCTTCGTTTTGAACTGATACATGCAATGACCCTCTAGAGTTACATACAAAATACAAGAAAAGAAGTTATTAAGAAAAATGTTATAAATTATCCACACAAAAAAGGATTTTTTTCGATTAACTTACTTATACATTAAAAAAAAACTTGTATACTTACACCAGGTGTCAGAGGTTCATGGCACAGATATATATTGAAATAGCATCTGTGAAAAATTTCAGGTAAATTAATGTAAAACTATTTATGCTAGACGTGTTGGCGTAAACCCCCTTTTTTAGTTGAAAAACACCGTTTAAAATAAATTATATTTAAATAAAAAAAATTGCCCAAAAAGCATTGTTCATTATATTTGAAATCACTATGCCAAATTTGGAAAAGATTAAAGTAATAGTAAAAATTTTAGAATTTTGGGTATTCGCCTGCCTTAAATTAGTTGGAGATTTGAGTTTCATCATTTTGAAGATTTTCTTTAAAAAAATTGTGTTCAAAGTACATAAAAAAATTGGTAGCCTTTTTTTTTAATTGTATACTCCTAAAACAAGAACGAATTCCACTCCTGTAGGAGAAGTGCATTTTCGACACTGGAAAGAATTGAATATTAACTCAGACGGAGTTAAAATCACTTGTTTGGAGTGATCCTGTCAGAGGTTTAACAAAGTATCCACTCCTATAAAGGAAGTGCATTTTCGATACTGGATAAATGAAGAATTAACTCAGACTGATTTAAAATCGCTCGTTTGTTTTAATAGTGTATGATATTTATAGCGGTATGAATTTCAGTTTTATTATGCGACGAAGTTTCATAAATATCAATTAAATTATTTTCAAATCAAATGTATTTAAATAATAAATTTAGAAATTCTATTGAAGTTAAAAGTTAACTTTATTAAAATAGAACCATGGAATCTTAATACATAATAATGTGACTGCTAATATTAAATTTAAAGATATATTTTCTGACGCTTCTTTGCAGTTTTTAATTTACATTTAACTTTCATCGTAATTAGATTGAAATTTTTGTAGTCTTTGTTGAATAATAATGAGGAAGTATAAAGTGATTTTTTTCTTACGCAACCAAAACTAATCCCTCATATATTTTTCAAATTGTATTTTAATAGATCTTATAGTCATGTATATAGATACTAGATTTCCCATTCTACGATTTACGCAGTGAAACAACGGTCCAATTCTAGCTAAGCCATTTTAAACCTTACGCACTCCTCTCTTCATATGCTTTATATAGTTTAAATTTTTATAAGTTTTAAAGTAAAAATGGTCGAAGTCACGATTGTACTTTGGTCATTTAAGCTTCAAACTAATCTGTCCATCGATAATAAATGATGACTATAATAAATGATTCTAACAGCAATCTACTCTTATGGCAATGATATTGGTGTGTCAAATAGCGTTAGCATTGACATTTCAATCTACTTCTTAATCATTAATTGTAATTTTTAAATTATAATTGTTTGCTTCCTGAACGTTGTAAGGAATACTAATTGCATTTACCACTTGAAAATCATCTTTTCGCCCAGATAATTTGATTTGCTTGCTTTGAAAAGTCATAACTCTAGAAGTGTACAGTGATTAATTTTTGTAAGGAAGCACTTTCAATCCATTTATTGCTTACTAGCAGAATGGTCCCGCCTTGCTGGGAACCCCGTTAACTTCATAGAAAGTTTGTTACAAAGTATATTGGAATGGGGTTCTCTCTTCTAACATTTACCCGGAACAGTGTTTGTCACAATTATAAAGATTCGAACACTAATGTAGAAGAGCTTCACGATAGCAGTCCTTCCATTTGGAACAATGATAAGAAGGATTTCCTATCTAATTCTGGAACATCCAACATGCGTCTTATCTCATCTATTATGCCTGTACTTTTTCTAAAAACGAATATTTATTTTAAATATGTGTACCCAAATTTTCTTAACTTGATGTTTATGATGATGTCATCAATTCACGTAACAGAAAAGAAGCAACTACAACTTTCCAAATCCGTTTTTTCGCTAAAAATTTCTTTTAGCCCTTTCAGTTCCAATGATAATTTGGCACTATCATTTTAGATTTTTTTTCTGATTGTCTATAGCCATTTATGATATCAAAAAGTACACCATTCGATTTTCAAACTATGTTGTATTAGAAAATATTTTTTTATTGATCACAATAGATGTCAGCCCTGTTATTTTTTTTAATTATGATCAGAAAAAATGAAGCTAAAAAAATGGCATCACTGGCACTAAAAAGGTTATGTAAGTAATATTAATACTCTTAAAAATATTATATTGAGACGAATCTAGGAATTCCGTTGTCTTTTGCAGTTTTCTTGACCCAAAATCAGCACTCTGCATATATGGAGCTCATGCAATTGACATGATCAAAAACGCAAAACAATAGAAACCTGTGATTAAAACAAAAATGGGGACATCTCAGTGGGGAGTCTTCATTTTCAGTCTTTCAACAACATTAAGAAATCTTCATCAATTAATCACCGGCACAGTAAGTGCCAAACTACTTACAATCTACGAAGTCTTTTGAATGGGAGGTAATTATAGATAGGAGGTCAAAGATGTCATCACGCCGATAAATTGAATTGACAAACTTGGTAGTGACGGTTTTTATTCGAAATTGGAATGGAACATTTCCGGTCAATCCTGTCAATCATTCATGTGACGGAAGTTAGTGGCTGCCATTTTTGTAAATAGCAATAGTGGCTGTGCTTTATTGAACCTTCATTTTCATCGCGATAATAAGAAAGTTCATTCGGTAGCTCGAAAAAGTATAAGTCCTTTGTTAAAAGGTCCGGTACATCGTACAATAATTTCTTTATTTTTGCACTCGTAAATTTCAAAATCTTTTATATGTAAGCAACAACTTTAAAATGTACTCTGCAATAAAACGATTTAATTATGTGCACAATTTGACAATGTAAAATTTTCGTCACTTTTTAACTATTTTAAACATTTACTACTAACAGTATTTTATTTTGTGCAATCAAATATTTATAAGAGTTTGTTAATATCCTCATAGAACCATACATTCGAATTGTCGTTCACATGCATATGATACAATAATTTTTTGAAAAACAATAGCGAAAAATAACCCCGAAATTTTCATGTAAAAAAACAAATTTACGACTTTAAACATTGTTTACAAATAATCAGACAAAACATAACAAAAGTGACTCATACTTTTATTATAAATATTTTTTGCATTCAAACGGTAAGGAAAATATTAAAAAATGCCGTAGTTAAGCAGCCTTAGCATTTTGAAATAGCTTAAAATATGAAAATCTCGTCCGGAGATATAAGCTTCTAAAGTTTAATTTTACCTTTGAATTAAATTGCTCATAACTTCTTTTGTAAATTGATTTGTGATAACTGGTTTTATGTGAATTGTGGACTATTGGCTATATTATATTTACATACAATAAAACAAAAAAGGCAATTGTGTCAGTTTTTAGGTATTGGACCCCCTTCATTAATTTTCATATCTTACAAGTCTCAGCATTTTCAATTGTCCCTATTCGTTTTTAGATGGAGCGACATTCACAGACCTTAAAGCCTATATACGAAAAGCTTCAAGTTTCCCTGTACTATAAAAAAAAACTGTTAAATTCATTAAGTAATTTATAAATACTATTGTATTAACTTCACTAAGTAACTTTTAAGCATTAAACTTTATTAATCCAAAACACACATTTACTCCCTAAAAATACAATATACGAAGTACAAATTCATTAACTGATATTCGTATCTGATGAAACCTAAATGCTTTCAATTGTCCCTTTTTCTTGGATGGAACGACATTCTTAGTCCGTTTTCAGACCTTATCACCAATTCATCAACAATAATCAGTTTGTCGATTGGATCCAGAGCCCTGACTTCGAATTTCTTGAGGATTGTAGCCATGACGACGATACCTTCGAATATGGCAAATCGCTGGCCTGAAAAATTAAATAAAAATATTTTTAGTTTACATTTTAAATTCCTTTTTCGGACACAAATGTATTTAATAGTTACAAATTCATTGCTCCCCCTGACAAAATAAATGTGAGTCACAGAATGACGTATATGTAAATACTATCAATATTGTAATGAAGAAAGCCTTAAAGTAAATTCTAAAGAAAATGTTATTCAAAGTTTGAATCGATTTATTTTTTAATTTATAGGGATCCTTAAAAACTTTGTTTCTAGTGTAACTGCATAGGTCAACTAAGACAAGTATTTAAGAGACCACAGAATGAAAAAAATATCAATAAATACAAATTTTAACAACATATCGATTTAATAAGTTATTTAAATATATTACAATTAAAGTATTATAACCTGCCGTAACTGGCAAAAAAAATTCAATAAAGTTTTTAAGCTATTCAACATTTGAGAATCTATTGATTGTAATTTCAATAACAAGAACCAGTAATATACATATTTCAAATGTATAAGAATGAGGAAACAGTTACGAGCTACCTCTGAAAATCTTGCTTTTATTATCTTTAGGTATTTTTTCATGATGTGTATTTATAAAGTAATTTTAAAGACTTTGATTAGGAATAAAGCCTACCTTTTCCAAATTGCAATTAAAAATTGTCTTCGAAATAAACACAACGTTAGACATGAATGCTATGGTGTGGGTCAATTTATGAAGGAAGAGCTAACCCTCTAATGCATACTGTTGATATATGACAACAAGTAACATAATCCACTTTATTCTATTAAAGTAGAGCTCCCTCTCAACAAATATGTTTTTTCATCTATTACATTCCATTTTGAAGTTTTTCCATTAGAAGTGTTAACAACCCTCATAGACGAGAGTAGCAAAGGTGTATTCAAAATTAGAGTGAGGTTGTTAACTGTTTGAAATTACGTTTTTGGCAGTGTTCGAATTATAATAATATTAGTACTAAATACAAATGGTTTTGAAAAAAAAACCATAATTCAAGAAGGCTACTTTTAAATATATTTAGTAGTTTTCTTGTCATTCTTATCAAAATTGGAATTTTTTTAGTTGGTTTTTGTCATGTGGCAAAAAAAATTTAAAATTTAAATTATTTAAATTCCAATGAAGTTATTTTTTTCAGTATTTTTCCTATAATGTATGAGTATTAAATATACAAATATATTTTTTCGGGATGAAAAAAAATCGTGCATTACAGGGTTAAGTTTCAAAAGGAAAACTTTTTTTCCCGCTTTAGCTACATATGCAATTTATTTACGATATCTTAAAATTTGCCTCATTGAAGTCATTTAATGAGAGTGAAAGAATTTTAAAGTTCGGCCCCACTAAAATATTGGCAACTGTTCTTGCTTTTGATGTTTCCGTACTATGGCGGTTAAGTCAAATGCTACACTCTTAAAACATGAGTGAAATCCACTCCTATAGAAAAAGTGCATTTTCGACACTGTAGAGAAAATTTACTCAGACTGAACTAAAATTGCTCTTTTGTTTTGTCAAATTTCAAAGTGCATGGGACTGTGGTGGAGATAATGTCGGAGGTTTAACAAAAAGAGTGAAATCCATTCCTATAGGGAAAGTGCATTTTCGACCCTGGAAAGGAGTGAATATTTAACTCAGACTGAGTTAAAATCACTCGTTTGTTTTAAGAGTGATGGTTGCCAATCTTAACCATTGGTTATGCTGCCATTGGTTAATGTCCGTGTCATAGTTCATGTCATTTTTTGAATACAATTAACGGCTCCATTTCTAAATAAAATCATTGAATTAAGTTTTTTCTTTTTAAATCGCTTTTCGTGTAACTTAATTTGTTATACATTTGTTGCGCCCCATTAGGGTATGTATGTGGATTATGTTTTGTTTATTTAGATACACTTTAGCCAAAAGAAACAAACAAGCATGATATAAAATGTAATGGTTAACGCTGTAATGCATATTTTTTTCATAACGAAAAAATATATTTGTATCTTTCAAACTCAGAAATTATTTGAAAATACTGAAAACATTTTTTTAACTGCATTGGAATTTAAATAATTTCAGTTTTTAAAATGTTAACCATGTGGGGAAAAAAACAAATACAAAATTCAAATTTTGATAAGAATAAGTAGAAAACTGCTTAATATATTTTTAAAATAGCCCTTTTAATCTATACATATTTTTTCAAAACAATTTATTTGTATTTAGTACTAATATTATTATACTTTGAATGCTGCCAAAGACGTAATTTCACAACAGTTACTAACTTCACTCTTTAATTTTGAATACACTTTTATTACTGTCATCTATGAGAGTTATTAGTAAATAAAGCTTTACAATGGAATGTAATAAATGAAAAAAAATTGTCGAGGGAGGTCCACATTAATAGAATAAAGTGGATTACGTTACTTGTTGCCATATGGCAACATTGTGCATTAAAGGGTTAAAGTTCGACCCCACTTAAGTATTGGCAACCGTTCTTGCTTTTGATGTTCCCGTACTATGGCGGTTAAGTCAATTGCTATGGTTGCCTATCTTAGTCCATTGGTTTATGTCAGTCCCATAGTTGATGTCATTTGTTGAATACAATTAACGGCTCCATTACTAAATAAAAACGTTGAATTAAGTTTTTAAAAATCGTTTTTTCGTGTAACTTATTTTTTTTCATAAATTGTCCCGCATTAGGGTATCCATTTGTCGTATGTTGCGTTTATTTAGATAAGCTTTATCCAAAAGAAACAAACAAGCGTCATATAAAATGTATAATGGGTTAATATATCTAGCTCTCTTAAAACGTTAGTTCTTCTAAACTAAAAGGGCTTTTACGATACTTGTGCATATCCGGTCGAACATTTTCTTCAAACACAATATTATCACTAAACGCGATGTAGAAATATAATTTATTATAAATATAATTATTAAAAAATATAAATATAAAAAATATTTTTAAAAACCTCATAAACTGCAAATGAAAGAAAAAACGTATGATGATTGCAAGCAACTTAATATAAATATATATCATAATTAATATAATCTAAGTTTGCTTTTTAATATTTTTCATAAAAAATCTAGCGCCAAAGGCTTTAGGCTCCAAAGCAACCTAGCGATACAGCCAAGGGTGTCCCGGCTACATCCATCCTTCCATTATCCATCTGCTCCCTCTGAGGGATAATCAAATTGACTAAACTGTAAAATTGTTTACACTGCTTGTATTGCATTCCTCTAAGAAGTTATTAATAAACTCTTTCAAATATTTGAAAAAATTAGCAAAATGGTTATATCTATAAATTAAAATTGTGCCTGGCATAAAAAAAAATTGAAGTCAGATGACTGGTTCTTACACCTGTATGTGTCCATTAGACGGTTATACAACCCATCAGGGTCGGATTTAAGGATCGGATTTAAGGATTTTCCGCCTGTATTCAATGATAAATTTTCCGCCCTGACACAGTATTCTAATACTTCGGGGAGAGATATACTAGCTAGTTACTTGCAAAATACGGTGGTATGTGCTGTTTAAAATTATCACAACGAATACAAGAGAAAAAATAGGTTTATTTGAAATACAATATAATTAGAAAATATAGAAATAGAAAATCATATTTTCATTTTCGGAAAACTTACGTCAAATTTGCCGCCCCAAAAAATTCGCCGCTCTAGGCTACAGCCTACACTCTTAAAACAAAAGAGTGAAATCCACTCCAGTAGGAGAAGTGCATTTTCGACACTGGAAAGGAGTGAATATTAACTCAGACTGAGTTAAAATCACTCGTTTGGAGTGATCCTGACGGAATTTTAACACGCAAAGGATCCACTCCTACAGGAGAAGTGCATTTTCTATACTGGAGGAGTGAAAATAACTCGGACTGAGTTAAAATCGCTCGTTCGTTTTAAGAGTCTACTTGGTTATTTAGAAATCCGGCCGTGCAACCAATATAAAATTTAATGTTTTCACCTATGCAGTTCCTGGGGCCAGCTGAGAAGGGTATGTAGGCGAACGGGTGGCGACCCGCCGCGTTTGACAACAGATGTCGGTCAGGATCGAATACTTCAGGGTTCGGGAACACATCTGGGTCCCTGTGCAGCATATAAATCAACAGGCCGCAGCTGGTGCCCTTTGGGACGAGACATCCATCTAGGAGTGAAATACTATACTCAAAAGGTGTGGAAATACCAATATATTTGGCGAGATTTTTGTTTTATGTTTTACTGTGGCCTAGTGGTAGTGCTTCGCATTGCTACGCCACAGGTCCGGGGATCGAATACCGGACTGGGCAAGGATGACCTAGCCTTTCATCCCTTGAGTGGGTCGATAAATTTCGTACCAAGCACGCTTGGGAACTAAGCACTGGAGGTTCCACGTGAGGCTGACCACCTTACCCGGACAAATGCCTAGCACCCCAGAGCCCTATGTCAAGAAAAATGGGAATGGGCACGGCAGGCCTTGGCCCAGTAATGGGCTGTTGCTCCGGGGAGCTTTTTTTAGTTTTGTTGTAGGTATGAAACGATTTAACCGTTTAGCTACATATTGTCACTAAAGTTCCCACATGTGCTATCTCGCTTTGCACAACGGATCAAATTTACTGTACAGGAACCCATGTCGCGATTTTTTCAGATTTGGCTAAAAATGATTTTTTGCAGCTACCTGTCTGACTTCGAATAATGATTCGAATTCTTTGAACGCAACGATGCCGTTTTCCAGCAACCCTATCTAACCATTATTTATTAGCGCAGTATAGAGAGCGTGACGTCAAAAGTCACCAGAATACGGACTTTTGACGCGATTTTGGTAAGTTCGCCATGGGTAACCGTACAGTAAAACTGATCCGTTGTGCAAAGTGAGATAGCACATGTGGGAACTTAAGTGACGATATCACAAAAAAAGTAAAAAAACATCATTTTTATAGCTATGGGTAAGTTGATCCAGTAACTAGTTATAGCCGTATCGTCAAAATGATACTTTAGAAGGTAATGTTCCTGGATGAGATTTTTAGAATTTGATTAATTTCAAAATGCTTATATTTACTAACCATGAAAGTTTAAACTGATGCATTGACTTTTTTAGAAATAAAACAAGTTGGTTTGTTACAGAAACTGTCATTAAGATTGTTTCAACAAATATTTCGCTAAAAAGGCCAAACTATTTGGTTCTATATTAAAGTTTTAAACGAGCTAAATTATCACAATTTTTCATCGAGAATTTTGTAATTATTTAAGTTAGCTAATTTGTATTTCGAAAAAGAAATTTAATATTACCTTACATAAATAAACATTTCTTGTCATCTAACAATGAAAATATAATTCCCCTCTAAAATCTAACTACATTTTTACACCATTTCAAAAGACAATGAAAATTATCTCGCTGAAAGGAATAATTAGTAACCAGACCATCATTACTAAAACATTTATTAATAAACAGGACATTCATTAATAAAACTTTAATAAATAGTAAATAAAAGAAATTATGTCTTTTTGTATAAAATAATAAAACACCTTTGCATACCCCTTTCTCAATCAATGCGAACCATCAAAGAATTTCTTTAGAGATGTACTATGACGTAGCTCCAAAATTATTTATATCCCAAAATTTAGGTTCATTTTATATATTTTTTTTCAATGTAATTGCAGCTTCTGGTGCAATTGTTGTCAATGGAAAAGGTCATTTATTTACATTAAAAATTGCTTTTTTGCTTTTTCAATAAATAATAAACGAGCATTTGTATATAATTGATTTACTCTGAATTCAAATTTACGTCAGAAATTTTCAATGTCTATCAAGTTTCGATCTGCGAATTTTTTTTTTTTTTTTTGACGTACCACAGTTGTTAGTGACATTTGTAGTTTCGGCTGTGAAAGTATGTGGCAGACAAACCGATGGACGTACATGTCCTTCATAAAATGTTCCACTCTTTTTGTAGGTAGTGTGAAATGAAAAGAGGAATAGTTGTTATGGGAATGGTCTTAATTTGGCTATTTAAGTTGCTAAGCAATTAAGAAGTACAGTTCTGTTAAACATTCATTTTTACGTTATCAATTAAACTGTCACAATAACTGTTGGAATTATAACTTTTGAATAATTAAAAAAAATCGACAGATTTTTAAATTATAACAATTATTTTTCTTGCATATTTAAACTATTTCAAATATTTCGATTTTGATTAGAGAACGCAACATCAAACATACGATTTTAGTTTCGAATTTTTTACAACTTTAAATTAAACACTGTAAATTAAAAAAAAAACTTATGAATAATTCGAATTAGTTAATAAGAAAAATCAGTGATGTTTAAAAAATAATAAACTACACATCAACCGTTGACATCAAACAAAATGTCTCAACAATATACTATATTAAATAGTAATGGATTTAATGTCAAATAGTCTTACATAAAAATAGAAATTTTGGTTGTGGATAATGGTGTTTATGAAAAGTAACATTAAACAAGTTTTTAGTTTCGCATTTACTACAACTTTAAATTAAATAGTGAAAATTAAAAACTCATTTATAACTACAATACAAATAATTTTAATGATTTCTAGCAAATAAAACCCCACGACAACCTCTGACATCGAACAAAATCTCTCAACAATAGATGGTCACTCTTCAAAATGTCTGGTCAATCAAAACTTACGTAACATAAAAGTTAACAAAAATTGAACCACAAAGAATGACTCAATCAAATTCAGGTGTTAACCTAAATAGTTTGTGTCCGCTAATTCGCCAAATCCGTTTCCTGCTACCACTCCTACGGTAGAATAAGTGGAAAAGTAAATTTCTGTGTTAAGATAACATTTGCACAACGTGCTCTTGAGTCCTTTTACAAAGGCAAGATTATTTGAACACTGAATATTTGCGAAATGACTTTGGGAAAAGGATTTTTAAGATGTATGATTTATATTCATGATGAAACGGGCATGTTGTATAAAATGGTAATGGATAATATTTAAAATTTCCTCTTTTTCTACTGACAGAAATTCAAATTTCGGGTTATCTATCTATATAGGTGTTCCTATTCAATCAATAAAGAGTGAAGGATTACTTTAAATTGCAAGTCTAAAAAAATATTAGTTAATTGAGTTGTCGTTGCCATGAAAATATCGATATTTTTTTCTCGATAAAGTTTTAAAATACTATATAAACTGTTTTCCAAAAGTTTCAAAACAATAAGAATAGTATTGTCATAGAAAGATGTAGCCCCAGTGTAGCTGTAGTGTGACGTTAATTCAGCTTAACTCGCATAGAAGGCCCTTTTAACTTATCAAATGAATCGGTGAGGGCTCAGAAACCACTTCAGTCAAAAAAAATCCGAAAAATCGTTTTCAATGAAAATAAGCGTAGAAAGGCCAGATGCGTGTTGGATGCAAAAACTACGTTAGTCTTCTGAGTAGTTCCGTAAATACAGGACGTTTGTTTCGAGTTTTGAGTGCAGAAATAAGAGGAGTTATTACGTTTTTTCTCCCTCCTGAAAAATTTGAAATTTGTGACTGACGTTGTTTCTGCACTCACCGATTCAAATGTACCATGATTTTATGCTACAATTTATTTACTGAATTGCGTTATATGCAGTGTTTTTGGAAGGGAATTGAAAGTCGGGTCTAAAACTTTCGAATTATGGTACGAAAACTTGCATATTGTAAATCATCAAAAAGATACAAATTTTAGCATTCCCAACCCTAGAGTTAAAAAAATTTGAAAGGGACTAATTTCCTCTATGTTGTGTAATTTGTTGTCAAATTCCACGGGTTTTTAAGAGTAATAGTGGTCTATTCCAAATGCTTCTTAAAGGGGAATGGACTCGCTGGATTTTGGGTTTCCACAGCAAAATGCATCAGTGTTAATTCCATTTAGAAAAAAAATTGAATAAATACCGTCTGCTTTACTTAATTAAACGGCTCTTTTTTAAAATTGCATTTTTTCTGCTTATCAGCCCCTCCTCCCACCTAGGGTCAGTTAGGCACTCGCCTAGCATGCGAAAAATCCCAGGTTCGGGTCCGGTCATCGCCAAAATAACCGCTGACCTATGTAAACGGTCCGTGCACAAAAAAATATCCAACGAATAATACCCCGTGTGAGGGAGTGCACGAAAAAATTAATAATAAATTAAATATAATCAATAAAAATTAATAAATATATATGGCTAATTCCATTCGTGACTGACATGACATAAGACAACTTTCTTGGCTCTTAAAAAGTACTATAAGTTAATTGACTGCTAAAAAATTGCCATAGGGTGATGCAAATAAAAGTCTTGATTACAAAAAACACTGAAATTTTTATTCAAGAGAAAATACTTAAAATTAATTAGGGTAAAACATGCCGTGACTGACATGACAAAATTGAGACACAGATTTTGAGTGACCTTAAATTATTAACATTTGCTCTTAACTGGTATGCATTTCAAGTCTAGAATTTTTTTGGAATCAATAAAAGATTCTGATCAGTCAATCAGAAAGAAAAAAATTAAGAAATTTATAAATATTAAAATGCTATAAATTATTTACTAGCGTGACTGACATGACAAGGTTTTGTGACAGACATGACACGTGTAAAATTTTCTAAGAACTTGGGTATTGTGTACTCAAAAATCACTTTATTTTTCTTTATTATAATTTGGATTACATTCTGATATAAAATTGATATGCATTGTGATTCATATTAAATTATAAAAATAATATTAAAAAATTATAAAATCATCTAGATTTGACTTTATTAGGGGCTGTAATATGTCCTAAGTATATGTTCCTTCTCATACAAGGCAACATCATCGTTGGATTGAAATTTGAAAATTTGTTTAACTTTAGTTGGTTTTAAGCATTTTATTTTGTAAGGACTCTGTGAGATTTCTGTTATTAAGCAGCAAAAAACCTCATTATCACATTTCATTTTCACCCATTGGTCACAATGCAAATTGAGCGATGGTGCATTTTCCAAGCTATAGTTTTTGGTACATTCACTGGTATTTAAATTAATAAGAGTACCATTCTTACACTCTGGAGTGAGGCTATAAAATATTATGCCAGATGCCAATGATAGGAAACAATGCGAATTTCTTGTACCAAGCATGGCTTTTATATCTTTCCTTGTCAAATCAAGGTTTTTTTAGATTTCTGTATTTTTCCCTGCGATTCATATAAGACAATTTCAGGACAAATTTTCCTAGACCCTTCAGCGAACTCGTATGATGTTTTGGGATCAATATTTCTTGCTTTAGTGGCCTCTTGGACTTGGCGCTTGATAGTCCCGCCAATGCCATCAATGCATCCTTTTTCATGCGATGTGGCAGAGAAATTCCAGACAGTTGGGAGCTTAGATTTTGTCATGGAAAACTGTACTTTTGCTTAAAGTGTTGAAATGTTCCATCAGATTGGAATTCAATCGCTTGTACTTCAAACTCTGGGTGATTTTCCCTGAATTTTTCAATTACTAAATTGTTGAATACAATAACAACATATTTATCGTGATAACTATAATCAGATATCACTACATATGGCTCTGAAGAAACAGTGGCAAGGCCACTATCAAAATAATATACCATTGTTGTATATATGGTAAAAGTATTCTGCCAATGAGCAGACTGAATTTCTTCCTGATTAATGTGGGAATAGTTCTCACTAAGTCAGCTTGTATTAGAAGTTTTCCGTTTGGCAGATTTTGCTTTAAATTAGTGAAAAATTTAGATTGTGTACGTTTCACATAGACATGGCACAAGAAGTATTTAAGCTTATTCTCCAATAAAGTTAAGACATCATTTAAACTTCCTCCTTTTGTTTCGAAATATAAGTCCCTCCTCTGATTTTATCCATTGTTCGTACGAAATTTCCGATTCTAGTTCGTTGTTTCATATTTTTTCCATGAAATTAATAAAGAGCTTAAGTTCTTTACAATCTTCACATGTTTGAAGAATACAATTTTTATTTTTATCATCACAGACGATCAATCTTAGGAAATCAGATGTACTTTTGGGGAATATTGAGGAGGATTCTAACAACAATCGTACGTTTTCATGATAGATGCACAGACACATGTTGTCTGGCGTCTCAGAACGTAAACAAATATGTTCAGGTCTTAAATCTGCGAATTTGCTGAATCCGATTTTAGCTGAAGGATATTCTTCTTGGAAAAGTCTGTACACTTCTCCTAGGGTAACCAAAAACATAAAATATTCTGCTGAGTTGAGTTAAAAAGAAACGCTGTTGTCATCAATACTAAATTAAAAAATTAAAAAGATTTTATTATTTAATATTTGTAAACGATTTTAATATTTTGCTTTAAAAATTATTATTAGTATCTAACTTATTATTGATGGCAACAGTATTTTATAACAACTCAACTCAGCAGAATGCTTTGGTTATTGGTTTTCAGAAAACGGATTATTACATTGAAAAAACAATTGTGACAGACATGACAAACGTGACAGACATGACAAATGTGACCGACATGACAAAGTTTGATGCTCTATATTTCACTCAAATTTTGAATTTATTTTATAATTTTGTTGTTGAACTGTTTATTTCAGACTATAAAAAGAGAAAATAAAGTGTCAACAATTTTTACCCAGTAGATTTTGTTTAAAATAAAAAAGTCCATGTTTTTCGTGACTGACATGACATGGAGACTAACGCTAAGTTTGGGTTAAATAGCAAAATAATCAAAGGATTTTCAATTACTTTTTTTATGTTATTAAGCTTAAATTGATCTATTCTTTAAAATAATAATTTTATTTTCAAAAATATATTGTTATTTAAAAAATTTAAGGGACATCAAACTAAGGGTAAAAATAAGGGATTTTCAGTTTCAAAGTTAGTCTCCCAATTATTAACTGTAAAAAATAATTTATTCATATATATTATTATTTCTTGTTATTTTCATAAAATTTGGCTTATTTTCTATCCCCTGGAACAAAAAAATACTTTAGTTGAAATTTAAAAAATGATGTCCATGGCGCATTTTCGTGGAATCAACCATATATATATATATAGAAGGATATTTAATAAATTAAATATCCTTCAAAGTTCTAACGCTGCGTACGATGCCGCCCTTAACGATTGTTTTGGGTGCCTATTCAGGTGTCGGCTCGTCACTCGACTGTGGTTCTAAAATACGACGCCCGTCGCCAATAGCCCTCGTGTAGCTCTAGTGCGACGATAATTCAAACTTAACCTAAACCTCCTCCCACCTAAACATAAATTTTAAATTAAGTTTATTTCAAATAACACTTGTTTAAAAAAAATCATAATTGTGTTTATTTTCGAAGAGATGATATTTAAAAAATTTCCAAATGGAAAAAATATATCTGAAGAGTACACGGGAAGAACCGATTGATTTCGTACAAGGCTTTCCATAATGGCCTCTTTAGGGATGATAGCGAGAAATCGCCTAAACTGGTGTAAAGAAGCCAGTTACTCGCTTTGTTTATCTTTCGCGGCAACCCTAAATCAAGCCAGAGTTGAGTGGAACGAGTCACACGTTTGTACCGCAATTGAAGAACCGAAAGAGAAACCGGTTTTCGGTCGCCAATGTCCGCCAAGCAGACACAATTGCGGAAAGTCTCTAAAGAAATCAATCGGTTCTTCCCGTGTACTCTTCATATACATAATGATAAAAAAAAAGTTTAAAAAGTAATAATTCAAGTTCATTGAGGGAAAGACTGAAAATAAGGGAAAATATGAGTCTAAAGAATGTTTTTTTTTCTAGTCACCAATGGCCAGTTAATTTGGAATAGATTTGAAACGGTGTTGCAATTAATGCTCACACAGGTATTGGCGCCCACATTCGAAGTTTCCGTGCTACGGCGGTTAAGTTGAATGCAAAGGCTGCCTATCTTAACTTCTTGCGACCAAGCGTCCCTATTTGGGAACATTTTTGAAGCCTCCCCATAAACAATCAACGCGTTAATTAGAAAAGAAATTGACCTGGTTCGATAGAAGATTCAATTATCAGTTTTCAGCCTTTGATTACAGGTATCAGTCATTTATTTCTATAAAAAATGAAGTTAAACGAGGGTCAATACGATGTTGGAGTTCTTAAAAAATTATTAAAATTTTTCTCAAACTTTTCAGAAAGTTCATTTAGTAGTTCATTTTTATGGCATTTTGCATTGAAAACAATGTTAAAATAATCTGTTGACTACAAATAAGTGATACGCCCTTTTTGTTGCATTTATAGCATCAAAAATGTGTATTTTTAGAGTTTAAGGCGTGTCCCTAAGTAACTATTAACATAATTTTTTTTTAAAAAGTTTCTTTGCAAAACACTTTTTAGCATATATTTGTATGAAAAGTATGTTTAGATTATAAGAATACACTTGTTGCATTTTGCTCTTGTCTTAAGAGGATATAGTAAAAATTTATATGCTCTAGAGTCACCAATGACTCGTTAATTTGGAATAGATTTGAAGCTGTCACATTTAGTGCTCACAAAAGTATTGGCACTTACATTCGATGTTTCCGTGCTACGGCGGTTAAGTTGAATGCAAAGGCTGCCACGGTTTCAGTGACTATTCGATGTTTCCGTATTATTGCGGTGAAGTCGAATGGCATGGCTGCCACGGTATCGGTGACTATTCGATGTTCCGTGTTACTGCGGTGAAGTCGAATGCCATGGCTGAAATGGTATCGGTGACCATTCGATGTTTCCGTGTTATTGCGGTAAAGTCGAATGGTATGGCTGAAATGGTATCGGCGACCATTCGATGTTTCCGTGTTACTGCGGTGAAGTCGAGTGGCATGGCTGCCACGGTATCGGTGACCATTCGATGTTTCCGTGTTACTGCGGTGACTATCTTAACCTCTGAAGACCCGAGCAAAATCCTACTCTTATATTCTTAATCTAAACATACTTTTTATACAAATATATGCTAAAAATTATGTTTTGCAAATATTTTTGTTTTAAAATATATTCAATAGTTATTAGGGGTATGCTGTAAACTCTAAAAATACATTTTTTGTGCTATAAATGCATCAAAGGCCGTATCACTTATTTGCCGTTAACAGATTATTTTAACACTGTTTTCAATGCAAAATTAATTTAAAATAAAATAATTTTTTAAGTTCTTTTAGTAGTTAATTTCTTCAAATATTTTTATTAAGAACCCTAACCTTTTCAGAATCCTGACATTTCATGGACCCTCGTTCAAAGTCATTTTTTATAGAAGTAAAAAACCGATAGCTGTAATCAAAGGCTGAAAACTGATATTTGGATCTTCTATCGGAACAGGTCAATGTCGGAACTAATTAACGTTTTAATTGTTTGTATGAAAATTTTAAATGTCCCCAATTGGGGACTCCAGGTCGCAAGATTTTAAAGAGCATATGTTTGCCATTCGGCTCATGCAAAGCTTAAAGGCGACCTTTCAACCGGTTTCAAACAAATTTTAATATATTTCCACAATATTCTAGAAAAACTAGTCATGAAAATTAGTCAACAACCACCATTAACTTAAACTCTCGCTCGTGTTAGACCCGGTTTTTTCAAATTTTACGTGTCTGGCTTTCTTATAATATTCTTGAAGTTCAAAATTTTAAGAATACTTAACTTTTTTCATAATGGACTTTTTGATTTAGAAATTATTTTAAAATCGTGTCTTCAAAAGTAACAACTGATTAAGTTTTTTAAAAAAAGTAATTGAAATAAATTTAATTTAAAATTTTATTCACTGAAAACAACCACACTTGTTTGCCCATTTCTAGGTCGTTCGGTTAGGTTAGGTTTGAATTATCGTCGCACTAGCTACACGAGGGCTATTGGCGACGGGCGTCGTATTTTAGAACCACAGTCAAGTGACGAGCCGACACCTGAATAGGCATCCAACGCAGCCGTTAAGGGCGACATCGTACGCAGCGTTAGGACTTTGAAGGAAATTTAACGAGTACTCCCTTTCACGGGGTATTATTCGTCGGACATTTTGGCTGCACGGACCGTTTATAGGTCGGCAGTTATATTGGCGATGTCCGGACCCGAATCTGGGACCTTTCGCATGATAGGCGAGTGCCTAACCGACTGGGCTCCCCAGCCCCTTCTAGGTCGTTCGGAAGTATGGAGTAACCCTTTCAGTCCCAATGACAATTTGGCATTATCATTTCAGAATTTTTTTCAGATAGTATATAGCTATTTATGATATCAAAAGCACATCATTCGATTCTTCAAACTTCTTTCTATTGGAAATTATTTTTTTACTAACCCCAATAGATGTCAGCCCTATTATTTTTTTTAAAGATGATCAGAAACATGTCAAATGGCATCACTTGGACAGAAAGGGTTAAAGGTTAGAGATTTTTTCTTTCTCATTTAAGTAGTAAGATTACAACAGAACAGTGGGTTTTGTGTAGAAACATTTTGATAGTATAAATTTCAGAATATTTTAAGCATTTCTACGCAAGTTTTGTGCAGTGCGCGTTAAATTGCTTAAGTATTTTTAACTTTAATATGATGATTAAAAATATAAAATACTGGATTATAAATATAAAAGCTTGTTACAGTAATAATTTGTTTTATTTAATTGCAAGTGATGCTTACCTATAACCGTGTCCTCTTCCAAGTCTCTTGCGATGAAGGGTGTGGGAGGCCAGAGACGACGAGTTTCCTTTTAAAAAAAAAGGTAAATCTAAGTATTAATACGGAATTATTTTATGTAAAAAAAGGCTTTTTACCTATCAATAAATTTATGGTGAAGATTGACATTTATGATCTTTAAAAATTGTGTTTTTTATACATATGCATCGGGAACATTTTAAAATAATTGTCTGATTTTTAATGGACATTTTTTTAAATTGTGTTCTTAGTTATTTTAGACTGGCCCTATATTGTCCTAATTAGTTTTAAAATAAATTATATGCCTAGGTGTTAGGGTTTCTATGCGTGGATTCCAAAAGAAAATAGAAACTAATTAAAATAACAATGAATTTTTTCTTTATAAGAAATGCCTTACAATGGTTTATTGGTATCAAACAATCACATAATGTCACTTGTACGAGAAGTAAAGCAAATATTCAAATTAAGGCCAGTCGCTATATAGATGATCCCTTTTTGGCTTCCACACTACATTTATAACGTAAAAGTGGGAGCTTTTCTGAATGCTTTGTCCATCGTTTACTTTTAGACCAAACTACTAATGCTACTTAAAAGTGTGATACCTGAATAAAGTTCAACTAATCGAAACAAGCCATTGGAAAACAAGGCTAAAAATTCGAATACCAAGTATTTCAACTATAAAAACTGCAATTTAATGCTCATTAAAAAATCATAAGCCATTGCCACTCAAAGCAATCGTACGAGAAACTTTGTTACAAAAAATTGCATTTTTTTGTGTGTGAAATGGGTTTGGAATATGAAATGTCACAATGAGATACTTTGATGGTTCGTATTAATCGTTTAAAAAAATCACACGGCGTTTTTTATTTTTAATTTAAAAAGCTGAAGCAATATTGAATGATAGCGTAAATTATTCTAAGAGTTTCTTTTGGCAAGGTTATTTTCATAGTATAGTTTCATAAATGGTATTTAAAATTCAAGTCCTTTAGTTTTGATTTGAAGAGAAAAGTTTTAGAGTTGTGTGTTGATGTAGTGTTGCACAATATATGTATTTTTCATTTTTATTATTTGATATACAATATATCTTTGTCAAACAATGAGTAATTATTTGAGAAATATTTATTTTTTGACGTTTATAAGTTTATTGCTGTGTGGGGCGCTTTTTATAGACGTATGAAATTTGTGTGGAAATTTTAGGTGACAACTTCTGTTACAAACCTACTTGTTTTCTTAATATTTTATTAAAAATATATATGCAAAAATAACTGCTTCGCTGGATAAATTTAATTTCAATGAGCATAAAATAAACAAGGACATCAAAATGAAATCTAGCAATCGGTTAACAAAGTATTTAAAGAGATTCACGTACTTTTAGATGGTATATAAACTACAAATTCGTGTGTTTAAAAATAATAGATATAAATAGACATAAATAACGATAATTGAAGAGCTTAGTGTGGAAAACGTGCCAAGAGACAAAAAAGTGAAAACGAGAAAATCAGCTTTAAACTTTTTTGTTCGCACTCTGACCTGTTGAAAACGGTTCTTGTAAACTTTAAAATATGTACTAAATTTTAAGATCTTAAAAAGGGGGAATGTGTTATCGTTAAAGAAGTTAGTAATATGTTTATTGACACAAAAATCTCCATTATTTCACAAATGTCACTTAGCACGTTCTTCCACTAAGCTCTACAATTATATAAAAAAAATGTTACACGGATATTAAAACATGACTCCTAAGTTGACTTCTTAGAAATTCGCCTATACTATCATCACTTAACTTCTTTTTTCTTCTAATTTTTCGGTAATTCGACAGTGTCATCAATCAATAAAATTATTTCCTTATCCGATACTCAACTCCTTATGAAAACCTCTGAAGGTCAAGTAACCTTTCTGACTTCCTAGGTCAAATGCAGAAGGTTTTAACAACTTTCTAGCTGATACAATGGGTCTTCGAAACCTGATTAAAAGCAGTTTGCGCTAGAACATATTGTACTTGTTTCCATTTCCTTACAATTAAATAAAACGATTATCACAATTGTTAAACCAATGTAAAAGGAGGTCAATATCATAGCAGTATTTTCGACACAATTTTTCTTTCACTATTTCAGTTAAAAAATTGTCCTGACCTTTTCTATTTTTTGCTTTTCAATTATGACAAACTTTTTAGAACAATTATACGAATCTCTACAATATAACTTGCACCGTCATTGGTATCTTTAGGAATGCATTTTCTTAGATTATTAAAAATGGAGTCAAATTAGGTAAAATTAGAAGTATTATTTTTTTAATGCAAATTAATGAGAAATGTTGAAATAATTATCATTAATTTAACATCAATCCAGATTAATTTCAAATTAATGATAATTATTTAGATTAAAGAAGATTTGTTTATTTTAGATTTAGATAATTTTAATTATTAGTTGAAGTTATGTTACCGCTATTATTTCGATCGATGCTTCAAATAGTGATTGGTTCCCGCGTGACATTTATTTAACCAATCGAGGCTCTGGAAAGAATTAATTTTCATCCATCAATTCTGTTGCCATTCAAGTGAAACATTGCCGATTAAAAAGGTAACTCACCCAAAGAGTTCTATAGTAGGGTAAAGGAACGACTCGTACTGAGCTGCCATCGGCAGCCATGGCTCACTACGGAGCCCGAATAGATTTGCAAAAGTGCCAGTTATTTTATAATTTTGAAACTGAGAAAGGAAGTACACCCAGGGTAAAGGCGGGAACCGAACCCGCACCCGTTACAGCGCGCTGACTGCTAGCGTTATGGCCAGCTATCCAAACCACTCGACCATCGGACCCCACTTGACAACTATATTGTCTCCGTGTTGGTCCATGGTGCATTTGGTAGGTTCAGTCCTTAAGCCCTTATCAGACGGTAGGAACGTCGCCCATTGAAAAACTTTTGGTTCTTCAAAACGTCACACAAGAGGACAGCTACGTCATGCGTGACATCAGACTTAAAAGCGGTACTATCGCTGTATTGGAGGAGGAGGTACAAGGAGGATCGGACATGACGTCACGACTGAACTTCGTTTTTGATTGGAGCAGCCGTTCGCTCAGCGAAAAAGTACCGGATTTTTTCACGTCGACTCGAAAAAACTCAGCCAACAAAAGCTGCTCGAAAAACCTGTTTTGAAACGGCGTAGGGACGTCGCTGAATGAACGAGCTCTCGTGTGATAAGGCCTTATTAGTCTAATATAGAACTCTTTGAACCAACCTTCATGACGCAGTCGAGGTACTTGAGCTCCTTAATGTCGTCCAGTGTGACTTCCCTGTCGTCGTCGTCTCCTAGGACGTCGTCGATTTCCTGGTGCACCTTAAGTTGGATCTCTGGGTAGGTCCCGAGCATGTACAGCGCCCAGCTGATGCCGGAAGAGGTCGTGTCATGACCCTGAAATGTTTTTAGATATAGTAATCCATTGGAGCTAAGGTAGACTGACCAGTGAGTGAACAGGCCCCAGTAAATGAACATTTAGTAAATATAATTTTAAAAAAATAAGGATTGAAAATCATTCCACTAGATAGATTGGCAACACTGACTTCCTCCCATGTAGTAGGAAGCTGTCTGACAAAGGTTGGTTGTCCTGGTCATTATGTCCTGGTGTTCATTAACTGGTGAACGTGACGTCTTAAACGTTCATTCACTGGTTAGTCTACCCTACAATTTCTTAGATTATATGCAAAATTATAATTGAATTTTATTTTGATTTCGAACTTGCAAAAGTGTCATATGAAACTCGATAATCTAAGTCTTAGTCTCAGTATACTATCTAATTTCACAATTGAAGAATTTAGTGGAGCAACGTGCTAAGCGGCATTTTTGAAAAAAATTGAGATTTTAATGTTAATGAACAGATTGTTCCGTCCTTTAACGGTAACAAGATTTAATCTTTTCATAAATTTTATTTTAAGTACACTTTTTACCTTCTGTAAGTGCTGTTTTTAACGTATCTAAAGGCAAACGAAAAACTTTAAAGCTCAGTTTCTCACTTTTGTCACTTAGCACGTTCTTCCACTAAGCTCTTCAATTGTAACATGCTTCAAATTTCAACCATTAAGTTGCATGTAAATTTCTTAGAGTCGCTTAACGGTTGCGTTGGGTGCCTATTCAGGTGTTCGTCACTTGACTGAGGTTTTAAAATACGACGCCCGTCGCTAATAACCCTCATGTTGCTCTAGTGTGACGATAATTCAAACCATACCTAGATAGTCGACTTTTTTGCTTTACGAGTTCAAATGAATGGGGTAACAAAATATTTAATGTATATTTGAATTCTATTTTTATACAATTATAGTTTTCAAGCGTATTTCGTCTCACTGTGCTTGCTTCCACTTGCTAAAGCTTTTTTTTGGGGGGGGGGAAGGGAGGGGGTACAGCAATGCATGTTTGTCGATAAAAGTGTAAAGACGACAATGATTTCCAGTTAGCCTCAAAATAAATAAAAGTAAAATATATACAATCAAAATTAATGAATAGCCCCGGTCTCCTTTATACTAAAAAATATGAAAATACTCTGCAGGGTAAACCCATGGATTTAGAAAGTAGCAGATCTGCCCCTAGGGGGAAAGGTGAAGCCATTTGTGAATATGTATCCCATAAGGCAGTTCGCAAGCCCTAGCGCATGGCTTGCCATACGCCTCCAGATGGCTCCATGAGATTATTCGACTAATAAAATATAAATATTTAATATTAACTAATTAAAACTTTTTACCAGTTTTGCCAGCATAAGTTTATAGCTGGATATATTGATAATTTCTGGCAGACATGAGGTATATATCCATAAAAAGGCATATTAAAAATGCCGTTTTCATTGCATGTAACTCTTCGGCAAAAGCATTTTTTTGTGAACCAGTACCCGTGATGCATTGCGAAAACGGCGAAATGTGGATTCATCACGCAATCGCGCGGTTTGTATTACGTTGTACGGGATTGCGCAATCGATGGGCATATCTGCTACATTCTATATCTATGGTTATGTGCAAAATTATAATTGAATTTTTTTATTTTGATTTCGACTTTGTACAAGAGCGTCCTACGAAACTAGATAATCCTTAAGTGTTAGTCTTATTATGCTTTTTATATTCACAATTGTAACATGCTTCAAATTTCAACCTTCAAGTTGACTCTCTTGAAAATTTACATGCAACTTTTTTTTGCTTTGCGAGTTAAATTGAATGGGTTAACAAAATACTTAATGTCTTTAAATTCTATTTTTATACAATTATAGTTTTAAAGCGTATTTCGTCTCGCAATGTTTGCTTATAGCCACTTGCAGCTAAAAAAAAATTTCGGAAAAGCAGCAATGTCTGTTTATACATAGATAAAAGTGTAAAGAAGACAATGATATCCAGTTGGCCTCAAAATAAATAAAAGTAAAATATATGCAATCCAAAATTAATGAATAACCCCGGTCTCTTTTTTTTAATAAAAATTATGACAATAATGCAGCGTAAACCAACCGCAAACATGAAATTGTCCACTTCTTCGGCCACGTCTTCCAGCGTGAAAGTCTCGTCTTTCAGATGTAGGTCAAGTAGGAGGTCAAGAAGGGCAAGTCTACGTCTTGACTTCCTACCCGTAATGTCCTCTTCTTCCCCGGCTCCAGTAGCGTCCTCCGATTCTCCCGATCGCAGTTTGTCCTCTTTCCTCTCGGATATCACCTGTGAAATAGAAATTTTGTTAGTACTTTTAGTTATTGGAATAATTAATGCTTGACCCAGTTATTTTCGCTCCTGTAAAAATGACGGGAATTGGGTTTTGGATTCTATTCTCGTTCCCATAATATTTCCGAGAAATAGGGTAGACTGACTAGTGAGTGAACAGGCTCCAGCGAATGAACATTTGGTAAATATAATTTGAAAAATAAGGATTGAAAATCATTCCACAATATAGATTGACAACCCTGACTTCCTCCCTTGTAGTAGGAAGCTATCTGACAATGGTTGGTTGTCCTGGTCATTATGTCCTGGTGTTCATTCACTGGTGAACGTGACGTCTTAAACGTTCATTCACTGGTTAGTCTACCCTGATGCTCAGTAGATGAAGTGACAATAAGGTTAAACTAACGTAAATCCTTCAATTAACCCTTTCAGTCCCAATGACAATATTGCATCATCATTTATGATATCAAAAAGCATATCGTTCGATTCTTCAAACTTTTTTCTAGTAGAAAATATTTTTTAGTAATCCCAATAGATGTCAGACATTATTTTTTAAAATTAGGATCAGAAACGTGATGTCAAAGGCATCCCTGGGACTGAAAGGGTTAAAATGCCAATAAAGATTACTTTTTTAAATGCCAAGCTAAAGACAAATAAAAAATGAATATTTCTTAATATATTCTATTAAAAATATAGTACAAAATAAAAATGAACAGCTTTGCAGGTATTATGGAAACTGGAGCAAATTCTGAAGATTATTCATAGGAAAGGTTTTGGGAAATTTTGACTCTTAAATTAATCTAAACGCATTCGAAATTCAATGAATTTTTTTCGCATCAAGATATACTGTAAAAAATGATTGTTCATAAAACGTTACGACAGATCTCGGACGCAGTGACTATGTTTAAAAGTCATGACGTATAAGAGGTCTCGAAACTTTAAAGCCTGCCGGAAGAAATTATCCATGCTTTCATACGTCGGTTTTTTAACTAACTTGAAAAAATGTGCAAATTTTAAGAATAATTTCGATGGGGGTTGTTTCAGATATTGTAACTGTCTTTTCATTTTTACTCTTCCCGCTATTTCATTCATTGGCTTAGTTTCACTCTCAAAATAACAGTCGTAGATAAAATTGGCAATGTCCAGATTTGATTTTTTTTTGGTCTGTTATATTTTAGGGTTCCTTACGTGCAACTTATTTTTATTCTAGTATTACTTATTAAACTCTATCGATTTAAATTCGATTAAATTTAAAGTAGAAAAGCATTATCTAAACAGCGATGTTTCTAAACTTTGATTTAAATGACATTCACTCTTGCGTGGAGAAATTAAGCAAAAATGTTGGACGGCAAAATAATGTAATTCACGAACAGATTAAATCTTTAGTTATACTTTAAAAAAATGGTAATAACAGTGATCGTTTTAGTAAGATAAGAAACTATTGTAAAAACAAATGTAATTCTGCCAAAAATGAAAACAATTCTGCTGGAACTGTTGCCACCCATGACGTGAAACATGCGCATTGCGCAAATTAAAAATTAATTTTCTGACGTTGAATTGGGGCAATTGAGTGCGATAAAGTGCCCTTGGGAGCTAGAGCACGCAGTTTTTGGAACTTAGCACTTTATTTCGCCAAAGCCTTTCTTAATAATAAATGCGATACTATTTTAATTTGGATGTCCAGAAACTTCAAAAGTCTTTCTTCAAAAAAAAAATTTTCTAAAAAAATCTTCGCATTCCTCTTATTAAATCCAATAAGATTTTTCATCATTCAAATAGTTTCAAATTTATTTTCATCTATACAAAAAAATACCACAATAAACGTCTTAAACTTGCGTTTCCCTCAAAACGCAATAGAAGTAAGACTTGCCATAATTCCCGAAGGGGTTTCCATCTCAAGAAAACAAACAAGCAAAGTCCCTAAAGACGTTCTAGTTGATTCGCATTTAAGAAATTGCTGTTGGCGTCTCCTAAATTTCTCATTGTGGTTATATGGACTTCTGGGGAATGATGAAAATTTATTGTGGTGTAGTTGGGGCTATTTTTTGTGTTTGTGGCGCCAAACGTGCTAAACTCTAAAATATTGTATTGAAAAAGCTGTTTTGAATATTCTTTTTAAAAGATACCTCCATTGTCCAAATTATTCATTAAATGTAATTAGTATTGTTTAGATTTGGTATAGCAAAATGTTAGATAAACAATGATTTCCCTGCCCACTTCTGTAGAGCTAGGAGGACAGAATGAAAAGGAGCAGTCACACGGATTCAAACGTACGGGAACTGAGTGAAGCGAGAGGTGGAGGGAAAGTAGGGGAAGGCAGCCATCTTTGTCTACCCATCGTTTATGTAGTCTTAAATTAGAGAATATACAATTTTTCTATTAAATAGAAAATTTGATCACATTTCGGAAAACGAATACACATATGTATATTTCTAATAGCTTTTTCGCTTAAAGTCGAAGGCCACTTTTCTACTCCTGTTCATTTTATTCTCCTAGGTGTAGCGTTCCACCGTACACGCTGAATCAAATGACAGCCACTGTAGATGATAAAAGTTTACTACTGCGTTACCAGATTAATCTAGATTGTAATAGCTTAAACTAAAATAAGTTTCATTGTTGAATAGGAACATATGTATATTCGCTACTCTACAACTCTTTATTTGTATGAAAATCCAAGTCGGAATGTCTTATTAATGATTATTCTTCGTTTTAGCTTCCACACTACGTTTATAACGTAAAAAATGGAAGGTTTTATAAGTTTTAGTCCGTATGTCTGTCTGTCACCCACTTTCACAGAATGTTTCGAATTAAATAAAATTTCACCTGCACACACAAATATTTTATTAATGTAAAGCTTTAATGTTTTAAAAATTAGAAACTATTTAGTATCAGTTACAAATTAGTAAGTGGAATTTATTTTATAGTGAATAGACTAAATTGGATGTGTTTTTTTTTGTATAAAAGTTAATCGGATCTTTCCGCCGTAAGATAATGATTCACATGGCATTTCATTAAGTGTGTCAGTTTTAGCTTAATTTTACACTAAGTCGTATATTTTTTCGTACTCTTTTTTTTTAACATTTATAAACATTAGTTTGAATTCTAAATGCGTTTCTTGTACTTATTGTGTAGTTTTAATATAGACCTTTATAGGTGTAGTATGCTAAAAATATATATTTTGTAAAATATTTCGAAAAAGAACCAAATGGGCGATTTTACAATGAATTTGGCTACGGGGTTTTCACAAAATTCTCTGGAGAAAACGTTCAGCCGAGTCTAGCTTATTGTATTTAGCTGAGAAGACGACGTAATAATGGGAAAAGCGTTATTATCCATTATTTCCGTGGGGAAAAGAAGTAAATTGCGGCAAATAAACTCATTTACGACGACGGACCGCAAAAAAATAAAATATAAAGCAATAAGAGTGTGATGCTAGAAAAACGTTATTTGACAAGTACATTCGAAACCTCAGTTTTTGTAAGTAGTTTTTTTTTTCATTTAAGTCGATAAATAATTGATGTTTGCACAGAAAGTTTTTAAAAGCAAGGATTAAACTTTCATAAGAAATTGTTTAAGTTTTATTTTATGAGCTAAGTGAAGCAATGTGTGTGTGTTTGCCGGAATTAGGTAAAGAAAGGTTTTTTTTAATGGGTATCTTTAAACATTATAATGGATCAACAATATCAATATTTAAGATAGCAAGTCTTGTACTTTGAACACCAAAAACAATTGAATTTTAGCTTTGACACTACTTTTATAACGTAAAAGGTGGAAATTTTTATAAAGGCTACGAAAGTCCGTCCGTCGGTCCTCCGTCTCCTACTTTCACAACTCACACTACAAATGGTACATACAAGTATAATACGTTAAATAATTCAATGCATCCAAACAGGCTATTAAAAATCACAGAAAAAAAAATGATGTGCTTCAATCATAAAAGAATTCATAATTTAATACCCATTTGAAAAGGTTACGGAATTTTTTTTTATAAAATTTAATCACCCTTGTCACTTAAAAATCTTAATTTCTTAAAATTTTAATATAATTTTCTTTATGTAAAAAAATTAAGAAGATTTCGTGACACATCAGCTTGGAAAGATTCGTCACAATATAACAATCGGATTCGTTTGCGCTTTGCATTTTTTTTTTTAGATACAGGCAAAATGCTTTCGATTTTTTTTTATTTTTAAATCTGTTGAAATTTTTCATCTAAGCAAGTATTAAAGAATAATGACGTCTTAATTTTAGTTATTCATTTTGATAAAGCTTTTTCATTGTTATTTAAGTTTTATTGAAAATTAATTTGTTCATGCGTTGGGCTGAAAGTTTCAATGAAATTCAAGGTTGATATTGTATTGGTATCAAATTATGCCTTTGGAAACATTGCAAAAAAATCTATCATTTAATTATTGCATTCATTCGTTAACCCTTTCTGTCCCAGTGATGTCATTCGGCATCATTCAGTTTCTGATCATAATATTAAAGAAATAATTTTAACATCTATTGGGATTAAGAAAAAACATTTCCAAATAGGAAAAAAGTTTAAGAATCGAATGATTTGCATTTTTGATATCGTGGATAGCTATGGACGATCAGAAAAAAAAATTCTAAAAATGATGTCAAATTTCCATCGAAACTAAAAGGGTTAAATCAGCGATCACAATCGATCACAGCGATCTATTCTCAGCAATTTTGCCAGTCAAATAAAGTTATTGATTTCTCGTTTCTCCCCTTCAATGCGGTGCGGAGGCCATAGGGAGCCTTACTAAACGGAGTCGAGTAGTTTTCCATTAAGCTACCATAGTAATCATTATCTTACCTGTCTCGTAAAAGCATCCATAATATGAAGACTCTTCTTAAACGCTTTTCCGGTGCTTGTTCTGTAATAAATGAAGTCCCACCAGAGCCACGGACTCATAATCCTCTCAGTAGCTCGCCTGCAGAATCTGAAACAGAAATGAAAAATACAGTTTAAAATCTGAAATAGGAATACAAATTAATGTTAATTAATTTTAGCTATATTGCTTCTTACGACATATCGTTTGTACCAATTAGGAATGAGTCTATTTTCAATTTTCATTTAATTTAAGAAAAGGCTATGATGTTAAAAATTCTAAAAATTTACATAAGTATTTTTAAATCACTAAAAATAGCCAGAAAATTATAAAATTATTACGGCTTCAAATTGATAGTGCTGTATTTCGTGCACATTCACTGTTATTGAGCAAATTTGACTTCAGCAAATTTTAACATTTTCCAAAAAATACCGGAGATTTTTTTACAAATCAAGGCGCTATCTAGGTCACTCGGATATTATGATGCAACTTTTTTGAAATTAATATCAAGAGTAGTTATTTTGAAATTTAAATTAAAAAACTAAAGACCCCTCAGAAAAATGTTTTAAGTAGTTTTTATATGGTATAGGACTATCTGAAGTCAATTTAAACCAAAAAAATGCTGTAACTTTCTATTCGTTTTCGTATAATTTGAATTGCGCTTAAGATTAATTTCGAATATTCGTTTGGTTTTTAACGAATTTATTATGAGTTTCTGCTTTTGTTACTTAGTAGATAATCAAATGACCTGTCACGATTTTTAGCGACTTCGTTACCTTACCAAGCAAAGAAAATACAAAAATTTGGTAAACAATCCCCTTCCTATTTCATACAAATCTATAGCTTTTTAAACTCTGCGTTAAATTTCAAGCTTGCACTAAGTCGCAAATGAACAGACCGGCCATTATATCATATCTGTGCCAATATATAAAAATATAAATATTAGGAAAACTTACTCGTGCAATGCTACTACATAAGGGGATTCACTGTGGACGAGTGCGTCGATCTTTTTACCCATAGCTGTTTCTGTAAAATAAAAATAGTTTTATAATGAACTTAAAATATACAAGATTAGTTTTATAAACCCCAGCGTTGCGCGGGAGAAAAGAGCTTGGTTGGTGTAATCGTAGTTTGTTTCAGCAGCGCTTAATACCATAGGCTTATACCTGCCATAGTCCTTGCAATTGTCCTAGTGTAACTAATTAAAAAAATTACTTATCTTGCCCTTACGAATTCAACTATCGAACTTTACTTTCGAAGAAATAGCACAGCGCTCTAATTTTTTTTATGACCCTCGAGTACCATTAATAAAAGGGACTCCATTATGTAAAAAGGGATATATTATGTCAATCTTCATATTATGACAATCGATAAAGCTCTCCACTGGCCAGCAAACCATCAACATAATATAGCCCTACCATACTGATGTCAACATATGTTTATGTCCGATTTCGTTCTTCGAGGAGTTTCAGGGCTCTCCCGTAGACCACTGCAACGCAAACTACCTTTGCGTGAAATTTCAAGTTTTCAGCTGCTGCTCAATAAGATTCATTAGGCATTTTGCAGTACGTCTTAATCATTTAGATAAGTGCATAATAGACAAGTGACATTTCATAAAATTTGTGGTGGCGACATCTATTGACAGATGATTAGACTACTAATTTTAGTTAGGTCATCTAGTAGCTGCAAGGCTGAAACTAATGATAAGATAACCCTATGTAAATTTTAACCCTTTCAGTCCCAATGACAATTTGTAATTATAATTTTACAATTTTTTTCTTCTGGTCGTCTATAGTCATTTGTGACATCAAAAAGCACATCATTAGATTCTTAGAACTTTTTCTATTACAAATATTTTTATTAATCCCAATAGATGTCAGCTATATTATTTTTAATTGTGATCAGAAAAATGATAATGCCAAATGGCATAACTGGGACTGAGAGGGTTAAACGGTTCGTTTTTCACATTTTTCGCATAAAATGTATACCCTTTCTGAGTAGAATAGTTATCTCCATACCATTCATGTGTCATTGTAAACATCTAATAATTATCAACAACAAATCTAACAATTATAGTTGCTTTACTTCTTTGACATTAAGTATGTTCCATATCAGACTAAACATAGAGAAGGTAAAAACAGGCAAGTTTTATGAAGTTCAAAATTTATCACTGCATAAATTAAATATTCCTCCATTTAATTACATTTGTAAACAAATGAAATAGAGTTGAAGAAATCTGATCAAGAATTAAAAATCCTTTATCCATTTAAAATTTTACATTTCTCAAAATTAAAAAAAAAAATCATAAATCATATGTTAATATTCGGAAAAATCGGAAATCGTCTCACGCTTTGCCTCTTTCTTCCTCGGGTGGTACTTCGGAAAATTGCAACTTAAATGACGCCTTCGGTACAAAAGGATAATGTTCCTAAAATTTAGTATCTGTACCTTTTTTAATAGTTTTTGCTGGGTGTTAATAAGCGACTCTTTTAGTAAGGACATTTATTGATATTTAAAGCACAATTAGTAAAGTTTTGGCGAAGTAAATGTCCATCAGAATTATTGCTGCCATCTGTTTGGAAGAAAGGCCCTCGCCAGATAAGACGGTGAAAAATGCCCCCATTCCAATCGGGCTAATTTTTTTTCTGAAAATACCTCATAGTATGGACAACTTCTCAGCCAAGTTTCAGCTCAAAAATATGACGCATTTTTGAGTAAAAAATTTAAAAAAAAATTCTTTATTAATTGATTATTCCCTGAATATATTTGATAAATCCAAAAAACAACTCATGAGTTTTTAGATATCATTGCGTAGTATTCTCAGAAAAATCCGCTCATAAATCTGATCGAGCGATCATTCTTAAAAATGCAATTTTATTTTTCAAAAAAAAAATTCATGCCAAAATCGTTTGATCACAACTTAGGATTTTGTCTCTACATATTCCTCTATTATCAATCTATAATATATTTTTTTTTCAGATTTTTAAAATTATTGGACGATAGTTTAAAAAAATAATTCTTAAAGCCTGATTTTTTGCTCTAAAATCCATAGATTTAGAAATAGCATGCCCACCGATTGCGCAATCCCGTACAACGCAATGATGCGTGATGAATCCACATTTCGTCGTTTTCGCAATGCATCACGGGATACTGATCCACAAAAATGGTTTTTCCGAAGAGTTACATATAATAAAAACTGCATTTTTAACTTGCTTCTTTTGTGAATATATACCTCATGCCTTACAGAAATTATCAATACGCATGCAGCTATAAAATTATGCTAGCGAAACTTGTAAAAAGTTTTAATTAGTTAATATTGAATATATATCTTTTATTAGTCGAATTATCTCATGGTGCCATCTGGTGGCGTATGGCATGCCATGTGCAAGAGCTTGCGAACTGCCGTATGGGATAATGGTTAACAAATGGCTTCACCTTTCCCCCTAGAGGCAGATCTGCTACTTTCTAAATCTATGCTAAATTCTTTAGTCCGAAAGAAATTCTCCCAGATTGAATTTCCCCGCCTTTGTTAGGAGTGCCATCTGCCGAGTAAGTAGTGCGAAAAGTCAGGTTTTAAGAATATTTTATTTTTTTTTAACTATCGTCCAATAATTTTAAAAATCTGAAAAAAATATATATTATAGATTGATAATAGAGGAATATGTAGAGACAAAATCCTAAGTTGTGACCAAACGATTTGGACATGAATTTTTTTTTTTTAATAAAAATGCATTTTTAAGAATGATCGCTCGATCAGATTTATGAGCGGATTTTTCTGAGAATACTACTCAATGATATCTAAAAACTCATGAGTAGTTTTTTGGATTTATCAAATATATTCAGGGAATAATCAATTTTAAAAGAAAAAAAACTTTAATTTTTTACTCAAAAATGCGTCATATTTTTGAGCTGAAACTTGGCTGAGAAGTTGTTCAAACTATGAGGTATTTTCAGAAAAAAAATTAGCCCGATTGGAATGGGGGCATTTTTCACCGTCTTATCTGGCGAGGGCCTTTAAACAATTTGTAATATTAAATTGAGTTTTGGTGCTGCTATCTATTGTCATTAATTTGAACTTTTCTAGCAGTAGTTAATCTTTCAATTACTTACCACATATGATGTCAAGGGTGCACAATGATGTCAGAGGTGCTATGTTTATATATGTATCCTTATCCATTTTGTTGGCGAGAACTTTGGCAAAAAGTTTGGCGTGTTCATTGAACAAAGGAATGAACTCGTCCAAAATTCGAAAATGGAATGCAGGTGTGAGGAGTTTCCTTCTTGAACGCCACTTGTCCCGTTTGCTGCAATATATATTATGTAAAAATATGTTCATGGCATTTAATTTCAATAACAAAAAACATTAGTTGAATTGCAATTCTTTATTGGTATAGAGGCTATTGCCAGGAAATATCTTAGTAAAATTTTCCATATGTTTCTATTGGAAATAAGTGTCATCTCGTTTTTTAAGCAAGGGTGTACAAAAAATGAACTAATAACTTCAAAAACTCAAATCTCTCAGTTTTAAGTCGCAATATTTTTATTCTTGGTTCCTCAAATTAAAATGAATAATATTGCTTAACGCTATGTTTTCCTAATTTATTTTATTCTTAAAATTAGAATACAACATATTAAAATGTCATTAATATGTTCGTTGTCTTTTAGTTATGTTTACAATCTATATTTCATTTACAAATATTTGAATTTGAAAATTTAACAAAACTTCGCAAAATATAGAATTAATAAATAATTTTTAAGTCGTGTTATTTTACCAATGCATTTCAATAAATTAAAACAACCAATTTCATTTTAAAATTTGTGATAAAAATTTAAAATTTAAAAAGGGAGAGAAGTTAAATGACTTTACCTTGTAAGTAGACCTTCTTTAAGCATCGGGGCAATGAAGTCGTATTCAAATCCTTTGCTCAGAATCGAATTGCTGCTCAATACGGGCTATAAAATAGCTCATTATTAATAAACATTTTAATATTTTATACGGAAATTATTCGTTTTAATCTCATTAGAGTGTAATTATTTCTCAATTTACCTTAAATAATTAATGATGCTTTAACTTAAAATATTCAGCAGTATGATAACACATTTTTCTACTTAAATTAAATTCGTAAATTTTTACGTTAATGATTATTGATTATACATTAGCATAAAACGTAAAATGTTAAATGTATTATAAACTGTCATATTTATTGCGATTTTACAGCCTGAACCACAAATGTCAGACACACTACGGTAAAATAAAACGCATTTGAAAGAGAATATTGCCTGGTCATTTAATATTTAATCCAAAAATTAAATTCCTAAAGCAATCTAAAAATGGCGACACTATTTTGAAACTATCAACTGATTATAAAATAGGATTTTATTTGCCTTAATAACTTGTAATATTGTTTATTGCCGTTGCAACTACTACGAATCAAATTTTTAGTAAAACTAACCGCCAAATTTTTAGCAGCATATCTACAACAATGACTTTGGACTTTTTTGTTCCGAGATGATTGAACTTTTAGCGTAATTCCTAGGTATACTCATTAAAACAAAAAATTTATGTATTTATTTGCACACATGCTTGATGGCACAAGCTGCCTTTCAATAATTAGCTTTTTATGTAAAACAAAAACATATTTCAAATTGCTTTAGTCAAAATAATGCTCAACTACTAACTTGTTGTTACTACAGTCAAAAAATAGTATTCATCTAGTATTTAAAAAAAAAATGTATCAGTTTAAAATGTTTCTGTAATCCCTTTTTAAAAAATGAGAGAAGCTAGTAGATTGATATAACTTCACTAAAAAAATGTCATACTATTTATTTGCTAATAAGTTTTTTTTTCTCTAAACGAGTTCAAAATTAATGCTTTGATATCTCAGCAAAAAATGCAAAATAATTCTTTTTTTTTATACATGGGATATTTTGAAGGTGCTGAAAATTTTTATGTAAAAAAAATGGGTGTTGCTATTGCTATTTTCAAAGTTGATACTCGTTCAATATGTAGACGACCTCTTATACAATTTGTGTTGCCAGTTCTCTATTCCATACTTTTATTTCTTGAAAATTGTCACCTTACACCACAAAGTTCCCTGATCAATAGCAGCTGAGAAACGAATGGTGAATCGTTTTTTTTTCTCCAGCTGTACTTCTTAAATTTGTAGTGAAATAACAGCATTTGTTTTTGACGATACTTGAATACTTTTCATAATCGAATGGTCTAAAATTCTACCGAGTCTAAAGTTTTTACCGAAATTAATTTGAAGTCAAGTTAATAGTTCAATGCATTTAAATAATTGTGTTGCTCTTTATTTTACACATCCTTGATGACACAAGTCTATTTCAATAATAACTTCAAATGGCAAAAATATATTTATTTCACTTTAAATATTTTTTATCTACTACCAGCTTTTGGTATAAGCTAGTCTCAAAAGATCGTTCATGCAGCATTCGAAGCGTAGAAATTGTCAGTTTAAAACACGTATGTAATTCTTTTTTAAAAAGGACAGAATATTTCATTTCGTGAATACAACAGTACAAATTCTAATGTTTACTACAAGTATATCTACAAGAATGATACATACAATAATAGTGAAGTGTATGTACAATGTAAAATCAACCAAACACCGAAAATATGGAAACATTTCACCACGCAGCCGTTGCAGCTACTAGGAACCAAAATATTTAGTGAAACTAGCTACATGTTTTTAGCAGCATATCTGCAAACTTAAGACTATTTTTGTCCTGAGGTAAGGAACTTTTTGTGCAGTTCATACGTCAGCACATTTTAAATAAAATAAATTTGTTGTATTTGGATTTCACACATCCTTGATGACACAAGGTGATTTCAATAATAGCCGCTAAAGTAAAAAAATATATATATTTAAAATGTATTCCAAATGAGTGTCTGCCTACTACTTGTTACTATAATCCATTTAGAAAATAAAGAACGTAATCTGGTTAGATTAATATAAATGAACTAAAACTTTGGCACAGACTATATCGTGATATTATTGTAGAAATTTAAGTTTGTACCCATGGTTTTAGTGGCTATTCGATGTTTCCGTGTTACTGCGGTGAAGTCAAATGCCATGGTATCGGAGACTATTCGATGTTTCCGTGTTACTGCGGTGAAGTCGAATGGCCTGGCTGCCATGGTATCGGTGACCATTCCATGTTTCCGTGTTACTGCGGTGAAGTCGAATGGAATGGCTGCCACGATATTGGTGAAAATTCGATGTTTCCGTGTCACTGCAGTGAAGTCGAATGGCATGGCTGAAATGGTATCTGTGACCATTCGATGTTTCCGTGTTACTGCGGTGAAGTCGAATGGAATGGCTGCCACGATATCGGTGAAAATTCGATGTTTCCGTGTTACTGCGGTGAAGTCGAATGACATGGTATCAGCGACTATTCGATGTTTCCGTGTTACTGCGGTGAAGTCGAATGGCATGGCTGCCAATTCAAAACAACCCTTTGTTCGTTAGTATAGTCTGTTTCAAAATTTTAATACATCTATATTACCTAGCCAGCTTCCGTCCTTTTTTTTTTAAATTGATTACAGAAGTATTTCCAACTGATGGCAAATATTTTTAAATGCTGCTTAAATATTCTATTTTGACAATAGTAACAAGTATTAGTCAAACACTCATTTGGATTTTTTTTAACTTCAGCTATTATTGAAATCAACTTGTGTTATCAAGGATGTGATATCAAATAAATCAAATTTATTCTATTTAAAATATGCTAATGTGTGACCTACACAAAAAGTTCTTTACCTCAGGACAAAAGTAGTCAAAAGTTTGCAGATATGCTGCTTAAAACATGTAGCGTTTCAGTAAATATTTTAATCCCTAGTAGCTGAAACAGCTGCGCGGTGAAATGTTTCTATATTTTCGGTGTTCGGTTGATTATACATACACTTATCACTATTTTTGTTTGTATCATTCTTTTAGATATATTTGTAGTCCATATTAAAATTTTTAATGCTGTATTAAAGAAATAAAAAAAATTCTGTCCTTTTTAAAAATGAATTGCATATGTTTTAAACTGACAACATCTACTCTTCGAATGCTACATGAATGGTCTTTTGCGACAAGCTTATACCCATTAGTAAGAAAAATATAAAAAGTGATATAAAAAAAATATTTGATTTTGATTGAAATCAACTCATGCCATCAAGGTTGTGTAAAATAAAAATCTACAAAATTATTTAAATGCATTGAACTATTAACTTGACTTAAAATTAATTTCACTTAAAAATTTTTAATTTTAGACCATTCGATTATAAAAAGGTTTAAAATTTCATCTAAAACAAGTGCTGTTATATATTTCACTTCAAATTTAAGAAGTACAGCTTTGGAAAAAACGATTCACCACTCGTTTCTCGGCTGCTATTGATCAGGGAATTTTGTGCAAGGTGTCAATTTTCAAGAAATAGCGTATCTAATTGAGAACTGGCAACAGAAACTGTATAAGGGGTGGTCATCATTTTAAAATAAGTATCAACTATGCAAAGTCAAATAGCAAAACCCATTTTTTAAATAAAAATGTTCAGCACCTTTAAAATACCCCATGTATAAAAATAATTATTTATTTTGCATTATTTGCTGAGATATTAAAGCATTATTTTGAACTTGTTTTGGGGAAAATTCCCGAAATTGAAAAGGTAATATTAAGGTTGTATCTTTTCAAAACGTGAAGCTAACAAAAAGGTTAACATAGTCTTGCCAAAGGTTGTTAGAATTTAACCTTCTTCACTGTATTGTGTTTCTTTTTTTTAATTTTAGATTTTCAAATTCAGAAATAAAAAAAAAAGGCCAGAAAATTTGGCAGCAATTTAGATTTTTTTTTCTGATCGTCTATAGCCATTTCTATATCAAAAACACATCAGTTGATTATTCAAACTTTTTTCTATTAGCAAATATTTGTTATTAATCTCAATCCCAATAGATGTCAGCTCTATTATATATATTTTTAATTATGATCAGATACAATGCCAAATGGCATCAATGAGACTGAAAGAAATAACATGCATTTAAACACATAGTAATCGATATAATTTAATATTAATTATACAAACAAAATACCTAGTTTTCCTTTGAAATAAGAAAAGCATTTTAGACATCTGAGAGTCATCAATATTTTGAATAAACTTTTAGAAGCAAACGCTTTTCAACCTCCAAACGATAATGTAAGTTAGGATCAAATTTCCACGCACACGTTGCCGCTACTAGGTACAAAAATACTTAATGAAACTAGCTGCAGGTTTTTAGCAGCATATCTGCATAATTTAGACTATTTTTGTCCTGAGGTAAAGAACTTCTTGTGCAGTTCATACGTCAGCATATTTTAAATAAAATAAACTTGATGTATTTGATTTCACACATAATTGATGACACAAGGTGATTTCAATAATATCTGCTAAAGTAAAAAAAAGTATTTAAAATAATTTACTTCAAATGAGTGTTTGACAACTACTTACTTGTTGTTACTATAATCCATTAAAAAAAGAAAGGAAGCTGATTAGTTAATATAAATGTACTAAAACTTTGACACCGACTATATTTGCGAACAAATGATTTGGATTTTGGCAGCCATGCCATTCAAATTCACAGCAGTAACACGGAAACATCAAATAGTCAAACTGATACCGTGGCAGCCATTTGAATTTGATGCTATACCAAGGATGCAGTTTTTAAATGATTACATCAATTGTTCAGGTTATTATTGTAGAAATTTAAGTTTGTACCCATTGTTTTAGTGACCATTCGATGTTTCCGTGTTACAGCGGTGAAATCGAATGGCAAGGCTGCCAACGGTATTAGCGACTATTCGATGTTTCCGTGTTACTGCGGTGAAGTCGAATGGCATGGGTGCCACGGTATCAGCGACTATTCGATGTTTCCGTGTTACTGCGGTGAAGTCGAATGGCATGGGTGCCACGGTATCAGCGACTATTCGATGTTTCCGTGTTACTGCGGTGAAGTCAAATGGCATGGGTGCCACGGTATCAGCGACTATTCGATGTTTCCGGGCTACTGCGGTGAGGTCGAATTACATGGCTGCCAATCCAAAACAACTTTGTTGGCAAATATAGTCTGTGTAAAAGTATTAGTACATTTATAACAACTAACCAGCTTCTGTTCTTTTTTAAAATGGATTAGCGAAGTATTTTAAACCGATGATAAATATTTTAAATGCTACATGAATATTATATTTTGATTATAGTAACAGCAAGTAAGTAGTAGTCAAACACTCACTTGGAATAAATTTTTTTTTAATATTTTTTTTTGCTACAGCAGATATTATTGATATTAACTTGTGTCAACGAGGATGTGTGAAATCGAATACATCAAATTTATTTTATTTTAAATGAGCTGGATGTATGAACTACACTAAAAGTTCTATTACCTCCGGTCAAAAATAATTTAAAGTTTGCAAATATGCTGCTAAAACCATGGACCTAGTTTCACTAAATATTTTGGTCACTAGTAGCTGAAATGGCTGCGTGATTATATGTTCCCATATTTTCGGTGTTCGGTTGATTATACATACACTTTTTGTATATGTCATTCTTGTAGATATTGTTGTAAATTAAGTAAGTCTATTGAAGAATAAATCTGTTCATCTTAAATAATTGGAAGCCAGAACTCTAAGACACATAACTTCTCAAACGGGTAGTTTTATAAGTTGTGTTGCCATCTACAACATATATTACGATGACGTGAATAAGCCACTCCCATTTGACAGTTTAATTGGTGTTGCCATCTAAACATTATTAATGTAAACATAAAGCAAATATACCTTTAATAATTGTATTAGTTGCACATTTCAACTGATATGTATCCCGATCAAAATTTTTAATGTTGCATTAACGAAACTAAGAAAAATTCTCTAGTTTTTAAGAATGAATTACATAAGTGTTTTAAACCATAATATCTACTCTTCGAATGCTACTTGAATGGTCTTTTGATACTAGATAATACCATAAGTTAGAAGTAAATAAAAAAATATGATAAGGGATATACTAAAAGTTACTTGTTTTTTGAAGTTATTGAAGTCAACTATGCCATCAAGGATGTTTGAAATAAAAAGCAACAAATATTTGAGTACATTTGAACTATTAACCTTACGTCAAATTAATTTCGCTTAAAATTTTTGAATGTTTGACCATTACAAAAAATATTCAAATATTGCCAAGAACAAGTGCTGCTACTTCACTACAAATTTAGGAAAAACTTTGAGAAATTTTTCAGAATTTAGTAAAGGGTCTCGCATATGCTGTAAAAGGCAATAGTGACTGCGAATCATTCTAATTTTCGGTATAGTTCTATTAGAATTTTGAAAAACTTCTAAATTTGTTGCTTTATTTCCCCTTAATACAATATAATTGTTCATGCATTTGTTACCTACATAAATTTTAAAAGTAATTTTTATATTAAAATTTGTTTCACCGATATTTGCAGGGGATTTTTTTAAAAACTGTTTTGCATAAAAAGTTTTCAACCGTGTGCAAGTTAACCTTCTGATGGAGAAAGACGAATAAACCTGTCACGTGACTATCAGATTTTCCTGCAACGGATATATTTTTAAAAAACTATTTTTTAATTTTACTAAAACTAAAAACTAGTAATTTACAATCATCTCCTAGATAAATAAGATTTAAAACAATTTAAAGAAAATAAATATTAATTATTATTTTTTTTTTTAAATTTTAATCGCATGCTGTGAGAACAAGATTACACCTAAACCTGTTTGTGTGTCCCTCGGGAGGTTTAAGTTTATGCCCTGAAAGCATATTTTTTTATCCATTCGATTCAAAAAAAGTTTAGCAAACATTTTTAAATGTAAAATAAATCTTGAAAGTTAATTATGTTCAAGGTATGGATGATGACTAATTAATACCTCAGACCTGTCAAATCTTCGGATTTAATCTTGCAGTACTGGATTTCTACCTATTTAACCCTTTCAGTTCTAATGACAATTTGGCATAATTTTTGATTTTTTTTTCCTTATCGCCTATATCCATTTATGATATCAAAAGCACGCATCATTCGATTCTTCCAACTTTTTCCAAATATAATTTTTTATTACCAATAGAAATCAGCCCAATTATTATATTTTTTAAATTATGATCACAAACATGATGCCAAATGGTATCACTGGGACTGAAAGGTTTAGTAACATATGTACCAATTGCCGGATTTTTAAAATAGAGGAGAATTAAGCTTTCTTTCGGCGCCCTGAATCCGGTAAATGGCTTATTAGAACCTGAATAGTTGGCAGGTAGTTTTGGGAGTAAATTAACGTCACACTAGATCCATACTTGGCATGTCCTGTTACCTCCACAGTGCTCGCCTTGTAGAGTATGAGCACCTTCTTGACTCCGCCGTAGAACAGCCACATCCCCTCCTTACGGAACACGTGCGAGTACGCGCACACGACCTGAAAGAAAACTGACACCCAAACCAACATTACTTCAGTATTATACTTGCAAATCTATTTACAAATAATCTAGGCAAAATTTAACAGATTTCTTTATAGAAATAGAGCCTGGGTATAACCTCTTAAGGCTGCTCATCACCCCCATTCTCCGTCCTCCTTCGATCGGGCTTGCTAATGGTAAGTCTATGGGGGAAAAATGGTTTTTGTTCAAAAAAAAGGCAAAGAAATTATTGGAATATTTTGATGCGTTTTTTTTTAATTCACAAAACTCCAATAAAGTTGTGCTTTTAGAGGTTATTTTTTTAAAAAAAACCGTTTTTTACTTTTTTTAATCGAAAAAAATTTAGATTAAAAAAAAGTAATTAGCGTTTTTAAAAACGCTATCGTACGCTAAAAATCGTACGCTAAAAATCGTACGAAAACTTAAACTTTGTTGGATAATATAAAAGCTTAATTTTGTTGAAACTTCTAGCCTAATATTGTCTCCCTTGGCTATATTCCAACTTTTGGGCAACCTGGCATATTTTTTTAGAAAATCTTAAGGCGTAAATATTTAAATATCCCATCAACATTATATGTTTTTAAATCAATGATAACGTTCAGCCTGTGATATTTATAGTTCAAGTTTTTATGCACTAATAAAAAAAATATTGTAAATAAATTGGGATTAATTAGTATCACAAACTAAAAATTTAAAAAAATTCTGTAAAAAATGCCTTATAAATTACTTAACTTAATTTTAAATATACTTTTCAATAGAAAATGAGTAAAATTCATTTTTATTCATATACGAGTTCAATATCTCGAATAAATATATCTGTCTGAAAATGAACGTAAATGATCAACGATTGATGATTCACACTTACGTTAGGATACGTAATTTCTAACTAATACATTTTATCATACTCTTACTACACTTTAAAATATATAAATGAATACTTACGTGCACTGTTACTTATGGCTTTATTTCTGTAAATACTCAAAAGTGGAACAATATTCGTTATTATTCCATTGACTTTTGGTCCGGGAATCTTCTTATACACAGATTTAGGTCTCTTTGAACTATTCAAGAAGTAAAACAACGCCAGAAGAGCAGATGCAATAGACAAGCTAGATGTCCACGTCACAGTAGACATTCCAAATGGGAATAGACTCTCGTATCTCAAGTCTATTGAAGACATTGTTATATCTCTTTTTTTATACTAAAGTAAAAGTTATGTAGCAATAACTTATCGTTGTCAACACTTACGTTCTTGTGGAACACGTTTTTGATGATTCTGAAACTTCTATCACTATCAAAGAATATTTTTACTCTAAAATAAAATATTGCATACACTTCAAATCATCACCTATAAATTGAAGTAGTTGCCATGAAGTTTTTTATTTTTAAAATACGTAAGTCTGCCTGAAGAGTATAATCAAAATATCTTTTACATACCAATCACTTTTGATGATTGCAATGTGTTATCCGAACTAAAGCCATCGATGCATCAGAAACTGCAAAAATTACTTAAAATACTATTTTACACAAACAAGAACTTTTCAATTATTTTTGAGGATGTTTCAACCGGTAAATAAAAGGTTCAACACGTTTCTGTCACATGTAACGGTCAGTATAGTATTCTTATCCAGTAGATCGCTACTTTATCACACGAACTAAAAAAATCTTCGATTTTTTAAAACTCAGACTAGAAATCCTATTGATGAGATACTCCTATCTACTATGAAAGTCTTTAGTCTCGACCATTTTTGATAACCCCTCAGAGCTACTTTGACAATATCTCTGAAGTCCACATTGTGAAAATAATAACCTTGACTTGTTTAGAATCGCTCCTTTTCAAGGGCGATTTGTATTTGTTGTCTGTTGACTCCTTCACGTAGAAAACAATCGTGAAAGAGAGAGTGCCAGAATGCTTATCGATAAAAATCTGTTAGAAAAGCCCCTTAGGCTAGGAGTCTCTAAACTTCTACTGGGGAAGCTAATCCAGCCTCATTGGTGCCTCCCGAAGCTCACAAAATGTCTAATGCGAATTGTTGAGTTACTAATTTTGTGTTAAATTCAGCTTAAATTTAGTTGTACGCAAAGACAAATATCTATAATAATAAAAGAAAGAGTCTGTCTGTGTGTCTGTCTGTGTGTATGCCTGTGGATCGCAAAAGACCTACTTAGACTGCTCTAAAAAATTCGAAATTTTTAATATAGGTACCTTTTAATACCTACGTGTGCACCTGAGGCTTAGTTTTTTCATATTTGATTGTGATTTTTAATTAATATAATAAATTTCAAAAAAACGTCATCCACGTGGAATTGCGGGACCATAACAGGGCTTGAAAGTACATGGGCCGGGTCGAAACGGGGACTTGACGCCATCCTCTATTAGTTTGATCGATTGAGTTTGGTTGAGATATGCGCTCGCCCTAAGGCTGCTTCATCCTCTATTAGTGTTTGCTTTTTTAAGTGCGCATGCGCCAACACGAATTTAATTTTGTTTTAATTTTGAGTGTATTTTCACAAGTAAGCATGTCTCTAAAAGGAAGCAATGCGAAGTTAACGGGTTCCCAGTAAGGCGGGACCATACTGCTAGTATGTAATAATGTTGACCCGGGGAAGGGGGCTAGTGAAATTTATACTATTCAAAAATTTCAATTAGTTCGCATAAACATTTTTAGAATATATCCGGAACTATGGCTGTTTCGAATCCTATAATGACGACGTTTTAAGTTATCAGGTTATTAACCAATTAACGACAACTTTGTGACTAACAGTAAAATCTTCACTTACGAGTAAAAAAAACCCTCCTCTGAGCAACAGCCCATTACTAGGACAAGGCCTGCCGTGCCCAATTTAGCTTTCGTGACCAAGAGGTCTGGGTTGCTAGGCATATGTCCCGATTAGGTGGTCAGCCTCACGCGGGACCCCAAGGTTTAGTTCCCATGCATGCCTTCCGAATAAAACTTAGTATAATTTTCTGGGAATTAATTAGTCCTACACACACACACACATTGTTTAAGGACTATTGTCGTCATTTTTCTATAATTTAAATAAACTTTTCACATGGTTAATATTCGTTCCAATCGTCATTAATGGGCTTAGAGATCCATAACTTTACTAGATATGACTTTAACTCTTTGATAACTTATGGGCCCTATAAAATTACATGCATCATTACGATTTTTTCCCCGCCCCACTGTGAATCATTCTGGAGACCCTTGCCTTAGGCGATTAACGCAAAAGAATACCAGACAAGCTAAATCATTCCAATGCAAAAGAAAGTCCTTTGAAAATAGGCATTTTAGAAACACAATAAAGTAATATACTAAGTCAATTACACCATTTTGCTTCTAAAAGTGCCGCATGTAGAAGCAGCAAATAGTTTCAGCTTAGAAGCAGTTTGGTGTAAACTGTTTTGTGGGTCACTCTATTCTACTTCTGAGCTGCCCAACTTATCTAAGGGATGATCTATATCCAATCCATTGCATTTGGGATTGGAAACAAGCATTGTCTTTTAAGTGAACTACAAGATATAATCTGTTACCAATGTCAAATGGTGTGTTGTTATCAGTCTTTGCAGAGTGTCTCATTGAGGATCTCTTAAAGTCGACCTTGCCTTAAGTTAGTTAAATAGTAAATGGTAACAACTCGATGAAAGTCTGATGAAACAGTTTATGACTAATTAATTTTGATTATATGTGAATTTATATGCATAGTAACAACACGTTTATAATTTAATAAAATCAAGTTTAATAGTCTTGTTTAAGGTGACGTATTCCTTCCATTGTTTCGGTTTCACCCGATATTGATTCACCAATCGAGGCTCCAGATAGAATTCATTTTCATTTAGCAATCATGTTTCTTTTAAGATCTGAAACATGTCCGTTCTCAAGTTACAAATTTATTTTACGTATTTATTACAGTTCATTTGTGTAAAATAAATTTTTAAAGAATACCCCCTCTTATGACTTTCTAAATGAAAACCAGTTGTGGTCGAATGCTAATGCAGTTTAGAATCGATAAAAAATAAACAAAATATGTTTTTTTATTTGAAGAAAATAACACTTCTTGAATACTTTATTGTAGTTATGAAGTCAAACGTGTTCTATAAAATGGTATAAATAAAGTTATGACAGGTTTTCTTACAGTATGATAGCAAAGTTCTTAATTCACGATATCGTTGGTTAAAATTTTTAAGCAAACATTCGCTTGTATTAAAAGTATATTTCATTACAAGTGCCAATCTTTCTCGTATCTTAAATCATTCCTCAATGGGGCCCTTTGTAAAAGTAAACAAACGCCAATTTTAATGCTGATCAACCAAAGTTGCTTTTTTTAAATTTATTACAATAAATTCATTATAGTAGGAATAAGTTTCATTGTTTTTCCCTACACTCTTAAAACAAACACTCCTAATTTACCTCTGTCTGAGTGGATTTCACTCCTCCAGACTGGAAAATGCACTTCTCCTTTTGGAGTGGATCCTTTGTGTGTTAAACCTCTGACAGGATCACTCCAAACGAGTGATTTTAACTCAGTCTGAGAAAATATGCACGCCTTTAGGGTGTCGAAAATGCTCTTCTCCAACTGGAGTGGATTTCACTCTTTTGTTTTAAGAGTGTACATCATGCAACAAGCGTATTTTGAGATGCTCTTCTTTAGTATATAATATATAATCTTTTCTTCTTTGAGTATATAATGTATATTTAACCAGTAAACATCCCGTTACATATGAAAAAAGCAGTTTGACTGGTACGATTTATCAAAGTTATTCACTTTCCCTAAAGTAAATCAAAAGGTATCTAAATTTGTTTCAAGTTCCAAGTAATTTCTTAACCGATATCTCTAAAAAACAATTATCTTTTGACCTTCTGGTATAATTGCACACTTTCTTCTCTTCCCTCCACGTGTTTTGGTTTTTTAATTATTAATTTTGAAAAGTTTAATTTGTAACGTTTTGCGAGGGCCCCGTTGTGTATAAAGTCTTTATTAAAAATTGTTTTTCGACGCAATATATAACAATCTTGTTATTAGTATTTTTCCTATTTGTGAAAGCTATTCCATCCTGTTGTGTTTAGGAATACAAAGCTTACTTAAATATATTAGAATAACATTTATTCTGTTGCGAAACCGTTATTAAATGATTTTTAATAGTAGTTTTTATAAGGAAAACTAATTGTTTTTGAATAAATGAACAGTGAAGAATTATACATTGTGATTATAAGACGTAGCAGTTTAAAATAACTGTAATATATACTTATGAATTATTCAATATTTCCGAACTAACTACACTCTTAAAACAAGAGTGAAATCCACTCCATTTGGAGAAGTGCATTTCCGACACCCTAAAGGCATGCATATTTTCTCAGACTGAGTTAAAATCACTCGTTTGGAGTGATCCTGTCGGAGGTTTAACACACAAAGGGTCCACTCCAAAAGGAGAAGTGCATTTTCCCAGTCCGGAGGAGTGAAATCCACTCAGACTGAGGTAAATTGGGAGTGTTTGTTTTAAGAGTGTAGAAGGGCAATAACATTTTACAATAAGCATCGCTATATGGAATGTGAAAAGTGCCTATGAAGTGGAAACCCCCGTCCATCTAGCGCACCAAAACTCAAAAAATCAACTTAACCCTTTCAGTCCCAAAAATTTACCACACTACAGAAACATCTGATATTCACAAAATAATCTTATTTTAGGCCAAAAATAAGAGTTCAATAAGAATTTGTTTTTAAATTTTTATATGGTTTTTGAAATAATGCCAAAATTTTTTCAACTGTGGAAAATAAAAAAATATATATTTTACCTAAAAACACTTAGAGTTATATATTTTAAGGTATCTGACAATATTATTAAAAAAAATTTGGTAATTATTTAAAACGAAATAGTTTAAATTGTTTTTTAAATATGTGGAACTGAAGTGAACTTTTCAAAAATCAGGTGAAACGCTTGTTAGCTATTTTCCAAATAAAAAATAGTAGTTCTGACTTCTATTGAGATTAAAGTAAAATATTGTCTAAATATAGAACAAAGTGTGAAGAATCGAATGATGTGTGTTTGGATGTCATTACGGGACATAAACATTTGAAAAAAAAATATTGAAAGGGATGATGCCAAATGGCATCACTGGGACTGAAAGGGTTAAAAAGAAACTTTTTACTTATATAATGCTAAGATGTTGGGGAAAATGTTTATTAAATATTAGAATAGCCAGATGTCTTGTAGGAATTGACAGGCTGTCAAATTGGATTTTTTTTTGTTTAAACCTATTTTGCAGTTTGTTTATTCACGTGTCTATTCCTAAACTGAGAGTTCGTGTATCGGTTTTAGATGCTTAATTGTGAGATTTTTGAGACTTGACCTCTCAATTAAAGTACATATAATGTATGCTCTTTTAAAAGGTTTTATAATGTTATTCTTAAATTTTTATCTCGATAAATGCAGTACATGAAAAATACGAAAATTAAAATGTATATACGGCGTTCAAAAATGTGCCACTTTTTTGCTACGTCGTAATCAATTGTGTCTATATTTTTCGAAACAATTGCACATAATCGAAAGTTCGGCTTTATTTTTTACACTGTAAGAAAACAATTTTGTCTAGCAAAATTGTTTTATTTGTTAACGATTGATATGAAACGGACAAATAATTTAAAATTGTGTCACTATGTTTTGGTTTTCTTCTCATTCAAAAAGCATTGAAGGCAACAAAACGTCAGTTTAAACAATAGTCAGAAGCGAACGTTTTTAAAATCATTTATCCCTTTTTATTTAATTTTTTTGTGTTATATATGTTTTTAGAGAGTTTAAAATCTTTAAAAACATATTATATACTAATTCGATGTAAGTCAGGAATTAGTAAATGGCGTGAATATGCCTGAGATTGCAACATATTGATTTAACCAAAATAATTTTCAATCTTATTAGCCCATTATTTTTCAACAAAGTTGAACTTAATTCATGGTCTTAGAAAATGTTTTTAAGAAAGCTGAAACTTTCTCCCCAGCTTTCTAAAAGCCAATTCAAATATATTAGAGCTGTACTAAAATATATCGTCCCCCTATTTTATTTCCTATATTTATTTGTTAGTTAATTTTTGATCAATTTTAAAATAAAACAAAATTAATATACTTAAATTTCACTAAATTCAATAATTTCGAAATAAATGAGTATGCTTGAAATTAGGGTCCCAATTAAGCCTGAAAGAGTCGATCGATGGGTACTTCTGATAATAATTGAAGGATTTCAAATAAGATTTCAATAAAGTGAAGTATATTTCATCGCCTGTTGAAGTCGCTTAGTACATTTTTGTTATTAGGAATGAATACCAATATATGTTTTAATTGTTTTATTTTATTATGATAAAGTGTTCTTTAAAATACATAAACGAATTAATACATGTTTTTAATTTACAATCAGCATACTTTTGAACTTAAATTAATATAACATGTTGACAATTTTGAGTTAAAATTCTTAATTTACGCAAAAGAATAAAATGAAATTAGGTAAATGAATACAATACAAGCTAAAGGCAATATGCTAACACAGGATGAACTATACAGTAGTTATGACATAATAAGAAATCACTAAACGATTAATTGGTTTCAATATCGACTAATTCATTGTACATTACAGAAATCAAGCAGGTAAGAAACTGATACAAAAATGTTTCTTAACATTTTGGTATAATTCTTTGAACAAAAGCATGTGTGGATTTCAATCAAACAAGCACATCTGAAAAAAAAAAATCAATTTTAAATGTTCACAATACCAACTTTTGTACACATTAGACTTCCAATTACACACAATGCTAAACTTGTTTTAAGTTTAACGTACAAACACATACTAAATTTAGGACATTCATTAAATTCATGGTACATTACACAAATTCAAGTAATTTAAAAATACATGCACAAATGTTTCTGAAAATATTGGTATAAAATCAATGTTAACTATTAACAACATAAATAATGGTCAAAGAATAGTACACATCTTTCGAAGCTTCCAAATGCATGTAACGCAATAATCCTTCGAAATGTAACATAACTTTCTTGACTTACAAAATGAAGCACTTTTCAAGAATAAACTTATAAGTGATACTTGCATGAAGGATCAAATAATGGTATGAAAACTGTCTTGACCAGTTAAGTCATTTCGATTCCTTTAATGTCTTAAAATATTGTTTCAATATGAAAACAATAAAAAGACATTATTTTTATAATGCATAAAAGATATCCATTATACAAATACAGTTTCTAAGCAACTTTTATAAAGTTCTTGGACTTTTGCTTAGCCACGAAAGTTTTACACAATCACATTCAATGTACTAGGTATTTTTTACAATAACGAAAACTAATAAGTCTAATCTTCGTGTCTGACATTCTTTGCTGCACACTTTCCAATGATAACAACTTCAAAGAACATCACTATCTTGTTTTGAAGTACAAATTATCAAGAATTCAGATCACTATTGATAATTTACGTAAAAAAACAACTATTTGCTGTATAAAAAAAAGAATTACTGGCACTTTTCCCTTTTGTGGGCGCAAGCACGATAAAGACTCTACAAATATGAAGTGTACACGGGAAGAACCGCTTAATTTCTTTAGAGTCTTTCCGTAACTGTGTCTGCTTGGCGGACATTGGCGACTGAAAACCGGTTTCTATTTCGGTTCTTCATTTGCGGTACAAACGTGTGTTTCGTAATCACTTATCTCTGGCGTGAATCAGGGTTGCCGCAAAGATAAACACTTAAACAAACACTTTATTAATTTAGAACAAACATTACAAGAAAAGAAAAATTCATTCGTCACAAAGCGAGTAACCGGTTTCTTTACGTCAGTTTAGGCTATTTCTCGCTATCATTCCCTAAGAGGCTATTAAGGAAACCCTTCTACGAAATAAAGCGGTTCTTCCCATGTACTCTTCATATATATCCGCCGCCAAATGTAATCTTTCCAATTGTAACTTTTTAACTGTACCCAGAAAATATTTTGATGCGAAAGATTATGTTTGGCGATATTTGTGCTTTTGAAATGGAAAAAGTACCAAAGCATCTGCTTAAAATAAAATTCAAACGTTTTTGGGATAGGTAACCAAATTGTTCGTTTGAACCATTTTATAACTAAATCATTCAATAATGCTATCCATATTCATGCATTAGATTTAAGTAGGCTTGTTTTCAAATACCATATAATTATTATTTGTAGATACATAGTCCGTCTTTTTAAAAATAATGTATTATTTATGGAAGATAATAATCAGGTCCCAATCTAGTCTTCAATACTATGATTATTAATCTGAACCAGACTAGTACTTAACAAATAACCGTAATGTTGTTGGAAGCCAAGGTTTATTCTTACTCGTATCCTTTGTTCCTATCAAATCATGCGAATTATTAGTCAATAGTCTTCTGTCCATGACAATCTGTTTCAATCAATTTCTTTTCGGGATGCCATCAATAAAGATCTTCCCGTATAAAATGATTCTTGATACAGCTTCATCACCTATTCCTCGGCGTAATCTGCATCAGTATCCCGTTGTGCGACCTCAGTACCATTTCGGCGGTCAGCTGAAGTTGGTCCCTGGGTACCAGGGACTTGACCTCGTAGTTGAGGAGGACGTGGGCCAGCACCACTTTCTGTTCCATCATGGCGAAACGCTGACCTGAGAAAATGGAATTAAAAGAATGAGACATCGCTTCTTAATAACTTAAGCAGGCATAATAGATTAAAGGATAGGTGTGATTATACTAAATCGCTAACAGTACGTTCGCAGGTAATACCTCTTAATTCGATCATCAACAACCAGGACGTACACTCTAGATTAAAAAGCTGAAGTAGCAGCCTTTCTAGCCTGGTCTATCGACTCTTACTCGTGAATTAAAGCCTGGGATTGCAGGAGTATATAATATGCATTCTTTTTCACTCTTAAAACAAACGAACGATTTTAACTCGGTCTTAGTTAATTTTCACACCTCCAGTCTTAAAAATGCACTTCCCCGAAAGAAGTGGATCCTTTGTGCGTTAAACCTCCGACAGGATCACTCCAAACAATTGATTTTAACTCGGTTAATATACACTCCTTTCCAGTGTCGAAAATGCACTTCTCCTACTGGAGTGGCTTTCATTCTTTTTTTTTAAGAGTGTTGATCTAAGGACGGGCTAAGAAAACAATGTTGATTCCGAAAGTGAGTTTGTTTGCTTGTATTTAAAAATAAGTTCGAGTAAAGTATTTTTATTTGAATAACAATACCTATATTTATGGCTTAAATACTATGCCATAAGTAGTTTAAATTGCATTATGAAATGAATGAATTAAAATGACTTTTATAGTTCGTCATGCATTGTTAGATAGCAGCACAACTAATTTAGTTAGTTTGATAATGGATAGATGGCAGCACCACAAAATCATGATTTAAGTGTAGCAAACAATCAAATTAGTTTTTTTTTTTTTGTACAAAGAATAAAAATGTTGGAAATATTAAAAACAGGGAAATCGTCTTGCATTTATCAAAAAAATGTTATCACTCTCTTTTTTTATTTGTGTGTAGTGTTTCTTTCTAAAAAATCAAACATACTCTGCCTTTTAATCATGAAACAAGTTTTTTTTTTACTCTTGAAATCAATCAATGAAGGACTATTTCAAAATAATGAAAGTATTTTCGATAACCGAATCGCAAGTGAGACTTATAATTACGGATAGATTTCAATTCGATGAAAATATGAAATCTCACCACTGTTTTATTCTAAATACTGTAAAACCCATCCAATGTTATAACAAAACAAAATTATCTTAAACAGTTAGGGTAGACAAACCAGTGAATGTACGCTTAAGCACATTTTGTTTTAAGAAAATTCATACATTTTAAGAAAATATAGCTTGTGGGTTTGTGACAATGTGAACACATCTGTCATTATATGTAAATTCTACAAAAAAAAAGAGGTGACTTTATATTGCATTGCTTTGGGTTTTTTGGGGGTCCAAAAAAAGTGGTACAATACAAAGTGGTGAACAGTACTTTTACAAGTGAATGAACACAAAAATGTCCAGTCAATAAACAAGTTGGATTTTAATTAATGACCAGGACAACCAATCAGATGTCCGATAGCTTCCTACTAGATGAGAGGAAGTCAGTGTTGCCAATTCATCCAGTGGAACGATTTTTAATCCTTACTTTTTAATTGTATTTACTAACTGTTCATTCGCTGGTCAGCCTACCCTGTAATATCTCCTTATTTTCCTTACCGATGCAGTTCCTTGGTCCCGCCGAAAATGGGACGTAGGCGAACGGGTGCCTTCCCACGGCGTTTTCCGGAAGAAATCGGTCCGGGTCGAACTTTTCCGGATTCGGGAAAACTTCTTCGTCGCGATGCAGCATGTACGTGAAAATCATGCAGTTGGTCCCGGCGGGAATTGTGTAGCCGTCTGTAGTGTAGGAATCGATATATAAGTGGAAAATATGCATTTAATTTCAAAGAAGTTTTTTCAAAACAAATTTTGTATTTAGTTTTAATAGAGAAGTTTTATTTTCAATAAGTTTTAAAATGTCACAATATATAGAAAGTGTATATCAAGGTAATAAGGTAATGTTGTAAAAAATGTGTTTACTGATTGTTTCTATATCTGCAGAATCTATTCACTGCCTTGTTTTCTTTTCTAAAATTCCAACAATTTACAGAAATTTTTGGTAAAGTTTTCATCAGTAAACTCTTCCAACGAGCATTAATGCCGATTTAACATTTAATATTAGAAATCATACTAAATACAAGCTGGCATTAACTTGATTTGTGGTATAGTTAAGGCATCTTACAGCTTGTTAATATTGCCTTGAAAAAAGTGTACAGTAATATTATGAGCTTTCCTAGTTAAAAATTACGTTATCAATTTTTTTAAAAGCAACTCTCTAAAGGGATTTAGTATATTCTTGCCGAGTATAGTACTTTTGAGTTCTTGGAAATACATACATTTTTACTATTCTAGAGTTAAATTATATTGCAGAAATTTGTGCAATTAAATGAATTCAATGAATTCATGATTTTGTTCAAAGGTGCTTAGAAAAACATTAGTAATACGTATTAAATTTGATGTAGTATATCATATGTTAAAAAAGTAATATGTTACGGAAGTAGGAATTTTAAAAATATATATTTATATATACAATTATACCAATTCATAGCAGAATTTTACATTGCTATCTTATAAATTGTAATTTTGTTGCTATGTTGTATACTCACTCACAACCACGTCACAACTGGATTCTCTGCCAATATAAGGCAGTGATGGATACAAACGCTGGCTTTCCTAAAAAAAAAAAAGTAAACAAAAACATAAAGTAGACTACATTTGAAATGTTCAGACACCTTCGCAATCGGTCTTTTCTTGAGTGAAAACTTTTAACAGCATGAATGCATGAATTTTTTTTTATTTATCCCGAAAAATTATATATGTATCTTTAATACTGATGAATTATGGTAAAAATACTGAAAAAAATTTAATTGTCTTAGGTCTTAAATATTTTCAATTTAAAAAAAATCCATGTGACAAAAACCACCTACAAAATTTCACTAGAAAACTACTAAATATATTTCAAAATTACCCTTTTTAACTATAATTAATTTTTCAAAACAATTTATTTGTATTTAGTACTAATATTATGCTTTGAATAATGCCAAAAACGTAATTCCACAACAGTTAATAACTTCACTCTTTAATTAGAATACACTTTTACTACTGTTACTATGTGTGTTATTAGTAACTAAAACTTCAAAATGTAATATATGAAAAAAAACAAATTTTTCGAGAGGGAGCTCTACTTTAATAGAATAAAGTGGATTATGTTACTTGTTGCCAAACGGCAACAGTATGCATTAGAGGGTTAAACGGGTGGTAAATTTGAATCTTAAATTTATCAAAGCGTAATTCTTATAGATGGAAACAATTTGTTCTAGTCATTTATTTACATTTTGACTACTATGTGCACATAAAATGTTCTTCCACCCTAGGAAATGGTGAACATATTCTTGATCAAAAGAAAATGGTAGTTTCTAAAAAGTTAAAATAGATTCAAAATTAATACTGACCATTGCACTTTTAAATTTTATGTAATGTAATTGTGTTACGTCAATTACAAAATGAAAGTGATATTCTATATTTTATAAAATGTAAATGCATGTGCATTAAGAATAACATTTGTAGCGGCTTCGATAACTCATAATCTTCCAAAAGGATCCTCAAGGAGGAGATGAGTTATCTCGGCTTATATACTGCTGTTAACGTTGTAATTTGAAATAGTGGTAGGAACACGGACTGTAAATCAGCGCCACCTAGTAGTCGATGGAATATTGAGGTTGCGTGTGTGGTAACCGCCACACATTCATCAACATCAAACATTTGCAATTGAAATTTATGACCATGCATCGAAGGGAAAATCATGAAATTATTTTCCATTTGTCTTCCCTACTAAAAATGGTCAGTAGAGATCAATAGAAAATTTTTATGTGGAAATGGCCTACTGGTACCAATAGCAATCTCTATTGATATCTATACAAATCTCTACTGATCTCTATTGATATCCATGCAAATCTCTACTGATCTCTATAGATATCAGTGCAGACCTATTGATGTCATTTGAGATCAGTAGTTTACTGATATTTTCTTTACTGGTGTCGTTAGAGCTCTATTGATATCAATACGAAATATTATCAGTAGGTTACTGATATCAATAGCTTCTACTGATAACAGTAGAGACATCCTTAGAAGTAAGTACACATCAGTAAAGCTGTACTTATGTCAATAGATTTTTGTATTGATCTCTATGGATCATTTTTAGTAGGGTTGGCTGGACATCCTTACCTTGAGGACGCACTCAATGTACTTGAGGTCCTTGACGTCCTCCGTGGTGAGTGCCCTGTCCCTGTCGTCACCAAAGATGGCCTCCAGCTCTTCCTGACAGCGCTTCTGTACTTCCGGGTCCTGCCCGATCAGGTACAGCGCCCAGCTCATTCCAACAGCGGTCGTGTCGTGACCCTGTAAACAATTATATCTAATAAGTTATGGAACATGGAGGGTAGGGTAGACTAACCAGTGAATGAACGTTTAAGGCGTCACGTTCGCCAATGAATGAACACCAAGATATAATGACCAGGACAACCAACCATTGTCAGATAGCTTCCTACTACATGGGAGGAGGTCATTGATGCCAATCCATCTAGTGGAATGATTTTCAATCTTTATCTTTTTAAAATATATTTACCAAATGTTCATTCACTGGGGCCTGTTCACTCACTGGTCAGTCTACCCTAGTCATGAAGTAATTTTAGCCCTAAAGACTTCTTATCGATTTTAAATCGGAATTGTAGTTAATGGTGGTTAAGTTTGTGGCAATTGAAGTTAAGATGGGGTCAACCGAGTGGACATAGCAACTAGTTTTCGATAAAATAGGCAGTTTGGGGTAAATATAAAAGTGTTCGCGCAATCTCATCGGCTTATAAGGAAACTATGAATATTAAACGACGAATTATCTTTCGCCGGACGATAATAAATTGCTAAAAGTGTAGGCAACATTTTAGCGACTGTCTTGATCAATCGATTGAGCTTAAATGTATAGTTAATTGCAATCATTTAATGAAATCTTAAGTAGCAAAACACTAAAGGGGTTGGAATTTTAACGTTTCATTATTCTTTTTGGCTTTTGCTCGCAACTTTAACAAATTTTTTTTCCGACTGCATACAAAATTGCAGTGACATAAATGACCAAACAAAGCTTCTTGATTTTTCTTCGATTCGATCTGGTTTCACAATGGAATAAAATTAAGCTTCCATTGTTCCATTAAAAAAATGAAATTCTCGATGTAATTTGACTAACTTTTGTTTGTCAATTGAAGCAATATGTCTTCAAATGCAGCGTGTCCGTAAAAGAATGTCTTAGTTTTCAAATTGTAATAGTATTAGCTGTAATCGTTCGATAGTTGTGGCTTAAGGTGCCGAATAAAGAATAACTCCATTTTCAGATAAGCGTTTGTACCGCTACATCGTTTTCACAGTTGCAGTGGCATTCAATTGAACTCATTATATTGAACTTTCTGCAGACAGTAAGGGAAGAATTACATTTTCGTTTGAATGTGTGCCGTATCACTAAAAGCGTACACATTGAGCACTTATAGGAAAAACTAGGTTAGTTTCCTTCAATTTCATGTATGATTTGCTATATTTAGTGTAAAATAAGTAATATACCATTAAAACTCGGGCATTATCATTACGGACACCCTGTATTTTGTTACAATGTTATTGTTACATAAAGCATTCATTTTCAGTAAAATAAAATAAAAACAATGCCACATATACTCACTGCGAACATGAAAGTGTTGACCTCCTCCGTGATATCCTCCTCAGTGAAACGTGGGTCCGAGAGGTGCTCTGTCAGTAGGAGGTCAAGGAAGGCTTTTCGCCTCCTCCCGCCTCCGCTGTCCTTCTTGAAGGCTTCTTCCATCGCCATGCCGCCTTTCATTTCGCCGGTGACGTAGGATTTGCGTTCGCGGATTACCTAGAATAAATGTTAATTAACTATCTTCTCTTACATTGTTAAAGGTTTGCTAGGCATTGGTATTGTAATCGTTTTCAGCTGCCTATTTTTAGCCTCCTTGTAGGAGCTTTAACACAGCCAATAGCGCCTCGTAATTTAGAACCCTGGTCAAGTGACAAGGGCGACACCTGATCGGGCACCCAATGGAACTTCGAGCGACATCGTACACTGAAGCCGTCGGGACTTCGGACTCCAACGATTTAACGAGCACGTCTGTCCCTGTGTACTCGGGGCCCATCCGTCACGAGTCGGATTTTTCCACTCTTTCCAGTACACATATTCGATTTCTAGGATGACTTGCAGTAGGTGGGATTTGATCCGAGTGGTTAAGACATCTGTTTGCTGGGTATCACCTGAATATATTCTCCAGATTTTGAAGAAAAACTATAACAAAATCCACCGCAAAAGTGGTAAATCAAAAATTTAATCCAAATGATGGTGCCAACTTGAAAGTTCCAGGATTCCGGTGCAATCTTCCAAATTTTTCAACTATGTAGACAGATTGAGACTAAATTAAAATTGTGAGGACTTTGATGCTTTCACCTTAATTATTTTAAGCCTGCTGTAGTGACGTGACTTTATTGTAGATAATTATTTTCGTAATAACTGATTTTTGTGTGAACTGAAGTGATTGAAAGAATGTATAAAAAAAATAGTGTTCACCTTGGCGAGAAATTTTTGGTCAGAACTTAATAGGAATTTGACTGCTAAACATCGTCAGTAGTAACTCTTCAGAATTCTACGTTTTAAATGTCTTGCACTTTTGTGTTATCCGTAAAGTAAAATGTATCATCCTAAAGAGTTTTCTTCAATGCAAATAGTATACCTACTTTCCGGGGTTTTTTTTAATTCAAAAGAAATAAAGAATGGAAAAGTAAGAATTAGCATGTTATAGATGATCTTCCTCTCGTAATAAACTTCGTTCTATTAGTACTTACTCTCGTATACAACTTCGATTCTATTAGTAAGATCTTAAAATTCTTTTGTTAGATCTATGATGTTCTACTCTACCTTTCCATCGTTAATACTCTTTGTTCGTCGGAATTGACTTGTCCACGTGCTAGTCAACGGTGTGCTTATTTAAGAAGCATTGAAAATTTACTTTTTATTCACGTTGCTTCCGCAAAAACATATGCATAAGAAACCTCTTTAAAATGAATATTTGGCTTTAAAACTGATTTTGTCTTATGACGCCATTTCAAAAGTATGTATATTATATAGCACAACTGATTATTTGATGGTTGACTATGCTTTTTAGAAAGAGATGCAAGGCTTTAAAGTTATAATTCGAAAGAATTTTAAAAATGGAAATCGCCATGATATCAATGCCTATTTACTGTCTACTGTCCGTCTCGCCTTATCCCAATTCCAAATTCTGCTTTAACCGTTCAAATTAAATTATTTTTTGTTAGATATCTGATGTCTTCCTTTTATAGTTTCTTGGTTAGGTGAAGTCAATCCATTCAATAAACATTCCAATGATCACTAAAGGCACATCAAAGTTGGCTCTTACAGTGCTTTCAGAACTTAAAACTTGGGGCGATTTTCAGATAAAAACTATCATTTCCAAAAAATTCATTTTGTAAGCTTGATTATACTTCTAACGAAATAAATTTACCACAAATGTATTTACGGTGTTGCTGAAATTAACTTAAACGGAATAACCCATACTTGCATTCGTATCCAAACAAAGAAAACGGTTTGTATCTTGAACTAGTAAATACACGTTCTTTTTACGGACTAAAAACTTTTAAAATAGATCCAAGTATATATTTCATTTAACCCGTAATCGAATAACAAGGTTATCTTATTGTTACCGCTTATTATAATGTATAAAATCCCATTTTATTACCTTAAATTTCAAAATGAAAAGTACACTAACATTCACGCATAAATAGTTACTGTTCATCTACTACAGTGGTACTCACCCCTCTCGTGAACTCGTCCATGATGTCTGTGCTCTCCTTGAACTTCTTTCCATCGTCTGTCATGCTGAAGATGAACTCCGGCCACAGCCACGGTTTCATGAACCGCGTACCGAACAGGTGCGACGCCCTACAACGAATAGTAATCCACAATATTCAGATTGCATGATACGTTTTAGGTTTTACTATGTAGTTACTAGGTATTAGCTTTACTAACATCAAGGGAGTAGTGATAACTTGGGTGGGCCGAAGAAAACTTGATTATTTCGGATCGCTAAAGTGCGAAAAAGTTGAAATTGGTAAAGACATGAAAAATGTACTAATTATTTTTTATTACTTTATGTTAAGTTCGCGCAATGAAAAAAATTGACAAATTACGAAATTTTTTATACACGATAGATATATTTAGTTGCTTTTCTGCACCATGAATTAACTACTAAAAGTACGTAAAATCAATGTACATGTACTTATTATACATTTGTGTCAGATCTGTCAATTTTGCAAAAACTAAGAATTTTCCTCATTTTGTACTACGTTGCGTGGCCGGAAGATCTGACAAAAATGTATGACAAGAGCATATATTTTGATTTTACCTACTTTTAGTAGTTAATTCATGAATAGGAAAGTAATTAAAACATCTATCGTGCTTAACAAAATTATAAAAAAATTTCGTTTTGTGAAAAAAAAATTATAACTTTGATGGCATTGCGCGAACGGAAGATAAATTAATAAAAATGATTAGTGCATTTTTCATGTCCTTACCAACTTTTCAGCACTATAGCGATCCAAAATAAAAAGTTTGTTTCGGCCCACCCTAAATAACCATAAATAGTAAGACCGAGAACTAGTATGGTGTGTGGGGGGGGGGGGGTAAAAGCTTGCTTAACTGTTTCCATACTGCACTAAATTATTTGTTCGGATATTTTTAAAAAGAATCTACCATTCAATTGCTCAGTTAAACAAATATGTACATAAAGCCAAGGTAATTTGAAGATTTTCAAATTTGTTCTTTTTTGGAAAAAATCCATATAAAATTCAAAATGTTTACTTATAGAAACTAATTTGAAATCAAATATGACCCTCTTTTAAATTTCACATTCGTTTTATTATTTAGATTTTCTTTTATTAGGCTTTTAAATTCTTTGTTCATAGCACAAATATAAAGGAAGAATTCTAGTGCCGCCATCTGCTGGCACACATTCAACTTATAAATCGACCCTACGTTTTTTGGATACTTGAAAAATATTATAAGCTAATCAATGCTTTTAAGTATCAAATTAAATTAAACTTATTCACACAATATCTTTTAAGGGTACGTCTTCATTGCGCAGGCGCAAGTGATAAAGTTGACAAAAAATTTACACTGCCACCAAACAGAATATTTCTAATGATATCCCTCGACTGTGTACACTGTTTTGCCGCCAGAAAAGGTTTTGAGATATTTTTACCACGAAATAGAAAAGTTCTAATCTGAATAAATGGCACACTTGGTGAAAGTGAGTGTTTTAATCAGTATCGACGTAACTTACGCATTTAACGCTTTCACGTATGGGGTGTCTCTTTTCTGAGCGCCCACATATTTCCCCATCGCAGTTTCTGAAAAATAAAAAAGTTAATATTTTTACAAAAAAAATCATTCTACTATTTTTTTGAGTTCATATTTATTTTATGTTCCGTCCCTCTTTCTGGTGTTTGACTCTTTTAATCTGTTAACTTGTAAATAAAAGTACTTGGTTTAAATTAGAGAATTTTGCTTTGTTTAATTGAATCATGAAAAAAATTATGTTTATGTTCATTTACGGATTGAGTCTTAAACACTATAATTGCAAAAGTAATAAAACTACTGAACATTTGAATCATAAACTAATAAAAAGAAAGATATGACAAGAAATTCATTATTTTAAAATTGCCCCCCAAAAAAATCAATGGTGTATTTCCTCCTACTTTTTTTAATAAAAGTATTTTTGAAAAGTAAATAAAATTTACAAAAAAACATCAGTAAATATACATCAGTATATATAGTCCATGAAAAACAAAACACGTGTTACCGCATAGGATGTCCAATGAACATAAAGTAATGTAGGGCACAAGATCGAAAGACTTGCTGCCAACTTCGTCTCTCAACTTCTCCGCCAGGTAGCGCGCGTGGCTATCGATGACCGGAAGGAAGTCATCTAGGATCCGGAAGTGGAAAGCCGGTGTCAAGAGTCGCCTCCTTGTCTTCCATTTGCTCCCAGAACTTGGAAAATAGGAATTGTCAAAATAAATAATTTGTGAACCTTTTTACCTTTTGCTCTGATAGCCAACTTTTAATTCTGAAATCAAAAACTTTACATATACGTTTTTTTTAAATGTGTGAATTCGTCTAATTTACAATACGAACTTTATCCTCTTTGTTTTATCGGTACACATATGTATACTTTGTAGAATTCCTTTCACAACTTAATTTTATTTTTAAAAAATATTTTATTTCTCCTATCGTAGACTACAATAAGGAAGCTTCTTGAAAATACCAATATCAAAAGCAGTAGGTTTATTAATTGTATTAAAATATGATGAACAAGGAAGTCAAGCAGATTTGAAGTTTTTTTTCAACGGTAAACTTCTGATACATTTTGTGTGAACAAATGTCTGAATGGGCTATCAGTTTCTTGAAGAGCCAGATATAAAGATTTGTCCCCTGTAGGCTACTATTGATTTTCTGCCCCTGTCACATTTTTTTACCCCTTCTGGAAACGGTAGCTGGTTAGCTAAAAAAAAAATAAGGTAGTGTATGTGCTTTTTAAAATAGATTCACATATTAGAATCATCCTTGTACCTTTACACACTAAATCGAAAGTGAAATGGGTAAATTTTTTAACTGTTCTATACCTACTAAAAATTTTCTTTCAACTTCGAAATCCGGGTAGAGGGGGTGCAATTGACCTCGCAGCGACCATGTTTGCTGCGAAATATAATTACTTTTTCTACGTTTAAGGTGTAAGCATTAATGTAAATTATTTGTTTTCTTCCTTAAAAATATTCGATACTTTATAACAATTTTTATGCCGAACGCCACTTAAATTGGTCGTAAAATTTGCCGCCCCAAAATATTTGCCGCTCTATAGGCTAGAGCCTACTTAAACCTATTTAGAAATCTGGCCCTGGTTTCTTGCCAATCGCTAGAAACTGACAGAAATTGTTTGTTCATTCATATAACTGCTAAACGTGTATTTTCATCTCTCCAAACCTCAAATTTTATTAAATTGACGGACCTTTCATAAAATATTATGCGTTATTTTTTTTAATTCCCTACAAAAAGAAAACACTTAAGTATATATTTTTTTGAAAATTATGTTTGTAAAGAAAATATTTCCGTAGGATTTCTTCCAAGAATGATGAGGTAATGCCTAAACTTATTATTACGATGAAATACACCAGTTGCTACATTGTGCTAATGCATATTTTAAGGATAATGTTTGTTTTCTTAATTTTTTTCAATAATAATCATTTGTAATGTGGAAATTTTAAGCCTGTAATTTTAAAGCAAGAATCCAATTTATTTTGCTCTTTGACATAGAAAAATAGTTTCTCATTATCCGTGGTTATACAGTTAAGGAAAAAGAAATTTAAATAATCAAATATTCACATAATACCTTGTTATAAGTCCTTGCTTGAACCATGGTGCTAAAAATTCGTAGACAAAAGTTTTCTCCAGTAAAGCGTTACTGCTGAGAACAACCTAAAAGCATGGATAAAATCCAGTTAAAATATTTTTTGTCTAAGAAAACAGGTTTACATTAGAAAAACTTTACTTAAAATATTATATGTGGTGCAAAACACACTTCATTAACATAGAACAAACATAACAGAAATGTTTTGTTCGTCACAAGGGGGTAAAAAAAATCCCGTGTATGCGACTCAAATAATAATAATTATAATTAATATGACATAATAATAAAACATAAGTTAATAAAAAACACAAAAAAACTAAATTTAAATTCATAAATATACACAAGAAAAAAAATGTGACAATGTCACCTAATGCTATATAATCCAAACAAATGTCCAAAAAAAATCTGGTAAGCGGGAAATAATATACAAAACAACATTTCGCTTCCATAAATTAAAAATACATCAATATCGTCCATTTTGACAGTATAAATTTAAATGAAGAATTTTTAGACCTATTTAAAGAAGGGATATTTTAAAGTTCAGTAGTTAGTTTGTTGAATACTTTTGGGGCAAAATATCAAAAATATACAAAAAGTTTTATGTGTGGAAAAGGGATATGATAATTTTGTTAGTAGTTTAGTTAGTAGCGTTATGTGTCTGAAACAACTCTACAACTCAAACTAAAATTAATGAATAAATTTATCGAATGATAATTGACAGTTGAGTGGTGCAATACTATTTTAGTTTAATCTATTATTTCACTTAATTTTAACTACTTTTATTTTGCAACGCTGCTTTTTTTTTAATACATATGTTTACTTCCATAACCCGATCAAAGCCGAATATTTTTTTTAGTAAAACTTAACACTTTAGTCCTAATGACAATTTGGCATCGTCATTTTAGAATTTTTTTTCTGATCGTCTACAGCCATTTATGATATCGAAAAGCACATCATTCGATTCTTCAAACTTTTTTCGATTAGAAAATATTTTTTGTTTATCCCAGTAGGTCTTAGCCCAATTATTTTTTAAAATTATGATAAGAAACATGATGATGCCAAACGGCATCACTGGGACTGAAAGGGATTAAATAAGATTGTATGGTAAGCAATTCACTTTTCAAATTGATTCAAATCAGCTCGTTAAAAACCAGACATGTCTGGAACTGATTTCATCATTACTTCCATCATAAAGAACCTACGCTTATACTTAATGCTTTATGGGAGTGAAATTCAACTGATAATAAGAATCGTATTGTTCCTTAACGACCGCCTTTTGGTATTTCTAAGCCACATATGCCTTTATTTTTTATTTCAAAGGGTTGGGGTGGTTAAAGTAGTCCGAGAAATTCATTAAATTACAGTTCTAGTTTGACAGAATGACTTTACTGTGCATTTGATTAAATAAACGTGATGGGGCGTTTCCAGAAAGTATAACTTTATCGATACTTTCAGAAATTGAAATACAAAGGCTTCGAATCGTAAGGAGACTCAAATTTAAAGTTTAATGCAAAAAAAGTAAATGTTTTATGATTCCTAAAATATTTTTTTTTCGCAAAAAGGATTCAAAAGTAATTACTAGTGTTGAACAAAATTCTAAAAATGTCTTTGTAACTTTATACACTTTTTCCTCTAGTGTATGTGGTTACCATTCGGTGTGGCCTAACTGAATCAGCAAACAATCTCTATGAAATCATTTGGTAGACATTTTAGCTACTGTCCCTTATTAATACATTTTGCATATTTATGGAACGGTATGATAAACTTGTACATAGAGTTCATTTGTAATACCATCCAATATATATTTATCCCGTGTATATCTCTATATATATTTAGTTATAATACTTAACAAGGCAAACTTGCCCCCCTCCCTCCCTTTATTGAGTACCTTGTCAGCTCTGTATCATGTTTAAACCTCTTCTCACAACGTGTAATGAATATTTAAAATTAATTTCATATCAATTTTAAACTCGTGCTTCGCGACTAAAGTGTAATAGATGTAAAAGGCTTAATTACGATGTATCTGCTGAGCCCGAAGTATATTGTATTGCCTGCCATCAGAATCGGCAAACAACTTTGATGAATTCATTCTCTCCCCATACTCAACTCATAAAAAAAAACCCACCTCTGAACAGAAGAGTAGGCGGCAAAATTGTAAATCAACGACGATTCGATGATAAATGATTGACACGACAGCAGGTTATTTAGAATGGTAATCGATCAGAAAACTACAGATCTGGCTCGAGCTGCATGTTAGTGGGCCGCCTTCCGTATATGCCTGGCATATCAACAAGCTTTTTTGTTAACAAACATGATAACAATGCAGTAGTTTTGTACGGAATTTCGGAATAAGGGTGCGCCCTCTGATCTAATTAAACAAATTCAGTTGTGACTGAAATTCCAGAGATATTGTTGATAATTAATAATGTTTGTAGGTTAAGATTAGTTATGTATCGGATCGGAATTTGGCATGAACTGGAAATTTTGCATGAATTTTTTTTTTAGATGTTGAACGATCATCGAAGAAAGATTTCATGTACAGTTATCAGCTTTCTAATTTTCTGTTGTAACATTACATCGTATACAAATTTAACTTTACTAATGGGCGCCTTCTGCATCCGTCCAGCATATCAACAAGCTTTGTTGTGTCTTAAGCATAACAATAATAACAATGCAGTAATTTTCTCCGACATTTTCAAACAAGGATGCGTCCTCTGATCTAATAAAATGGATTTTGTTGTATCTGAAATTCTCGGTAAATTGTTGATGAATAATAGTTTCGTCAGTTAATATTAATTTAAGTTAATAATGTCGGACTGGAATTTTTGCTCATGAAAAATAGTTTTTGAGATGTCCAAAATTTTTTTAAGGAACAGTTATAAATATTCCTATGAGATTGTTGTACGCGGAATATGGTAACAGCTCTGGGTTCTTGTTTTCCTAATTAGAAAAATTAGAAGTTCTAATGCGGTGTCCTGATGACTACGACATCAACGACCACACCTGCGCGCGCATCAAAATAAGTGCTCGCTCATCAAAGTAGGTAAGCGCTTGCCTTTACACGTGTATGTATGCGCGCGCAAGTGTTGTCGCAGCCAGTACACTGCTTTAGAATTACTTTTGATTTGGAAAAATTGGTTGGTAGACCTATGGGGATCAGGCTAAAGTGCTTGTTCAGCACACAAACCGGATTATTTCCAGCAACCAACCAACCAGCCAATTTAACCAAAACAAAATAAATTCTAAAGTTTCCAAAAATTCTAAAGAAGAAAACATGAACGAAAGCTGTTGCCAGATTCTCCGTGAAACAACCCCATTTTTCGTTAGATTGTACCGTATATAAAAAAAATTACCTCTACTAGTGCGTCTTCAGCATGTGTCTTGCATATTAATAAGCTTTTTTTTTTATCTTAAGATGAACAACAACGATAATGGAGTTGTTTTGGAAGAAATTTTAAAAAAAGGGGTGCGCTTCGCTCTCTGATCTAAGGAACCAAATAGAGTTGTGTGCCACCTAAAATTCCAGGGAAATTGATGATGAATAATAATGATATTTGATTAATTGTGTTGTTTATTGTATGCAAGATTTGTTGACCTATCCAGGAAGTGCAAGTTGACCGCAGTTTTGGGTCAAATCTTTTAAATGTTCATCTTTTTTGCGTAGACTGAATATGTGCCGTATATGTAAATTTCCTCTTTGAAATGAATAGTGAGTAAATTAACATAGACCCGTGTTTAACCCTCTTGTTCAAAATTTTGAGAGATAAAAAGTTTGTTATTTGTAGCAGTTGATGTGTTGATGAAACAACGTATTATGACCCATTAACGACTATTTTTAAATAAACTTAAAGTTTTTAAACTCGTTTTCCGTGAATCAAAATTATAGACTATCATTTGTCTTGTTTGTTTGTTTCCTGAGTATTTTCTTTTTGATAAAACATAAACCTTTTTCGAATTCGGTTACAGTATTCGATTAGTATAGTTATCTAAAAATAGGTTTATAAAAAAAAAACAAATCCCAAGTCTTTCAGTTAAAATAAGAAATGTATCCGCATAAATAAATACACAAAAATAAATATGTGCTTACAAAGTAGGTTTTATGTCTCAAAAAATTGCAGTAATTTTTATTTTATTTTTGCTGTTCAATTTTGGTCCCGTACTTTTCGGATAAGTGGGACTCTTTTGTATTCATACCTAACATTTAGGGTATATCGATAGTCAGGAGATATTTATTAAAATCCTTATTTATTATTCTTGTAAAGTCCAAAATGTTTTCTTTTCTAACTGTTCTATATTTTTAAGGGTTTTACTACACTTTAACTATCAAGAAACATTTTTTTTTAAATATGTACAGTCACACAGCTAAATACATTTCAACGCCACTATTTACTAACAAAATACCCACAATAAACCATTTCATTCTTTTTAAATTCCCAACCCAACGTAACCAGGTAGCAAGTGGCCCACTCCCACTAAAAGTGATGAATGACCTCTTAAATGACCTTGAACCTTACACCGTAAGTGAAAACGTCCGTCCCACGCGCTGGCTGTCAAAGGGTTAATTGAATGGAGTAGAAATTGAAACCGTGGGTGGCTCCGTGGTTATCTTTTATTATTATTTTAATGTTCGCTACGGTGTTTCATTGTTTTAATTTTGCATTGTTAAGTGGGGTTGTTATGATTTATAGTTTGGGTATGTTTTGAAGGTTGAATGGCAGATTATTGTTCTCGTTTCAATGATAACTGTTTGGAACTGCTGAAAAATGTTCTCTCTACTTTGGTCCTAACATTGTCTTTGTTTTTACTGTGAAGTGAACTCTCTACTTAATACTAATATTATCTTTGTTTTCTAATATTTCCAAAATTGAAATTGGCAACAATAAATACTTTGGATTTAGAATAAAAATGCGAATGTTTGAAAAATGACCATGTTTTTTTTATGAGTGCGTAATTTATTGAAATTTTGAATTAGAAATATTTATCCACACTGAACCACATTTGAGCACCATATTAATCAATAACTTCTAGAGTTTGAATGCGTTGAAACTTCATTTTCCCGTTAAAGAATTTACTTGAAATTTACTCAGAAATCCCTTACAAATAGTACTTATTTTTCGAAATATTTTAGTCGTTTTTACTAAATATTTCGTTGACTGTTAAAGGGTTAATTGATTATTATTATGAATATTATTTTAACGTTCGCTACGGTGTTTTATTGTGGTATTTTTGCATTGTTAAGTGGGGATGATAAGATATATATAGTTTGGGTATATTTGGAAGTTAAATGGCAGATTATTGCTCTCGTTTCAATGATAACTTTTATAGTTTGGATGTGTAGAAATTTCATTTTCCAGTGTAAAGAATTTTACTTGAAATTTACTCGGAAATCACTTACAAATAGTACTTATTTTTCGAAATATTTTAGTCGTTTTTACTAAATATTTCGTTGACTGTTAAAGGGTTAATTGATTATTATTTTAATGTTCGCTACGGTGTATTACTGTTGTATTTTTGCATTGTTCAGTGGGGATGATATGATTTATAGTTTGGGTATATTTGGAAGGTTGGATGGCAGATTATTGTTCTCGTTTCTATGATAACTTTTAGAGTTTGAATGCGTCGAAATTTCATTTTCCAGTGTAAAGAATTTTACTTGAAATTTACTCGGAAATCACTTACAAATAGTACTTATTTTTCGAAATATTTTAGTCGTTTTTCCTAATTATTTCGTTGGCTGTCAAAGGTTTAATTGAATGGAGTAGAAATTGAAACCGTGCTGATGCTGTGGTAATCTTTTATGATTATTATTTTAATGTTCGCTACGGAGTTTTATTATTATATTTTTGCATTGTTAAGTGGGGATGTTATGTATTGTTCAGTGTTGATTTATGTTTTGAGCGTTGAATGGCAAGTTATTGCTCGTCTTCAACAACTGGTAAACAAAGAGTAAAAAGGTAGAGGGAAAAGCGCGATCATACAAAATGATCTGGATACAATTCAACCAAAATACAATTCATTCTGAAACAATTGCCAAATTTTCTCAAATAATATTCTAATCTGTTAGACCTTAAACGAAATTAATGTTTTCAAATGTTTTCTGGATGGATTCACAAATAATTTATGGAACTCTTTACATCCGCGGAAGGATCTTCTCCATAGCATAATTCTATTTACCCAACTTAGGTTGGCAAGGAGTATAATAAAAAAGTTATTGAAGTTTTCATGAAGTAAAATTATACAAATGATGTAAAAAAGTGGAATTCGTTAAGTGATCAAAAGTAAGAGTGCGTAATCAGAATTCTCTGAAACGCCAAACAATACTCGGACTGGAATTTCGAACTATTTGCGTGAATTCTTTTTTGCGTGAATTTCTTTTTTTGAGATACTAAAATATGTGTTCGAGGCTGATTGATATTAATGTTTAAGGCCTTCCTATTTTCCATAATGTGTTGCATCTTTTTTTGCATGTTTAACCCTCTAAAGATACGCAATTTGTTTTGAAATGCTATTTTGTTTTTACTGTATGAGAATACAATTTTAAATAAAACTACAACAAATTTAATGTCATAATTTTGTATATTTTTGGTATATGACATACATGAGTCAGAACTACTATTTTTTATTTAGAAAATTGCTATTTTCTAAATAAAAAAAATTGTACATAGTTCTGACTTCAATTGAGATTAATGTTAAATATTGTCTACAAGAACAAAGTATGAAGAATCGAATGATGTGTGTTTGGATGTCATAACGGGACATAAACATTTTGAAAAAAAATATTGAAAGTGATGATGCCAAATGGCATCACTGGGACTGAAAGGGTTAAAAAAGAAAATACTGATCCTTCTCACCTCTACTGTCTCCGGCTTGAAAAAGAGAACTACGGGACGGAGTCCGAACCAGAACCGCAGGAGACGAGCTTTGTCGTAGATGTGGGCGATGCCGCAAAGCGCTTGGAAGGACACTGAAACATAAAGAAACAAAGTTAAATTTCGGCATACAAACATTCGAAAAGAACTACACTCTAACAAGTGAATGCTCAAAAACGAAGAAATTTTCTTTAATTTTGACGATTCCATTACTGGCAAATGCTCCGAGTTTTCGTTTCCTCAAAGTGAGGAAATTTGAATCGTCATTTTTATAAGGATTTGAATGTCGTCTAATCTAAAGAAATATCTCGTCATTTTTGAGCATGTGAGTACAACAATGAGATTCAGTTTCCTCAAAACCAAGATACAGAATCGTCAAATCACGATCGTAAAAAAGAGGATTCACGTTTACTCAAGTCACGTGATAGTTTGACGATACAATCCTCAAAAGTAACGAAATGGGGCTTGAGGATTCATGAATCGTCAAAAATGAAAGTGTTATTTCTGAGAGTGTAAAAAAAACTAATATTAAAATTGACTTTATGAGTTAATAAATTTTAATCACACTTCTTATTATCTTTTAGTAATGCATCACTTTAAATCTACGATTTTATTTTTAGTCTAGAAAATTGAGTTTAAATATTATGAATTGTTTAAAGAAAAATTTACCACTGTGAAACCTTTAGAATTACAATGATCTGTTATGAAAAGTTTACTGAATTATATTTTGGGACTTACTTAAAACTTACGAGTTTGAATGAGTTCAAAATCATACTCTGTGCTAACTTTTTAAAAACATAAATTAAAATATTTCAAACGAACTAGTTGTTGATGTTTCAAGTTTCAATGTTTTCGAAGTTGATGCACTAAAAATTAATCATTCAGTGTATTCACCGATTTATTTTACTGTATAAAGGTAATTTTTTTTATCAATAAATGTGTTTTTAAACCGAAATCTGGAATTCATTTGCTTTCAATAAAGCTAAAACGATAATTAGCTACACTTTACCTAAAATTCAGGCAAAAAAACACAAGATAACAAGTCCAATTAAAAATATAATTACCAACATCTTTCAAAAATCTTTAAGGAAAGCGGAAGCGAGGAAGCGCAACATATTTTTTAAACAAAGGAAAATATAAATATATGGTACGTAACGACACCAATTAGTAATTAATTAGAAGATAATTACAGAACGAAATCTCTTCTTCGAAATACTACGTAGCCATTAGACGTACCCTTAGGGTCAAGTGAAACACCGAACAATTCTTTAATGACATCGCTACATTTAATGATGGAAGGAGATCACATGAAAACGGTCGTGTACATCAGCTAAGGAATGGATTTTCCATTGAAAGTCGTTTGACCAGTTGAATACGGTCCTTACTTGGTACGGCGAACGAATCGAGGGGGATTGTTCCATAGATCTAATGAATAATTTTCGAAATCACAATATCTCCCAAAAAGGTGTATTGCCCTTTCAGTCCCAGTGATGTCATTTGGCATCATCATGTTTCTGATCATAATTTTTAAAAAAATAATATGGCTGACATCTATTGGGACTAATAAAAATTATTTTCTAATAGAAAAAAGTTTGAAGAATCGAATGATGTGCTTTTGGATATCATAAATGGCTATAGACGATCAGAAAAAAATTCTAAAATGATGATGCCAAATTGACATTTTGACTGTAGGGCTAATGCACGAACTTTTTCACTGGGATGCTCAGTTGGAAAGGAGCTTGCCTTGAATGCTGAGGGTCCCAGGTTCGGGTCTGAGCATTGTCAAAGTAACTGCCTACCTATAAACAGTCGGAGCAGCTTAAAAAGTCCGACGCATACTGCTACTTAGGGTAAGGTGGGGTAAGTGGGCCACCTTTTTGGCATAATTCGACTTTAGACCCTCATACCACTGGATATAATCGGCCTAACAACTTATTTTTTTTTGTGGTCCATTCTCTCATTTGTTATAAATGTACCCATGACAACCAAAACACAAATTGGCAAAAAATAAATTTAAAAAATATGTGTTTCTTTTTGGTCATCCGAGTGGCCCACTTGCCCCGCAAGGTGGGGTAAGTGGGCCGCCCCCCTAATATATTTTTACACATAACTGGTAGAGAGAAGGTGGAGCAAGTGGAATAATCTACATGATTTTTTGAGTGTTTGAAAAAAAAAGTAATGATGTATCTTCAATAGTTCTCCCATAGCAACTTTTTCTGGCATGCAAGCTTACTACAAGAAATAATACGTTAATTTTCATCTTGTCATTTTTGCATGTAGTGTAAAAAAAATGTTAGGGCTTCAGATTTTAAACTGGCCTATGTCAATGAATAGGACTATGAATAGTGAATATGACTAACCCTATGAATCAGTGAATATGACTTTTTTTAAGTATATTAAAGAGTTGGGGCAAGTGGGCCACCCTGGCCCTCTTACCCCGCCATTGTGGTGGCCCACTTACCCCAAACGCGGGGCAACTGGGCCACCCCAATTTTCTTTTAACCATATCAACATCACAAGTACATGACACTATAAAAAGATACTATGTTTTATACACTTTCAAAATATATAACATTTTGTTTTGTTTCATGAACCGTTTGGAAATAAATAAGAAAATAGTATGATGGCGTGAATTACGAAAAGATGCAATTTTAAAAAAATTTCACAAAAAGGATTGTACCTTGTTACACACCTCAATGAAAATGATGCCATAATGTTTCCTGCATCTATTGGGGTAAATACGTAAAACTATTGTAACAGATTTTTTTTACGTCCATAATTCGGGAAATGCCAGGGGGGGTGACCCACTTGCCCCAATGGCCCACTTACCCCACCTTACCCTATAGAGGGAGTGCACGTTGAACGCGCTCCTAAGTCCCGAAGCCGCGTGTGATGTTGTCAAGTTGCTGTGAGGGCCTACTCGCCACTTGATAGTGGTTCTACACTCTTAAAACAAAAGAGTGAAATCCACTCCGATATTAGAAGTGCATTTTCGACACTTTAAAGGAGTACAAATGAACTCAGACAGAGTTAAAATCACTCGTTTGGAGTGATCCAGTCGTATGTTTAACTAACCAAAGGAGTGAAATCCACTCCTAATGGGGAAGTGCATTTTCGACACTGGAATGGGTGAAAATTAACTCAGACTGAGTAAAAATCGCTCGTTTGTTTTAAGAGTGTATATTATAACTTCCGTCATTAATAGTTCACGCGTAGCTCTAGTGTGACGTTATTTCAAATCAACAATATACGAAAATTTTCCCTAGGTACGAAATCTAAACAAATTTAAAAGGAAATATATTTTAGTTAATTACATGAATAACAGGTGACATATAAATTATAGACAGATGTCAACACTTTTAAAATTTGAAAATATGCTTTGAAAAATGAATATCGGAAACTTTTAAACACTAATTGAAAATTTTGTGGTTCTAAAATACGACTCCGGCGCCAATAGCCCTCGTGTAGCTCTAGTGCGACGATTATTCAAACAAAACTAAACTGACAATTTTTCTAATAATGCCTACCTTTCAAATTTGAGTAAAAATTATAGATTTTTTAATTAGGTTAAAATTCATTCTCGGAACAAGTCATCGGTCATCATTATCACTTATAAGTCATTGCCCGATCTAGAACGACGAATCCTTTTTTCTTGCAGTGTCAATTCCAACTAAATAATTAAATTAATGACTTCGCAGAATTTTCTTTTGACAAACAGAATTGTTTATCAATCTTATTTTTCAGTGAATAAATGATATATGATTATCTAGTTTGATTTCTCAGAACTGATGTTCATTTAATTGTTCTTTTTTTGTGGTAATTGTTAGGCTTGGACCATTTTCTAAGACATTTATTTGCGAGTTGGATTGTTTTACTTGATGCTTCGCATTCAACAAACAAATACTTAATTTGGAAAACAAAACATTAGAAGACAAGAAGGGTACTAATATAAAGGAAAAAATAACTTTTCCTATTATTTGTTCTAGGAATACTTAATATGAATTGTTATAGAATGAACTAGTATAATGTAATTGCATTTCTATTCTAATGTAATTGCATTTCATTATAAATTTTTCTCGAAAATGAGGACAAACAGTAAATAAGTTTTTTTTTAAGTAGTTTGATTCGGACATGAAATTAATCAGATACCCGTGTATTTTCTTTTCCCTGAGGCATTTCATTAACAATCACAGATAATGTACATTTAATTCTTTACTATGCCTTTGAATGGCGAAAGCAAAAATAAATCGACTTAAATTGGTCACCGATTAAAATATAATTACTAGAACAAAACATAAATATTTATAAGATATTGAACAAATGGATAATTGATTAAAGTTGGTTGTATGTCGTAAATAACAAATCGAATATTTTTGATTTTCAAATGATCTCGAGTTACTAATTGTTTCCTCATTCGATTGAACAATTGACAACTGACTAACATATAAACATAAGAATAAAACATAAATATTTATAATGTATTGAACAAATGGAAGTTACACTCCGTGCCAACCTAGCTTGGGTAAAAACAAATAACAAAAAGGCAGGGGGGAAAGCGCGATTGGTGCGTTAGTTGGAAATTCTAGTAAGGCAATATTTTCATACAAAATGATCTTAAAACAATTTAACCAAAATACACTTTTCATTCTGATAAAATTGCGAAATTTTCTCAAATAATATTCAAATCTGTTAGACCTTTTGCAAAATTTAAGTTTTAAACATGTTTTCTGGATGGATTCACAAATAATTTTTGGAACTCTTTACATCGGCGGAAGGATCTTCTTCATAGTATATTTCTATTTACCCAACTTAGGTTGGCAAAGAGTGTAGATCAAAGCCGTAAACAAGACCAAATCGAATATATTTGATTACCAAATGAGTTCACGTTTTTGTAAAATTGTTTCCTCAATCAAACTCTCAATTCAACCACTGAAGTGGATCTTCATGTGTTTCTTTAGTAAAATTGCAACAATTTCTATGGTCAGATGATGAGGCACATTTCAATCTCTTTGTGCTACGCCATTATGTGAAATACATGCCATGACTAACACTTCAAGTCATTTCGTTAGTATTTTACGACATAGTTTAAGACGGTTTGTTCTCCTGGGGATTTACTCTACACTCCGTGCCAAACTTGGGTAAAAACAAAGAGTAAAAGGGCAGAGGGAAAAGCTCGATTGGTCGGTTACTTGGAAACTCTTGTAAGTTAATATTTGCATACAAAATGATCTGAATACAATTTAACCAAAATGTACTTTTCATTCTGATAAATTTTCCAAATTTTCTTAAATAATATTCAAATCTGTTAGACCTTAAACGAAATTAATGCTTTAAATAGGTTTTCTGGATGGTTTCACAAATAAATTATGGAACTCTTTGCATCCGCGGAAGGATCTTCGCCATAGCATATTTCTATTTACCCAACTTAGGTTGGCAAGGAGTGTAGATCAAAGCCGTAAACAAGAATAAATCGAATATATTTGATAACCAAATGAGTTCACGTTCTTGTGAAATTGCTTCCTCAAACTATTCCTCAATTGCAACAATTTGTATGGTCAGATGATGAGGCGCATTTCAATATCTTTGTACGACGCCATTATGTGAAATACATGCCATCACTAACACTTCAAGTCATTTCGTTAGTATTTTATGACATCGTTTAAGACGGTTTGTTCTCCTGGGGATTTACTCTGATTTAATCAGTGCATTTGAAAATGGTGCCAAACGAAAACCGCACATAACCTGGATATCTTGTCGTATCCCTCTTTTTAACAGGAAGAAGCATTTGTATCGATACATCTTCCCGAATTAAAACCCATCAACATATAGTTTGCGGCAGGGTTAGAGAAAGATTGTATTCTACCTTAAAAATTCCAGAGCAAAACCCTTCTTCAAAGTAAAAAAAATACCGCTGAATAAATGCACTAAAATCTGAAATGGTCCATTCCTTTTAGGTCCTTATGACTCATTGTAGTATAAAACGTAGTAGTATACAAGTATATCTGTAGTAGGAATAAAACTACACGTGCTATGCCAACTAAGACTGGGTTGGTTGCGTGCTCTGATGTCAGACTCATTTATTTGCCGTGTCTCAAAATTACGGGGGCCGTCACCAATAGCCCACTATTGGTGATCCACTCCTGTTAAATCAGTGCCTGTAGAAATAGGCCCAAACAACCTGGATATCTTATCGTATCCCATTTTATCCGGAAGCAGACATATATCGTTACATCTCCCCAAATTAAAACCCATCAACATATAGTTTTAGGCGGGGTTAAGGAAAAGGTCGCCAAGAACCTTTATTAATGACAGAGCGCCCGTGTTAAAACCCTCCCCTAGAGGAAGAGCCACGGAAACAGCTTGTCCAACCATTCTTCACCAAGATACCTCCAGGACACGATTGCCGCCATGGATTGGCTTACTTTCGCCAAACAATGGCGGTCGAATGAATGGCTTACTTATTAGAAGTGACAGTGCCATTTATGTTCATTTCGAGTTGATTTATTGGTTAGATTATTTGACTTAAAAGCCCATTACTGGGGGAGTTTTGGTCCTTTTACCTCAGAAAGAAGTGTGTCGTTATGAGATACATTTTCTTGCATAAATTTGCATTCGGATTGGCTTACTTTTGTCGAAGAATAGTGATAAAATAGGTGACTTCCTTTATTATAAGTTGCACCGCCATCTTTGTTCATTTGCAGTTGAATTATTGATTGATTATTAATACTTAACGTCCCATTACCGGCGTAATACTTGGTCTACACCTAAAAAAAATTGATTCATCTTACATTATTGCTTACTACTGTTGTTGGTAATTACCTTCTAGTCTGACAGACTTCTACCTCATGGTGCGCTGGTCCTCAGATAACAGAAGCTGCAAACCCCCCTTCTATGAATCTGTGGCTTGGCTTACTACTTCATACATTTGCTATTAATTCTGACATAAAATTTTCATTCAAGATTGGCTTACTTTTGCTAAACGATGGCGATCAAATGAATAACTTGCTTTACCATTTATGTTCACTTTGAGTTGGTTTATCGATTATTTTACGCAACTTCCTATTTTTGGAGTTAATTGGAGCCTATATCCCAGAATTAAGTGTTTTGCAATGATATGCATATTTTGAGAAAAAAATTTCATTCAGGATGAGCTTACTTTCACTAAACAATAGCGATCAAATAAATGACTTGCTTATTAGAAGTGACAGCGTCATTTATGTTCATTTAGAGTTGATAATCTGATTAACTCCCACTATCAGCATGATTTCGGGCATATACTTTTAGAGAATATACATTTTCTTAGAAAAATTTTAGATTCAGGGTGCACTTGCTTTTGGCAAACGATGGCGATCAAATGAAGTGCGTATTTCGTTAGAAATGGCGACGTCATTTGTTTTTACTTTGACGTAAATGACGTTGAAACGATTGCCGCCATGGATTAACTTTCAAAGAACAATGGCGATAAAAGGAATGGCTTATTTTATTGGAAGTGAGCTTCATTTGTGTTCATTTCGAGTTAATTTATTGGTTTATTATATATTTCTTAACGGTCCATTATCGGTGTGAGTATTAGACATAATAGAAAGTTTAGTTATGGCATACATTTTCTCAAATATATTTTCATTCTGGAATGGCTTACTTTAGACAAACAATGGCGATCGAATGAAATGCTCATTTTTATTAGAAATGGCAGCTCAATTTGTGTTCATTTCGAGTTGATTTATTGGTTAATTATTTGATTTAACGGCTAATATTATGAGCTCTAGTGTTGGACCTAACACCTCAGAAAATTGATTATTTGACGCAATGTCCCGTGATTAGAGTGACTCACTCCAATGAGTACACCAGAAAGAAATGTATTGTTATTAGATTCATATTCTGTAATATATTTTCAATCGGGATTGACTTGCCTTCGCCAAATAATAGCGATCAAATAAGGGCCTATTTTATTAGTAGGGACAGCGGCATTTTTGTTCTTTTCGAGTTGAATTATTAGTTGATTGTTTAGACTTGAGTTTTCGTTTGGGATTAGATTACTTTCGACAAACAATGACGATCAAATGAATATATACCTTATTGGAAGTGGCAGCGTCATTTGTGTTCATTTTGAGTAGATTTACTGGATGATTTTTAAATTAACGTTGAAAATAACGTTTAAGTACAACTTACCGGCACGTATCTGAGGTATAACACGCAAAGATGTTTTTTTTTTTTTTTTTTTTTGTGAAATAATGATGGACTTGCAAACGGTTTTATGTCATAAAATTTGTTATGTAGTATTGATGTAGATTCTTTTTATACCGAAAAATATAACAAATGTTTATGCAAAGTTCAATTTAAATGAGTTCTAATTTAACAAGTTGACATTTAAAATTCTAATTAGTTCATTATTAAAATAACCGTTTAAGGCTTTTATTGGTAAGGAAACTAAACGTTGGAATCAATGCAATTATTTATTTTTAAACTTAAACTGTTTTTGTGTAAAGGAAATTCGAAACCACACATTTGAATTACAAATCCAGACCTACCAACTAAGGCTCTAATGCGATGTTAATTCAACCAACTAACTTACCAACTCTTGGGATATAAGTCGGTAATTACCATTTTTAGGAATTTATTGTTTCCTCCTGTTGTGTTAAAAATTAAAATTTATTTGTTCAATTTTTCCGTTTCTGAAGTACAACACTTTTAAAACAAAACTATTCTTTTCCTGAATCCTTTATATATGGTTGATTTATTGAGACGGTTTTTTAAAAGAAATGTAAGTGTTGTAAAGTATATTCTATCTCTTCTTGTTGGCATCTCTGACAAATAAGGGCCCTTAAAATACGTGTTTGAATTCTGTAAGATACTTTTTTTATCCGATTTAAGTTGTGTGTTTTTGCTCAATGAATAAGTGTCTAAAATGTCAAAGGTCTGCTTTGTTTGAGAGTTGCGGTAATGGAATAGCCAGAAGATTGTTATTGAGAGCATTTTTCAAGTTAGAAGTTTTTTGTCGTTAAACCATACATCTCGTAAATTGATTCTGAATTCTGGTGATATTTTCTGGTTTTGGAGACACGTACGAAATTACCGATTGCGTTTAAAAATTCTATGCTTGTTACAGCTTCTTACTTCGATGTATTTATTGATAGTTTGGGTCAGGTTTTTTGACGTAAAATATTGCAACATTAGATGATACATAGCTTTTCGAATATAGATATTTACAGGAATGGTTTTCCTAACAAAAATGATAAGGTATAATAAAGCCTCTAGAAAATTTAAAATAGTAGTTTAAATGTTAAGAATTTTATGGCGAAACTATATAAATTACTTGTGTTATGCTCTGATCATTAGGTGGTGGTAAATTGTTTGCATGTAAATCAGATTTCATAAATTTTTTATATAATTTTAAGATAATGCATATTTTGGTGAATTTTGATGTTTTTCTTTTTGAAAATCACCATTCTTTATAGATAACGTTAGATCAAAATTAGGTACTTCTAGAAGTAGGAAAAATATATTAGGTCAAATTACATTCTAAAGATCGTAGAAGAGAAATTTGAGTGGTTAAAACTGCATTTTTTGTTGTAGAAAATACGTGATTCCAATAACAGAAAACTTTGATCTTTTTCTGCGACATTTATAGATAATTGAAGAATACAAAATGCCAAGCTTGAAAAACCATTAAAATATCTTATCCATAAACCATAACTAAACACCTGTGATTTGAGATTTAAGTGTTTTTGTTGCAATGCAATTGCTACAGGCTAATCCTTTAAAGAATTTAGAATCTTATAAACAACGACAAGTACCAAAGGTCAAGCTTTAATGACAGAAAAGCAAAGTAATTGACATTCACACGGGCAAAACGATTTGGAGAAATACCTGTTAAATGATACGGTATGCTGAATGAAATGTTTTATTTCGTTTCCTCGTTGTGTTAATCTTTTTTAAGTACTTAAGCGATGGGTTTTGAAATGTTTTACAACTAGCATGTCATTGATCTTTTGCTACTAGGGAATGGATGAAGAAATATGTGACCTTTTTGACCTTATTTGCATTGGATAGATGCTGTGATTTTCTTAGTTTTGGCGTTTATGGAGTAAAAAAAATTCGTTTTATAATTACTTTGTCCGTTTGGCAATTCTTACAGTCCTAACTGCAAATGCAGTGTATATATACGTGATACGATACGTCAAATAAAAAAAGGAATACCGTAGACTTACCAGTGAATGAACAGGCCCCAATGAATGAGCATTTGTTAAATATGATTAAAAAATAAGAATTGAAAATCATTCCACTAGAATGGATTGGCAACACTGACTTCCTCCCATCTAGTAGGAAGCTATCTGACATATGATTGGTTGTCCTGGTCATTATGTCCTGGTGTTTATTCACTGGCCAACGCAGCGCCTTAAACGTTCATTCACTCTGGTTAGCCAACCCTAATCAGATTGTGTGTGTATTTGAATGTTTCAGATTTCAACTCAAATTCAGTATAAAACGCGATTTAAAATTTGCAAAACGTTTCAATATGCATTAAATAACTGTCAATGTTATTTTTGACTTGTTTCATGAGGATTTCTTATTATAAACTAATTAATACATTCGAATTACCAATCCATACCTGTGAAAATTATCAGTTTTATAAGTTGTCTCAGAGCAGAAAAAACACAGTTGCGCAGTTTAAGAAATATTCAGCCAATGCTTTACAACATGTCATACAATCAAGTCCCTTTTTTCTGTAAATAGTGCCATACATGGCAAAAATATATAGAATGAATCAGGCATGCACCGTCTTCTTTGGTTGGAAATTTTAAGAAGTACTAACTCTCTATTTATCATGGGGGGAGACTATTTATACACATTTTTCCATATCCTAATTTAATCCCAATTGGAATTAATTTTCCCCTATGGGCAAAAACCAATACTAAAATTTGAATCAAGCTAAGATTAAATCTTATAAAACAATGAATAACCGGTAAAGCAAAATAAAGACAAGATGAAGATAAATACGAAACATAAATGATAGATGCTAAACTACATTTCGGAAGAGCATATACGCGTGCTGATCCTTTAACACAAATTTTCCACACAACCATTCGTTATCATTTGGTCGGAGTACAATTTTTGTATTGTTTTAATACAACTTGTACTGACTGGAGAAAAGATATATTGAAATTCAACAAAAGTGTGTTCTGAGCGTACAAACCAAAAAATATATATACACAATTTTTTTTCTGTTTTTGGATGTAATTGCAATGTACAGTCAGTCTAATCCAACGAATGCATCATGATGTTTGACTTATCATAACGCGTTATCTCGGGTATTAGTAGACTAAAATCCCCATCCATTCAAGCTAGTTGACAAAAATATTGATTAGATTTGGTATTAAAGCGTCAATCAAAGCTAGTTGTAGGTCGTCTGCTCTGGGCGTGGGGTACTTTCTGGTGTAAATCAAAATTAAATCTAGACGGATAAATTTTAAGAAGTGTTAGATTTCTTAGTTTTGTTGCGTGTATGTTTGAATCCGGAAGTTGCTCATAGAGACATACATGTTAACGTCTCTTATGCCCAGCTTAAAAGAAATATTAAGGTTTTAATATGATGTATATAAATGTATTTTTGATTTTATAAATTCAAATCAATATTTATAAATACTTTGGATTCAAATTATATTAAATCAATAGAGCTTTTCTGATTAATTTTGACTAAAAACTTCAAATAAGCTAATAAGCAGCTTCAAATAAGCTAATATATATTTTTTGAGACTATTTTGAGATTACGATTTTAGAAGGCTTAGTTCTGTTGTGATATCACAATAGTTTATGCATTGATTGTTTTGATTATTTTTCCATACATCCTATTTCCTTTTAATTGTCTATAGACTTGCGACTTTCATTATATACGTGTTGCCCCGTTTACTTTACGTGTGTTTATATTCAGATGCTATGTCAAATGGAATCTCATTAAAGATTTAAAAAGCAGCCAAAATCTAAACCAAACATTTTATCTCAAATTTGAAAAAAAAAATTGTATTCCTTCTTAAAGTATTTTAAGCTTATGAATTAATTTTTAACGCTATTAGATTAAAATGTAGTCATTTAATTTTCTAAACATGACATAAAAGTTTGGTTTCAAGCAAAAAGTAATTTTTTTACTTTAATTAAGAGGGAAAAGTCGATGCTATATCTTCTTAAATAATATCATGTTTTGATAAATTATCTCAAACAATATTTGCGTAATTCATTAATTTTGATGTGACAGAGAATATTATTTTAAACTATTTCAAATTTATATTTCTGCACAAATGGATCTCATACAGTTAAAATCTAGTTTACAATTTGTCTATTTCTTATGTACTATAAGGTTTTTGAACTAAACATTAACACACTACATTTTGAATAAACTTACATTCCAAACATCATTTATAAAAAAAAAAAAACAAAAAAAAAAAACACTGTCATCATTAGAATCGTTATTATAGCTGTTAAATTCAGTCAGTAACGTAATATAATGACCTGTTATTGAACGTTTACATAAAACATTAACGTGTCGTTTTGATGAATATTTTATCGCTTCCCAGTCATTTAACTGAATATAATTACTTAAACAGAATGTAGACGCCCTAGAAAAATATTTCACTTCATGCTAGAAACGAGGATGGTTAGTTTAATTTATTTTTGTTTAAAAATTCCATAATTATTCCTATTTGTTATTTGAACGTATTTATTTAGGAGAATAAATATGTAAAATTGATTGCTCTTAAATAGAACAATTTTCCTATCAACATACAACAGTACAAATTCAACTACACATTTTTTTATCAAACAAGCAGTAAACTTCATCAACACTTTGAAAACAACTTGCGTATAAAAACCAAAAATAAGATCGCCTTTCATTGGTATTTTAAGTCTTCTCACTTTGACAAGTCTTTAAAGAGAAAATTATGAATAATTTGACTCTGTTGAGAGACTTACACCGCATTATCTATGCATATCACGAACCTAATCTTCAAATTAACACATCTACTTGTCAATCATTACTGCAGCGTTAAAAGTTAAACAGGTATATTAGTGAGACTATTAAAATTTGGATTGACGTGTTTTTCTTTTGTTTTAGTAACAGAAGTCGTCAAACTTTGACGATAAGATTGGTTTGGAAAATCTGAGAAATACCGAAGGCCAGTGAGCAATACTATTTTAAAAATTGTTGAAAAAAATCATAACACACTTTTTAATGATGTATTATACCAGTGGTTCCCAACCTTTTCTGGACCATCGCCCCTTTCGTTAGGTTGACTACCACATATCGCCCCCTTTTAGTTTTCATGTTTTTTCCAATTACAATTTGAGTTAAAATATAACTAATAAAGCAATTTGATCATTTTAAACACTAACTACCTTATATGAAAACAACCAAAGCAGCTTTACCGATCACTCAAATAAAATAGAAAAAAATAAAATGTTTATATTTAACTTTTGTTAACTTCATGTGCAAGTATTTGAGGCAAATGTCCAACTGATTTCTTTGTTTAGTAAGGAGCTTGATAATAACAGAACCATATCCTTTTTTCAACTAAATATGTTTACTGATACGAGATGAGAAGTGGTTCGTTTTTTTACTACAGTTGTGGATAGTTGTAAAATAAGTTTAACGTAGGCTAACTCATAACCTCTCTGCTTGAAAATGATTTTGGCCTCACAGTCATACTTATGATCGACTAACTCCGTCTGCAAAGAGTTATCAAGGTTATCCACAACCCACAGCTTCAAACGAGAATGGATCTACAATAGAATCAGGAATTCCAATTTGGTCAAATCTTGTTAGCATGCTATTTTAACTTGTCAAGGTGATCAATAAAAATTAGAATGGTTTTATTGTACTATACAACAGTATATTATTTTAATTTTCCCCTTTGAATACTCATCGCCCCCCTACCGCCCCCAAACTATTTATTGCCCCCTTGATAACACAAATGGCCCACTTGGGGGCGATGCCCCCAGGTTGGGAACCACTGTATTATACGAATGATATTTAAGTATTTTTGGAAATGTTATTGAAAATACATTTAATTTTTTAAATATATTAAAAACTTAAATGAGAGCAGTGCAAGAGCTACAGAATAAAAACATAAACCTCGCATCTAATTTCAACCCTTTTCTAATTAATAAGGTGTTTAAACATGCTTTCTTCCCACCCCCTTAAAGTATGGCATGAAAATTCGAATTTTACGATAGTGTAGACTGACCAGTAAGTGAACAGGCCCCAGTGAATGAACATTTGGTAAATATAATTAAAAAAATAAGGATTGGAAATCATTTCACTAGATGGATTGGCAACACTGACTTCCTCCCATGTAGTAGGAAGCTATCTGACATAGGGTTGGTTGTCCTGGTCATTATATCCTGGTGTTCATTCACTGGCGAACGCAGCGCTTTAAACGTTCATTCAAAGGTTAGTCTACCCTAATTTTATAATGTTTTCTTTTCAAAATTATTTAGCATCATTTTCCTCTGGATGTGATGTAAAACAGCTTTATTCCTTTTTAACGACACAAAATTGCAATAGTTTTATACTTTATTGAAAGCATGTCAAATGTAAGCTACCGTTTCAAAATGATGAAATAGCGATCAGTATTTCCTAGGAGGTAACTATAAGCGATCACTAAATTGAATCGTATGGTGAATCGATGCGAAAACTAAACTTAAAATTGTTTCACTTGCAACGGCTAAGGTAATATTCGTGGCGGATGATCGCTATGTTAAATCAATTGGATATTTTAAAAGCATCCAAATCTTTAACATCTATTTTTGGAAGCAAAAAACCGTGAAAACTGTTTTGAATCAAGCCAGTGGCAGCACATAAATGTGCATTTGAAATTCACGTAACATTTTTACTACTTTATTGAAAACAGCACATAACCGTAAGTGCGTTTTCCGTTTCTGTCGCATGTGAAAGGTCCAATTGAATTAATGCTGCTACTACGATCATACGTCAAAGTAAGTACGGCACAGTTTTCATTGCAAAACAACCGTTCAATTATCAGGTTGGTTTGACATATATTTTCAGGCTTGTGTGCTTGGTCGCAAGGACCCGCTTATAAGCCATCGTCAAGTAGGACAACACAAGACGCACACATACACTAATGACAGATGCTGCCATCTGTCGCCACCTCCACAATTTAGACATGTCCCTGAAGGGGAGGGAAATTTTCTCCAGGAACCTGTACCCATGGTGAACTGCGCAATGACCGACCACAGGACTTTCGGACCCAACAGATTTTACGAGCACGTACTCCGCATATAGTCGGTAGGTCTTCAGTGGCGACCGGGTCTCGAACTCTCAACCTTCTGATCTCAAGTTCGAGATCCTTGACCACTAGGCTCCCTACAGCCCAATTATCAGGTATCAATTGACTCTTATTGACAGTTAAGTGTTGAGTTGCATTGTTTCGTTGATAGCAGACAGTAAACAAATTAAGAAATCTTTGCACTTTTACCTTTAAAAACTGCTCGTGGTGCTTAGAGATGTGACAGGCTTTTTAATTGCCTGTCATTTAAGCATCAATAGAAAGTTTTGACAACTTCATTTCGCGTCTGTTTATTTTTCGGGAATAAACAGTTCATATTTCTTTTCAGTAAGCACTTCTATTCTACAAATAAGAGGCAAAAGTGATGTTGTCAAATTGGCAGCATTCCGTCTATTATTGGGTTTAGAAACATGTAATATGTTATTAGGGTGGAAAATGTTAAACTATAACTGGTTTATAAAAGCAAAGTATTTACAGGACTCTTAAAAAAATAACAGTTGCAGAAATTTTAACTGTGATTTGTATAGTTATTGCAATGCATTTCGGATCATAGAGAAGTGAAATAGGGAATTTTAGTTCTACTTTTATTAGGTTTGAATCATGTTCATACGTAGAAATGTTGAACTGTTTTTCAGCAATTGGTACCGGTCTAATCAGCTCTTAAATAATTCAAACAAGACAGTAGTTAAAAGAAAGTAGTTTATTCGCGACTCTAAAAACATTCACTTAAAAAAAGTGTTTATATTTACTGAACCAATAAAAAAATATTTCGATAATTGTTTTCGAACCTGTCTTGTATGAATCTATAAGTAAATGTCCAGATTATCAGATACATTAATTTTCCACTTCGTTTAATGACAGCTGTCACATAATATTGCAATCCAATGCAAGATCCAATAAGATAAGGTATCTATCGTATTTCCTGACAGACAATTCGAAGTAAATAAACACTCATATGTTCTTTCTCATAGCTAAGGGACTTCTCATTGAATGCTTAAGCAGCTTATATTCATTGTACACCAAAACAAACTTTAAAGTTACGGTACTAAACTGGCAGACAAGTTGCCAGAGAAACGTAAAATATACGATTTTTTTTGTCTTAAATACGATAAATCGCAGGTCAAATGTGGTTTTGTTAAATATTCTTTTTAAAATTGAGAAAAAGTAATGCATTAGGAGCTCTCGAAACCGCAATATTTAAATTACTAGTGAAGCGTCGTTGTAACTCAGCCACAAAATAATTCGACAAATTAAAGCAAAACGAAGTTATCTTTTGTTTTGACGTTTATCATGTTCCTAAATGGCTGGCATAATACTAGAGCATATGAAAGATATCAAATACACTTCATCAATATCAAATACACTTCAAGTGTTTCTACAGTGTATATCTTGCGGAAGGTTAAAATACGGTTAACTCTCAATCCTTAAAAGAAAGCCGCAAACCTAAACTAAAAATTAAAACATTACAATTGATGAAAAGCAGCATTAATTTTATGAAAGCTATCAATATTTTAACAGGATATGTTGCCTGCTTTAAACGAATCAATTATTTAAAAAAAAAACTGGCCATCATAAAACTAATGAATGAGCAGTGAAATGGACTAACATTACTGGAACTTTTGACCGGTTATTTTTCCTATTTTTTTTTCATATCTGCATTATATTAGTATATACAGAAAGTTTTCGAGATAACAAACTAACTTTTAATGTCCTTCACCTATTTGTATAAGATAAAATTGAAATACCATTTTCCACGGTTTGAAAATAATTGTAATACCAAAAGCAATTCAGAAGAAAACATGTATATAGATTTTCGTATGTAACGTTTTAACCCTTTCATACACTCTCAGAAAAATCCGTCTTTATACGCTAAACTTTCCGTCTTTTTCACAGTAATTTTTCCGTTTTATAAAATAACAGAAAAATTCCGTTTTCTTTGAACCGCGCATGCGCTTCGCGATATTATTGTTGGTGGGAAGAAGAGGTCGCCATTAATTTCTAATTCTATCGTATCGACAACACGAGTTTTTGCAGCAGTTACTCCTGTAATAATTGTCACAATGAAATGTTGTGGAAATTGGTTTAATACGTTAAATTTACTTTCTGGAAGCGTTCCTTTAACTTTCTGGAAGTCACAATTATATCTCTGGATCACCTGCTCACTCCAACTTCTTTGTGTGCTGTTCGCAAGTTTCAAACGAAGTCCTGGTGTATTCTTGCATTAGTGATATGGTAAGTAATTGGTGTTTTAACGTTACTTTTTATTTAATTAAATTTATGATTAATTTTAGATAGTCAATGTGTAGCTATAAGTTTTAAGTAAATGTCTGATATAAATTTCGGTTATCTTTATTCTATGTTAATGCCAGTAAGCACTTTTTGTTTTAACGCTGAATAACATAATTCTAAAGAATTTTCTTGTGTTTTAATCTAAATTTTTAAAAAACAGTAAAATTCTTTAAGCTTACGGTTTTTAAATAAATGTGTTTTTAGATAAACCCCTAGGGTTAAATCCTAGTTTCGGTGTACGGTGATTTTTTCGGAATTTTGGCGACAGAAAAATGCGATAAAATAGTATTTTCTGTGGTTCGTATTTTTAAATATGAAACCTAATATTAAAATACTTATTTCAACATTATTAGTTGAAAACGAAATCAATCAGTTTCAGAGTTAATTTTTATTTTAATAAATTTCTGTAATAGTCAAATTCTTTAAAATGTAAAATGATCAAAATTAGTTAAGTTCATAAAAACCAGAAGTTCCTTTTTACGCTAAATTGAACTTATTAAAATGCAATTTTTGTTTCTTAATATTTTAAGATGCTTCCTTATAGTTAAATTTGATTTGTGACAAGTAAGTATAGGATTATAAAATTCAAATATATGTATTAAATACCTCGTGAATGATTAATTGAAATTTTGTATTTATGTCAGGTTGTTCTACCGTGGAGGAAAACCTCAAAAATAAAAACATTTTGGACCCTCGCTTGCCTTGCATACCAGGAACACCAAGCCGTCGGCTACAATTAGCCAGACGATCATAACAAGAAATAAGTAAGTATTTATCTCGGGTTAATTCTGTGTTATATTTTGTACTTAAATACCAATTGTTTTTTGTTTAAACTACATTTAATTCTATACTTTGTAAATTTTTCAATTGCTAAGGATTGTGCTATTACTCAATATACAATTTGCATACAACAATTGCTTTAAATTTTGTTTAGATTTTTAATTACTTTTTTACTGCATCTTGGTTGATTTGCCTGACTTTTATTTTGTAATTTTTAACTTGTTTATTTTTTGTTTTGGAAGATCAAATGCCATAATTTTTTCCCTCAAGTTTCGTGGTTCGTCCATGTGATTTCGAAATTCTGTTTTTAACTTCTGTTTTCGCTTTCACCGACAACCACCGATTTAACTTTTATTTATTTTGAGAAGTTAATTGAATTAATGTTGGTAATACAGCATTTTTGGAAACAATATTTTAATATATTCCTCTATTCCTGTGTTAAATTTTAAATTTGAAGTATAATAAGAGAATTTTAATAACTATTTTTTACATCGATAAGTTTTTTTCAAAATTTATTCTAGTTCTTAAATATTGTCAATAAATTTTAATTTCTCTTGTTATCGGGGCATTTTCTGGTAATTTTTTTTAATAAATCCCACTTCACGGGGAATACTTAACTCAATATAAGAAAGTTATAATTTGTTTAATTTATATTTAATTATATATAACCAATAATTATATATAACCAATATTCCCTCAGTTAATTTGCTTCAGACAGTTATGTACTGTAGTTTTTCATGCCACTGCACACAAGAATAAAACATGCTGTATTTAGCATGTAGTAAGTTATACTATAAATAATTATTTCACATTTACACATTAGGAATAATTTTAATGATTATTTTTTATAAAAATCACTTAAAATAGTTTTTTGCACATGATTATTAAAAAAAAGTACAGGTTACACATGTGCTTATTTTAATCTTGTTATAACACTGGGATATTATTTGACTAGCTCGTCACTTAAATATAATTCATAGGTTTAAAAAAGATTAACTTTATTCACTTTTAACAAATATATATATTTTTACTTAATTTTTAAGAAAAAAACTCACAACTAAGCATAATTAAATGTTGCACTTTTGATTCCAGTTAGTAGTTGAAAATTAAAATGGGCAAGTATTAGTTTTAATTTCATGAAAAAATTTATATTTTTTACAATAAAGCAATGTAAAGTAAACAAAACCCCTTCTTTATATATATCACAAGAAAAGTGAATTTTTTACTTGTAATAATCAAAACTCTTTATATAACTTCCCTCTGTTTTAAAAACCATTAATCGATAGTCCTTACAGTGGTCACTGTATCGAGGTTCCTCTGTATTCCCTTTTTATCATTATTAGATTTTTTTCAAATTGGCTGAAATTTTTTTAAAATTTTATCTAATTCAATATAAAACCTTAAACTATTTATTTTTTTGGCTACCAAACATTATAAATTTCAGACTTTGGTTTTAATACATGTTTGATTGTTTAAAAATATAACTTGGCTTTAATTAAATCCAAATTATTTTACTGTCTTTGTATTACTTAAATTTTCAAGTAAAAATTAACATCTTTCAGGAATTGAATCCACGGATGACACCTTTTCACCAGTTTTAACACCATTCACAGGAAATATAGGTAATTTCTTTCAATATATTTTAATCACCATTTTTCAAACTACAAATTTTACATTAAAATTTTTTTTATTTAAACTATTCATAGTATAACTTTCTCTAAAAATAATTTTCTTGTACATGAATTTGGCATTGTATTAAAAGAAAAAAAGTATATAGATGGTAAATTTTACAAAAATATTTATTGGTTATTTCTTCTACTGAGGAAATTAGAGATGCACTGAATACCAAATTTGGCCGAATACCGAAACCTAAACCAATTTTATTATTCACCAAATTCAATTCAACATTGTGTATAAGTACACAATCACACAATTTTAATACAATATAGCTATTAAATTTTTAATTAAGGCAACACAATAAAGTAGTACTCGTTTGTAATTAAAGCAAGCCATTTTTAAAAGTACAACTTGGTAAAATCACAACACGAAAACAGACGCATGAAACAAAAAAAAGTAGGCGGATCCGATGTAAAATGAAATATAGAAAAAATTCATAAAACCAAGGTGTACAATATTATTATGCAATAAATATATTTTTATCTTATAGTGAAAAAATAACAATTGTGGTAGAAATAGTAATTATTGTTTTTTAATTTATACAACTTGAGTAGAGCTTGATTTAACATTATAAATAACAAAAACTTAGTATTTGAGTCTACCAAAAAGGAAAACAAGTCCTGTTTGGAATTTTTTTGATGTTTTGGAAGATAACATGAAAAATTTGAAAAGAAAAATTAATTTCACTATTCGATCGAATAGTAAAGTTATTTGGCAAAACCCAATATTTGGCTAAAGTGGCTGGATACTAAATAGTAATCGAATATTTGGTGCATCCCTAGAGGATATTTAAAAAAATTGTTGATGAAAAGTGTTTAACTCATTACTGTCTGGTACAGTGAAGCTTTGTTTTAACTCTCCTGCTTTATACATTTATCCTGCTCCATGCGTTAATTATTAACTGTCCAATTTCCTAACTGCAATGTTAAGTTTATCCGCTTTGTGCATTTTTTAGTGTTGCACAAGTTTTCATGTACATTTAATTTTTCAATTGTTATTAAAATAAACTGTGTATTTCAATTTTAGGATTTTCTTTACTCTACGTATTGAGTCTTGATAAACCAAGTTTCATCAAAATCTGGTCAAGAGAGAAAAGGGATGTTGGTGTGAGATGGAATGATTCAGCATTATTCCTTCTATTTTATGTTAAATACCATCAACTTTGTAGTTTTTTTTTAATGACTGTATAACCATTATAGGACTACTTTGATAAATTTTGTAACCTGTATTTATAAAAAGTAAAACTTCAAGCAGCGAAACAAAAAATGTACTTTCCACAAAAATCTTAGGATTCAAGATAAACACCTATGCCAGAATATTGGAAATGACTGATATTTACAGGGTAACTTATGGAATTATCTAGAGATTATGCCTTTATCCTCTTCTTTTTAATTAAATTCTGAGTCAGAAGCTGTAATGTTAAAGTGTTATCTACAATGTTTTATATAGGACATTTTCTTATGACAAACACTGACAATTTAGCTTTTTTTAAAAGAAAAATTGCATTTACAAGGGCTTCATGTTTATGTTTTGCATTGAATGTTTTATTCCGGGATACAGGTTGACTTAAGTTTCGATAGCTTTCTTTTTATCGATTAATAAAAGTACTTGATGCTAATTTGTTTCAAACAAGCACGTAAACATTTATTATGAAAATAGTCTTGTTATTGGAAGTATTGGATATTCATTGTCATATTTGTTTAGGTTTTCTTTAAGTTATGTTTAATATTCTCTCTAAGTTAAAAATGTATTATTAAAAATAGTTGTCTTTTTATTGATAGTATTTGGATATTCATTGTCATACTTGTTTTGGGTTTTTCTAAGCGAGTGTCCTTGTTACATAAAGTTATATTAATAAAAATGTCATTTTTCTACTGTTTGACTTTATTGCTTTTTTTTTACTTATTTACTTATTAAAACATGATTTTTAAAAATATTTGTTGACAATAATGGATATAATTTCAAGTCTTTTAGCTTAAAATTTGTTGCCACTAATAGATTTATTTTCATTTTTTTTGTAGTTAAAATTTGCTGTCTTGAAAATCGAAAAAATTATCAATATTTTTTATTTAAAGAAACATGTATAGTTCTTATAATATTTAAATTGCGAAGTATTTTTTTTTAAAATTTATTTATTTGCAATTTAATAACAAATACTTCGCAATTTAAATATTATAAGAACTAGACATGTTTCTTCAAATAAATAAAAAAAAATATTGATACTTTTTAATAGCATAAAATTTTCGTGTTTTAACGGAAAATGAGCACTACGAATATTTCTTCAAAATACATAAAATTTTCGTTTTTTAACGGAAAATAAACACAACGAATGTATCTTCAAAACACATAAAATTTTCGTTTTTTAACGGAAAATAAACACAACGGATCTATCTTAAAAAAACGGAATACTTCCTTCTTTTAACGGACCAAAGTGTTCCTTCAATTCACGGAAACATACCGGTAGCAGTGCTGCACAGACTTTTTCCGTGAATTGAAGGAAATTTTTTTGAGAGTGTATACCAGGAGAAACTAATCATCGCAAAGAACCGTATTATATGATTTACTAGCAGTATGGTCCCGCCTTACTGGGAACCCGTTAACTTCGCATTGCTTCCTTTTAGAGGCATGCTTACTTGTGAAAATATACTCAAAATCAAAACAAAATTAAATTCGTGTTGGCGCATGCACACTTAAAAAAAGCAAACACTAATAGAGGATGAAGCAGCCTTAGGGCGAGCGCATATCTCAACCAAATTCAATCAATCAAACTAATAGAGGATGGCGTCAAGTCCCCGTTTCGGCCCGGTAAATGTATGTTCAAGCCCTGTTATGGTCCCGCGATTCCACGTGGATGACGTTTTTTTTAAACTAATTATATTAATTAAAAATCACAATCAAATATGAAAAAACTAAGCCTCAGGTGCACACGTAGGTAATAAAAGGAACCTATATTAAAAATTTCGATTTTTTTAGAGCAGTCTAAGTAGGTTTTTTGCGATCCACAGACATACACACAGACAGACATACACACAGACAGACAGACACACAGACTCTTTCTTTTATTATTATAGATAATGAGTAATTTCCTTGATCCTTATATCAAGTCCCATTAATCCTAGAAACCAACGGCCAATTTGCACCTCGGCTACTTCGATAACGATTAAATTACCGTCAGCTACTAAAGCTTGTTGAATATCCATTCTTCGCTATGTTATTTAAATGGGTTGTCAGTAGTTGAGACGCATTATGCATACTAAAACGTGAAATTTATTGAAATATATACAGATTTTTTATGTAGTGTTACATTTTACGTTGTAGCTTTTGTAATTTTATGACTAATTAGTGATTACGTGGGTATTTAATCAGAAATATTCGAGACGTTTTAAATGGTTTTTGACTTGAGTTTTTGTACATTGTGGCTGTCGCACGTTTGCGAAAGTAATGTTATCTGGAAGAATACCAGAAGTTCTGAAAGAGCTATAATAGACTACTTTTCTGTTATTTAAATATTTACTCAAGTTATTTATTTAGTTTATCTTTATAAAATTCGATGCACTTGCTTTACGCTATAGGTCATTTAATACTTTTTGGGAGACAAATGATATGGAATATATTACAAACGGCATACATGCGCTCTCAGAAATAACACTTTCATTTTTGACGATTCATGAATCCTCAAGTCTCATTTCGGTAATTTTGAGGATTGTTTCGTCAAACTATCACTTGACTTTTGAGTAAACGCGAATCCTCACTTTTACGATCGTGATTTGACGATTCTGTATCTTGATTTTGAGGAAACTGAATCTCATTGTTGTACATACCTGCTCAAAAATGACGAGATATTTCTTTAGATTAGACGACATTTAAATCCTCATAAAAATGACGATTCAAATTTCCTCACTTTGAGGAAACGAAAACTCGGAGCATTTGCCAGTAACAGAATCGTCAAAATTAAGGAAAATTTCGTTTTGAGCATTCATTTTTGAGAGTGTGGTGAAGAATTTCAGCAAATTTAACTTACATTTCATGTTTAAAAACAAGCTTTTTTTTCCTCCCGCCTAGTCTTCATCTCTAATACCCTGTATCTGTCAGATGAAATACAAAGCCGAAAGTTTAATAAAAGGTTGGCAGTTTAAAGAAGAAAATGTTTTTGAAACGTGCTGCGAGGCGTTCGTTTGATGACAACCAGATTTCACTTCCTATTTGTTGAATTGAACGTCAACAGTCGGGAGGTCTGAAATTTGACGGATTTGGAAACAACGTCGACGTTAGCTGTTCACCTCTTCACGATTTATTTTGATTCTAGGTGAAAAAAGCCTTTCTTGACTTAGATTTCTTCTTAAGCTGTCACCAGCAAGTTCTATCCACGCACATTTAACAAGACGTTCTCATGTAGCTGCGTTGCGACGTTAAATCAACCTATCGCTAACATCTCTGAGAAAAAGTTATTTGTCGACATTTGGAATATATATTTATTTTTGTGAACTACTTACTTATCGCATCAAAAATATTACTTTATTTATTAAAAAGTTAATTTCCTTTTCTATTACACGGAGAAAAAATAAGGCATTTTAATCCTTTTTATTTGTTCATTGCTTCGATTGTTCATTGTTCAATATGGACAAGAAAAATCCCTTAAATACAAGAGAGAAAATTAACTTATCGTGGAAAATAAGCATCATCCAGCAAAAAGCTATTTATAATACTACCCACTTATAATAAAGCGTTTGTTCTCGCGAAACCGTCGAAGATACAAACATTTATATTGCTTACGCTATTCAGCTTTCAAGTCAAAGACAATTGAAAATGTGGAGAATTGATAAATTAGTTACAATCTTGTTTATTTAATTCTTGTTTTTTACTAAATAAAATTGACAAGTATATTACGCAATGAGTGCGCGGAAAAGTGACGCATTAAAAAAAATTGATTTTCTGTAAGAATCATCAGAAGTTCTGTGTTTCCATCGTAGTTCTTTATTTTAAAAATATGATCTTTGTTTTATTTTATCTTGTAGGGTAACGAGTACAGTGATTGGCACCCTCACAGTGATTGGCCTCCTCATTCAATATTGAAAATAATACGATGTTAAAGCCCTAAATAGGAGTGACAAAGGGTTTTAAAATTCCCGCCATTAACGTTTGTCATGTTGGCAACAGTGCACCAACAACCGGAAAAGCAATATGGCCGCTATAGACGAGAGGCCAATCACTGTCTTATGGGAGCTAATCACTGTACTTGTTACCCTACCAATATATTCCAGAATGATATCAATCGATAGATCTTAAAAATTGGAACATTCAAGGATAATCTGCAGTAATTGTTAGTTGCATAGGTTGAATGCTGATTTTTATACAACACATTACCGTGCATAACAATTATTTCAAAAATATGAATTTTTATCAACATATAATAAGTTTAATTGGAATCCAATTGAAATTGAATAGTTCAATTGGATTTAAATAATGAACTTTGACTGCGTTGCGTAATTACACGAAGTTTAATTTAATTGTTGTATTAAAAATATTTGAAACGGATAGCACCTACTGCCCTGATATATTAAGATGTTTTTAATATTATCTCAAAAATAGTAAATTAAACAAAAAAAGTTTCGTTCCGTGGTAACAGTGTTATTAGCAAATAACGATAACTTTAATTTTATTTAATTCAAAATTTCAGAAAAAAATAATTTTTCGTCGAAAAGTCATACTTGTTAGTTACGTCACCTTAAAGGCAAAATAGTTTTTTTTAAACCCCTTAAGGCATACGGAAATACACTCGCAAAACTGTGTTGATGAACATGATGAAAAGCTATACTTATTGTTGCGAAGTAATTAAATCTATTTGGGAGTGGACGAAACAATTACTTGACTCAGAAAAGGGAGGAGTAGATAATTGGTTTGGAAAACTTTTATAATTGTTTCGTGATAACTTGATTTCATTGTTTAAAACTGAGCATGAGCAAGTTACTCACGGAAAATATATTTCATGTGAGATAAAACAGTTTTAAAAACTAATTAACTTGTTTTAAGACAACGGGAAAACTATTGTTTCGATTGATTTGTGCTGAACTTCGCTAAAAGGGGTCCACATATTACTTCAAAACAACAGTTTCCTTAATTGTAACTTTTCTGTTATAAACAGTGTACTGTCTAGTGCTTGAAGAACTGCTCACTTTAGGACGATACATTTTTTTATTTTAAGCTAACACAAAACGTACAAATAATAACGTAGAATTCTGCTGCTATAAGAAACGATGTTTCACAGTCTAACTCTACACTCCTTGCCAACCTAAGTTTTGTAAATAGAAATATGCCATTGAGAAGATAATTCCGCAGATGTAAAGAGTTCTATACAATATTTGTGAATCCATCCAGAAAACATGTTTAAAACATTAATTTCATTTAAGGTCTAACAGATTTGAATATTATTTGAGAAAATTTCGCAATTTTATCAGAATGAAAAGTGTATTTTGGTTGCATTGTATTAAGATCACTTTGTATGTAAATGTTACTTTACAAGAGTTTCCAACTAACGGAAAAATCACGCTTTACCCTCTGCTTTTTTACTCTTTGTTTTTACCCAAGTTAGGTTGGCACGGAGTGTAGTAAGTTCCTGACGATTACAGATTACTTCATTATAACAGCAATGTTAAAGCTTCTTAAGAATACCGATATCAAAGTATTTAACAAGTATCAGTCATTTATTTAAATCACAAAACCTTAGCTCGAAGGTCAAGCACGCGATTTCGGAGTTATTTAAAAAAAAAAAACGTTAGATGTATTACTTTTTTGACAACCTAACTTGGTTAAAAACGAAGAGTAAAAAGGCAGAGGGAAAAGCGCGGTTGGTCCTTTAGTTGGAAACTCTTGTAGGTAACATACAAAATGAGCTGAGTACAATTTAATTACATAATCTTTTCATTTTTGATAAAATCGCCAATTTTTCTCAAATGATATGGAAATCTGTTAGACCTTAAACGAAATTAATGTTTTAAACACGTTTTCTGAATGGATTAACAAATAATTTATGGAACTCTTTACATTCGCTGAAGGATCTCCTCCATACCATATTTCTATTTACCCAACTTGGGTTGGCAAGGAGTGTCGATAAATTTCAATTATTAAATGTTAAAATGGATTATTATTTAAATAGAACTGTAACAGCTTGTTTGTACATTCATAACACTCACAAAAATATTTCTTCAGCTGTAAACCTTAAGTTCCACTAAATGGAAGTACTCTTCGGCAAATATTAAACGATGTTTTTTATTGAAACAAATCGGTTTTACTTCAAGTAAATAGTTTACATACTGAGAATAGTATCGATTCCAATTAGACTGAGAATTTAAACTTAGCTGCAATTGAACTAATTAAGGAAAATGTTTTCCTTTACGTTGTCAAACAGCAATGTATGCAAATAAATGTTTAAAAAAAATACTGTGTTATAGGATAATTTTTTTTTCTATCAAACACATATTGACGACTTCAACCTGCCTCACGCTATAAACGTAGTCGTGAATACACCATTATGTTAATTGAATAACTTAATACAGGAAGCGGTTGAGTATTTTTTATTTTTTTTAACTAATGCTACGGTGATTAATTTATGTGTGTAGGTAATAACATAGATTAATGGTTATGATCTAGTTAATATTTACATAATGTATGGCTATATTTTACTGGTTGCCAACATAGATAAGCTTTAGCGATGGACATATACTGTTTTTTTTTTAAGTTTTATAAAATGAGCCATGATATTTTGTATTATTTCTTTATATTTCAGGCAATGGGAATTATGCATTTAGTTTTTGGTACTCTACATCTACACTTCTTGCCAACCTAAGTTGGGTAAATAGAAATATGCTATGTAGAAGATCCTTCCACGGATGTAAAGAGGTCCATAAATTATTTGTGAATCCATCCAAAAAACATGTTTAAAACATTTATTTCATTTAAGGTCTAACAGATTTGAATATTATTTGAGACAATTTGGCAATTTTATCAGAATGAAAAGTGTATTTTGGGGAAATTGTATTAAGGTGATATTTCCACACAAAATGATCTTTCAAGCGTTTCCAAATAACGGACCAATCTTGCTTTTTCCCCTGCCTTTTTACTATTTGTTTTTACCCAAGTTAGGTTGGCACGGAATGTAGACCTTTTATTATTTTTTAAGGGTTTTAGGACCACAAAAATTAAAACATAAAACACAACAAAAGCTCGTTCAAGATTGCGAGCCCCTATGTGTGTGAATTTTCTTAAATAAGTGTAATGCTCAAAATTTGAAATGAATTCATAAAATAATTGTACAAATAAAATCTATAATAATCCCTACATTTTGAATAGTATAAGGATATAATAATATCTGAAAATAACTGCTTTTTTCAATGATATCATCGTTAAAAGTAATATTTTAGAAATGAAAAAAAAAACCAGTTAAACAAAAAAAATCAAATTGTTAAACAATAAGAATTTAAATCGATTCTTATATAACTGGTAAAATTTGGGTCCGCCCAAAAAGTTCTTTTTTTTTTTTAAATTTTAAATATCAATGTCGTGTACGAAGTTAGATCTTCTATACTAAATTCATAAACAATTTTTTTCCCTTCCTCTATACCACCCCAAAAACTTCCCATATCTCCTTGATATATTCAGATTTTTCAAACAATAAAATATTTAGAAGTATGTTTAGCAAGTATTTTGCAAAATAGCAAATGACATTGAAGATCACATCAATTTAGCTGAAGTTTCAATTTTGCAGTTTTTATGCGGTAAAATTAAAGATTTTTTGTGTGTGTGCTTTGGATAAACAATCTATGTCAGTGATTTGCTAGGCCTACGAAACCTACTTGACCCTCTTAGTACGTTATTTTCTAATTTTAATAATCAACCTCCGCGGTATCGGTATTTTTTAACCCTGTAATGCATGATTTTTTTTTCATCCCGAAAAAATACATTGCATCTTTAATACACATATATTATGGGAAAAATACTTAAAGAATTAACAGTATTGGAATTCAAATAATTTCAATTTTAAAACATTTTGCCAGGTGGCAAAAACCAACTACAAAATTCCAATTTTGATAAGAAAGACTAGAAAACTACTAAATATATTTTAAAATAACCCTCTTGAACTATAACTATTTTTTCAAAACAATTTATTTTTATATATAGTACTATTATTATACTTGGAATACTGCCAAAGACGTAATTTAACAACAGTTAATAACGTCACTCTTTAATTTTAAAAACATTTTTACTACCGTCATCTATGAGGGTTATAAGTAACTAAAACTTCAAAAGGAATGTAATAGATGAAAAAAAACAGATTTGTTGAGAAGTACCTCTACTTTAATAGAATAAAATGGATTATGTTACTTGATGCATATGGCAACAGTATGCATTAGAATGTTAAAATCTTGAACATTCTATTTTGTAATCGAAAAGTAAATATTGAGAAATACTTTAAAATGAATTTGCGAAGTGAATGTCCGCGTATTATGTTAACTAGATTGAAGATGTTATGAACAGAAGTTCCTGCCTGACTTGCAATTTCCGTCGTCAATTTATGCATTGAAACTGTATTCACATAGTAGAAGCAATAAACATATCATAAATTCGGAAGCCTTTAACGGTATAGCATTCCTTACAAGGAGATTTACATAATAGCTTCCTGGTAGCACTAAAAGCAACGGCAATCAGATAAAAAGGTGTGGTTTTCGTGGACAAATAACCACTCGCACGCTTATAGACAAGCTAAATAATGTTGGCCTCTTAAGTTAAAATGAACCATGTCAGTTGGAAGACTTTCCAACAAACTTCTTTCTTGAATCATTTTATCGAAAAAGGATATGTGGAGGGAAATGCTCCTGTTGACTTATACTTTCAGCATTACCTTTGATAATTGGATCTACTTTGTAAATAACTCTTTTTAGTTTTTGCATTAATAAAACCATCAATTTAAGCCGAAACTAATATTTGATCTCTTGTAAATAAAACAATGAGGAAATTTTGGTTCCTGGAGTGATAAGCTGTGAAATTAAAATCTGGTAGCAAGGTATTTTTATGTTATAGGCTAATGGTAATTTGTTGTTTTCTTTGAGATTAGAGTGATATTACACATTCAATTTTCTTTAATTGAATTACGTTATCTATTCCACAGATGCAGGAAGTTTTCGACGTATTTAATCGTTTATATTTTAAAAAAAACAAAATAGTATTGCATTCAAAGTCAATTTTAATTTTAGAGCATTTAAGATATAAAAAATAAATAGAAATAATCCAAGAATATTGTTAAAATTGTAATATTAATGTCCTAAAAACTATGTTTAATCTTTTATTTCAAAACAGAAATTTTATATTAATAAATTACACTATTTAATATTAAAAATATGGTGGAATTTAAAAATTGATGATGGAAATCGGTTTACTTTCTTCACATATCGTCATTTAAGTTCCCACGTGTGCTATCTCACTTTGCCCAACGGTAGAAATTTTCTGAACGGTAACCCTTGGCGAACTTTCCAATAACGCCAAAAGTCGGCCGAAAACCCAACTGAAATGAGCAAATAACGGTCAGATAGGTTTGCCGGAAAACGTCATCGTTGCGAAGGCAAATCGTCAATTCAAATCATCAGTCGAATCGCCAAATCCAAAAAAAAAAAAAAAAATAGCACCAAGGGCTACCGTAAAGTAAATCTGATAATTGTACAACAATGACATTTCACATGTGGTTACTTAAGTGACGATGTACCTTATTATTCAATATTAGATTAGGTTGCCTTAATCGAAAGATGCGAAAAACACCTTTATTTTTACCATTGCACTATTTGGCATACTTCCAATGTCGTTATAAACGAATCAACACTTTAATGAATTGGTGTAAACAAAATTATTGTACTTTTAAGAAGACCAATAAACTTATAAAATGTATAATAATTCAATTGAAATAAATTATAGAGCTTCCAACAATCTTCTTATGAGGTGACAAGTATACAAAATAATCTTGCCTATCTTGCCTCTCTTATATATATAAAAAAAATATACCATTTATGCAATTCACAATCTAGATACTTCGAAATACATTGACTAATATAAATATCACAATAAGAGAAATTTTAATAAAACAGAAAAATATTGCTAACATATAGTCTTTCGGAAACTAAAACCGATTATAAATTGCCTTAATTAAAGTTTCAGAAATAAACACACAGCCATACTTATTGACCTTACGAACTACTTATTGGTGTGGAACAAAGCGGAAAAACGGTGACATATTATCCACCCTTTCTGCACAAAAGCGCAGTGATCCTTAAAATAATTAAGCCCAGTTGAATCGTATAATCATTCGACCTTAGCTAGTTGTAAATTATGCGTTAATAGGCATTAAATGATATTAAGAAGTGGACTCTGTGAAAAGAGTATGGATTAGGAAGTATAACACATTTATTTATCGGACATTTTTTTTTCTAATAGAATTTTTTTAATTGTTTATTTTGGACATTTTGATATGCATCTTCAAGGTTAATTCTTTCAAAAATTTACTACATTACAAAAACATCTGATATTCACAAAATAAGCTTATTTTAGGTCAAAAATAAGAGTTCCATAAGATAAATTCATTTTAATTTTTTATATGGTTTTTGAAATAATGAAAAAATTTTAACTGTGGGAAAACAACAAAATAAAAATATATATATTACCTAAAAACACTTCGAGTTACATATTTTAAGGCATCTGACTATATTATTTAAAAAATGCAGTAATTATTTTAATCGAAATAGTTTAAATTGTGTTTAAATATGTGGAACTGAAGTGAACTTTTCAAAAATCAGGTGAAACGCTTGTTAGCTATTTTCTAAATAAAAAAATAGTGGTTCTGACTTCTATTGAGATTAATATAAAATATTGTCGAATAGAACAAAGTGTGAAATATCGAAAGATGTGTTTAGATGTCCTAACGTAACATAAACATTTTGGAAAAAAATATTGAAAGTGATGATTCCAAATGGCAACACTGGGACTGAAAGGGTTAAAAAGTTGGAAAGTTGGAAAGATGGAATTGGAATCCTGGAACTTTCCAGCTGTCACCACTATTTTGAGCGGTACTTAACCACTTTTGCGGTGCATTAAATGTATGGTTTTACCATGAAATTGGTAAATTTTTGCCCCAAGTAGTGGCAGCTAGAAAGTTCCAGCATTCCGGCGTCTTGGCCAACTGTGTATACCAAAACACACCTTAAGTTTGTAGCATTAAAATGTTCTAGACGGAGGAAACGGCGTAAGCAACGCTGCTGGCGCCGAAATTTTGCCTGCTCTGATTGGTGGCTCCGTTGCGATACGTTCACCCTGATATTCGTGTGCCCTGTTATGTCAAAATTGAAAGAAAAAATAATTAATATTTAATTCTAACTGAAGCAAAACCTAATTAAAAAAAAGTAAAAATAAGTCTTGAAACAACGAATAAATTGGTTTATTGAATGTGAAATACCTTTTTTTAATTCGATTCTCGCACTCGAAAATGAGAACTATTTACAATTTTTCTCGTAGATCATTTCTATACAGCAAACTTAATACGAGTTTTACTGTAGCTACAGCGGTGTAAAAAAAAAGTAACCAAAAGAGACCAGTTCGGCCGTATTTCATCGCATAGTATTATTTTTTTTTGTTTTGTTGATACGCAACATTCTCAGTTTATTAGAATTTGCATAAAGGGTCGTCGTCACAGTCTTCATCACCATTCATCCACCATCATCATTTTGAGTTCAGATTTAAAATTCTTTGACACGTAATCCGTTGTACACTCTGAAAACAAACAAGCTGTTTTAACTCGGTCTGAGTTAATTTCCCCTCTTTTCAAAATCGAAAATGCACTTCCCCTTTTAGAGTGAATTTCACTCTTTTGTTTTTTGTTTTAAGAGTGTATAATTGACCACATTAGTATCACTTGCCATCTATATCAGGAACTCAAGTAACTTTAATTCAGTGTTCAACCTGTATAGTATTGTCAATTAAAGATGCATAAAATTTTTTATTTATGTACATGCATTAGAGTGTCACTCGAAAAAAGAAAAACCAATAAAATTTTACTAACGAGATCACGTAACACAACAAAAAAAATCTCGGAAAAAAAATAATCATTTTTATCACTAAGGCATTTTTATGTGATTTTTTTTTTGGCCTATAATCACCCAAATAAAAACACGATCTGGCCACAAAAGTAGGCCTACGGCTTATTGTTATACCTTAGCTATCACGTTGCCCAACAGAGTGTAATGAAAACAATTTGTAACTGATGTTATGACTTTATGCGTTGAACAGTGATTCTATTAGGCTGGAAAGAATAAAGGTGTCTGTAGTGTTAATCTTCGAGAAGCCTAATTGGTGATAAAATGGAAATGGTTCCGTGACTATATATGGTTTACCATTAACTAAATAACCCCTTTAGATTTATGCAGTAAAATTAGGTTCTGCCTAGCGTTACTCCATAAAACCGGTACAAGCATAGGTTGGTTGGTGGACATATATTTTCAAGATTGTGTGCTTGGTCGGAGACCCACTTATAAACATTCGTCAAGTTAGACAGACACGACACACACATACGCGACAGATGCTGCCATCTATCATTCGCCACCTCCACAGATTAGACATGTCCCTGAAGGGGAGGGAAAAAGTCTTCAGGGACCTGTACCCGGGGGAAACTGCACAATGACCGCCCAAAGGACTTTTCGGACCAAAAATATTTAACTGGCACGTACTCTGCATATACTCGGTGGGTCTTCAGTGGTACCAGGTCTCGATCGCGGGACCTTCCGATCCCGAGATTAAGGTCCTAACCACAAGGCTCCCCACAGCCCTGGTATAAGCATAGAAATAGTTAAAATGTTTATGCGGTTGCAGTTTCTTAAGCTTTACGTGGGTAAAATATCGTTTTTACTTTAAACAGCAAAAAATTCCCTTCGAAAAAACTTTTAAAGAAAATAACAGCATTTTTCTTAAAATACATTTTGTGTAAAATTTAAAAAAATACATTGTTGTTCTAAATCGATAAAAATAACACATTCAAAATTTTTCTAAACGTCAACAACTTCAGTTTTTAAGGCCGGGTAGAAAACAAAAAGGCATCAAACTCTAATCGCCTTCACTTTTCGAGCAGGTATTGACCTCCGGAGGTCAGGATAGGCGTTATTACTTAAAAGTGGATGTTGCATCAGGTATTATCCGCGGTAACTTAGTTGTTACATAAAAAGTGATCACGGTTTATATTAACTTTTATTTTTCGCGATAATTGAGCGGATCCGAGGAGCGTTGAACCTTCTATTATGCAATGAGCTCCGTACTCTAAAGTTCGCTTCACACACAGTAATTTTTTTTACCGTATTTACGATTAGAGACTTGAATTGGAAATCTATCGTACAAGCGGTTATCAACGACATAAACTTGATATTTAAGTGTTAAGTAAATTACAGCTTTCACAATACAAGTGCAGGAAAGTTTGCACACATCAACGGTTAATTTCGGGTGCCGTACGTTTGCATTATAGATGACTTTAAAACATTACCACCCACTCAAGACAAATAACATACGAATGTGTCGAACATACGTATTAAACCAAGACAAACATTATCGAACATATTATAAATATTCAGACAAAAAAAATCACTGCCTAACATACATTCAGACCGAGTTTTTAACAAAATGTCAAACAGATGTTTAGGATTAACTTAACTCTAAAACCCATAGACACCAGCAGAGGGTACTGATGCAACATAATTCCGATCATTGAAACACCCCCCTTATAACCACCCACAATTCAAAACGGACGTAGGCAGATAAGTCCTGCGTATGCCACTTGCCGACAAGAGGAGCCGATAATAAAAGCAACTTTCATTTAACGCAGATTACATTACTATGTGTACTGTGTAGTATGAATTGACATGTAGTTCATTCTGCCGCTCGTAACACCGTTTTCCTAATCAATTTAATGACATTTTGATCTTTGCGCAGCCATTTTTTTCTTTAAATACTAATTCTATTTAAAAATTATTCATACGAGAATCAGAAACGACTAAACGGAACGATTACAATTGATGAGCTCAAGTGCAAAACAAGTTAAATTACTTTTCGGAAAAAAAATTGAGTTGGTTGGCTTTACATACAGGTATTGTAGGAAGGGATCCACCAACATTTTGATTTGCACAAAAAAAAGTTAAATCGTATGTATACTATATACATACGATTATAATCACTCGTAATCATCAATACGTATATAATCTGTATGAAAAGCTAACTAACTCAATTTTTTCCAAAAAGTGATTTAACTTGTTTTGCACTTAACGTCTTCAATTAATTTAGTGCACTATTTGAAATGATAATTTAATGTATTAGCTGACAGCTCAACTGCTGTGTAAACTATCATGTAATCTTCGACACAACATAAACCATTTAAAAGATTAAGATGCATTTGCTGCATGCTTCCAGGCATCTGTAATGGGTTAATAAGAATTAACCCATATACACACTGCGAAAAAAAATGTTTGCTTCAAACAATGATGCATTTCCTAATTATGCAATTACAAGCACCCCATTTATAAAAACAAATCTTTCTTCAATGTGTTTAGATTGAATCAGTTCCTGTAAACAAGATTAATGCGGGTCCATTATGTTATCCCTTTAAAGTTCCTCCCTAATCCTTTAAACCACGCCCCCAAATTCTCAAGTAAAAGAGGTTGGTTTAAATCACCTGGAGTTAGTATGAACCATGCTTTAGCAATTTCTGTACATACCGGGTGGTAATAAAATAACGCTAGCTATTCGGAGCGGTCTGTAGCTTGAATGAATAATCCGAATGCAAAAAAACATCGAGACACTTACTAATCAAGAAAGGGGGGGGGGGGGGGGGGGGGTAGATTGGAATCATAAAAAACAAACTCGTTTCTTGACCAGGGTTCTAAATTACGAGGCGTAATTGGATGTGTTGGCCGTAATTGGCCTTAGTTGAGTACCTCGTAATTTAGAACCCTGGTCGAGAGACGAGTTTCTTTTTTTTGTGTGTGTCATTATTTTTTTATGATTCTATCTATTTTATGATTCCATTCTTTTATCCGCATCTTGATTAGCAAGTGTCTCAATGTTTGATGCATTTGGATAATTCATTCAAGCCCCTAACCACTCCAAATAGCGAGCGTTATTTCATAACCACCCTGTGTATATAGTAAAACAAATAGTCGCGTTGCTCCAAAAATTGGAGTAATGTGCTGGATGAAAAAATAATACAATACAGCAACAAACTGTTGTATGTGAAAATTATGATGCAATATATATGTAAATTTTTAAATAGCTTGAACATTCTAGTTTTTGACTGAAAAGTTAGTACTATTTAAGAAAAACTGTAAAATGAAGTGTGAAATAAATTTTTAAAAGTTTCACGTTTGTGTACTTCTGGAGTGAAGAGGATGATGATACACACAGATTCTACATGAAGAAATAATATATATTGACTGCAGTTACTTAAAAAAAAGCTTGTAGGGTAATGTGTACCTGTACAGTGATTGGCACCCTCACAGTGATTGGCCTCCTGATTCATTATTGAAAATAATCAGATGTTAAATCCCGCAAAATAGGTGTAACAGAGGTTTTTAAATTTCCCAACATTAACATTTGCCATGCCAACAGTGCTGGTGCACCAACAATCGGAAAAGCAATATGGCCGCTAAAGACGGGAGACAAAACTTGTCTTGCCCAATGTCGTCCCTTTCCGAAATGCGTATTGCCAAATAGACAAGTCCTCTCATTATATTTGACAGATGAATACAGAAGTGTCTTCTGTTATGCTTTCTTCAAATTGGCCAACGGATTTTGAGCACTGAAAAAAATACGTTTACATACGTAATAACGCGCCTTTAAGAGGAAGTTAAATCTCTTTTCTTACGAAACTGACATAAAAAGCCTCTCTTATAGGTTGCAATGCCCCCCTCTTCATAACAGATCCTACAGATCTTTTCAATTACTCTTTTCTTTGAGGCCCTAAAAAAATCTACGGTTTTTAGAAGATAGGTCACGTGTTCCTACTACGTGAGATAAAAAGCAAATCTCTTGACTTCTTACACAACTGCACACTGTTAAAAAAATCACAGTAAAATTACGGGCTTGGGACGGCAACAAAGTTTCCAATCATGCACCGTTAAAATACACTCAAGCCCATAATTTCCTACAGCCCGTAATTTAACGAGGCAAAGAAATACAGTATCAATTGTGAAATTACGGTCCTTGAACGTAACATTACAGTCTGCCTAATTACTATTTAAGCGTAATTAAACGACTATGGACCGTAAATTGAAAAGCTTAATAACGGTATCAAGCGTATAACTACGCCCTGTAAGGATACGCTTTACCTGATTACGGTCGAACCCTAAATTGATAGTTTGTGATATTTTTAACCGTTTTCTGATGGTGTTGGTAAATTAATTGGCATTGTGTTTGTAGCATAACAAAATAGAAACACAAAAAAGCAATTTCAACAAACATTTAATTTTATCCATTAAAATTACAAGTAAAACAATTTTCAATAATAGCATATTAACTTAAAAACATAGTAAATAAATTCACAGGAAGAACACAGGGGAAAAACCCTTCAAAGCATAGGAATCTGTCTACGCCAGGCCTTTTTGGCAGCAATAACAAATCATTGCCTAACCTGGTGTAAGGAAACCTGTTTCTTATTTGGTTCTTTTCTCCAAGCAACCAAATACACGCGAAACACCAGTCCCATGTTTGTACCAAAAGAGAAACATGCCGCCAGAGATTTCATGCCCCAAAGCAGACCCAATTACAAGAAGATTCCTAATCAATCAAGGTATTCTTTCCCTGTACTCTTCACACATTAAAGTATAAAATAACTTAAAGTAAAAAACCAAACATCTTGCACTCACAAGAGGGAATAGCATGGAAATAAATTTATAGAACGGAAAAAAAATTCACACACATTTATTAAATATTATTTTAATCAGTTAAACAAATATTTGAACCATAAATGTAATAAATAAAAATTGATGAAATTATAGAACTAAAATTCTTACTAACTAAACTAAAAGCATACCCTGTAAATTATTTATTAATTTTAGTAGCATTCACAAAGATAGAAACATGTTTTGTTTTTCAATTATTAAAATTTTGAAGTTTTTTTTTTAAATTATAAACTCGAGTGAATTTAACAAAATAGCCTCTTATTTATGGAAATTCAATGCTTTTGTGTAAAACAACAAAATGTCAAATGGAATGATGAGAATGAGAATTTAAAATAGTAAATCAATACATGTAGATTTGTGTAATGACACAATATATAATAAGCTTTGGAAAATAATTTTTGTAGGAAAAGCAAAAATAAATAAATTGAGTTAGCATCAGGTTTCTACAAATTTACATACCAAAATCACCATTACATAAATCTGTCCATGTGATAAAATTCAATAGTTTTTCAAATTAAAATCCTTTTGCAACAAACAAACTGGACTTCTCTTGCTATTTGGTGCTTTAGAACCTTTTTCATGGTTATTTCCACAGAAAGCTCTATAAATTAACAAATGAAAAATAAATATAAATATCCAATATAAAAATATCACAACAAAAAAAATCTGACACTTATACAGGTTGAATTTTTGAAAATGTGAATGCAAATTCACAAATTTGGGTATGCATTAATTTTACAGTGGCTATGTAGAGTTTATTAAACCTTCTAACTATCAAAATAAAGGACAAAATTATAATTTGGTTCTTTGTTCCATATTTAAAATGCTGGAAATAAGATTATTCTCATTTATAATGTAGAATTTTTTTACTTTTTTTTAACAAATGGTATTGTTAATTATAAATATTTACGAGTCATCCAGCTCGCAAAATTTTCATGTAAGAGTTAATTTATGTATTTTAATTATTATCATTTGAATATTAGTTATTTGATAAAGCAAATTCTATTATAAATGGCTGTACTACATCAAATTTACTAAAACTACTATTTATAAATTAAATTATCCATGGGAATTAGATTTTGTTCATGATTTATTATTATATATAAATTATAAACAATAACTAAACAAATCATTAAGCTTTTTTCAATTTTTGCACTGAGCTTTTTATTATTCTATAAGACCTACAGTCAATCTCATATAATCTATTTTAAAATTTGATAAAAGAGAATGTCGTAAATGATAAGATAATAAGTTTAAAATTAATTCATTCAGATGAAACAAATAAAAAAATGTATATGCGAAAAATATTTATGTATTTATCGCATAAGAAAAATGTACAACATGCACACAGTAAATCTTTTTCAAAACAACTAAAGAGTGCAAAAGAAAAAAATTCAAAAATCCTAAAACACTATGTACAATTACATCAACAACTATTATAAAAACTTACTTTACTTAATACAAGGCCTATTCTTTGTCGCCGAGCCATTTGATGCTGTGCCTCCCAGGTAGCATTACAGCCATAAGTTGGTAGATGCCCCGCCTGGGCATCATGAGTGGGATGTTGTGACAGTGCATTGCAGGGTCAGCATCCAACTTAACAAAGCCGCAGAGCGGGCAAGTCTCATCAGCAGCCAGTCCAAGTCGATAGAGGTAGATCCCCAAGAAGTCCCTGTAACAGTAAAAACTGTATTGCCATAGGTTAAAAAACAGCAAACTTAAAGGAAAGCCAAGAACATTTTGATTATTGATTAACATTTTCACTTTTACACTTAAAAGTTTAAAAACAAAACTAAGGCATAAATTATTTTTCGTAATACAGTCGAACCTCGGTAACACAAACTCGCTTAACACGAAATTTCGCTAACATGAACTGAAAGCATTTTCCTAGACCAAAAAGCTTTAATGTTTAAAATCTCTTAAATTGTTTGGTCGAAATCCTACATAACCCGAAGGAAAAAATTCAGAACTTGCCTTTTTTCCCCCTTAGTTTCGAATCGCAAATGGAACAAAATATTATAAAAATGGCAACGAACATTCCAAAAACAAATTTTTTTCTATTTCTGTAAAATCACAAGATCTTCCAAGATTCATCAGCATATGTCGGATGATCCAATACATCGAGAATAGAGTAGGTGCTTCTCCACAGAAGTCAAAGGTAAAGAAAATATGAAATTAGAATTGGTTCTCTTTTTAACTTATTGATTTTCATTCAAAATGAATCGAAAGCATTAGTATATTTTTGTATAAACAAAACATTTTTAATGATATTGACGACAACTGTTTACAGAAAAGGGAAAATTATGTCTAAATAGGGTATTAAAAAAAACATTTGAGCGATTTAAAAAACTGGAAAAAAATTGAAGCCGCTTATGCAGTTAACCAATTTAAACCTGCAAGAAAAAGAATTTTTATAATATTTCTACAGTACAGTAATAGTGGCCCAGAGGTAGTGCTTTAGATTACCATACCACTAGTACTGGGTTCAAGACCTGGATTGGGCTAGGTCGACTCATTCTTTCATCCCTCAAGTGGGTCGATAAAGCGAGGACCAAGCATGCTTGTTAACTAAACACCACTGGGGGCTCCACATGAGTTGGACCACCTTCCCAAACATATGCCTAGCACCCCAAAGCCCTTGGTCACGTAAGCTGAAATGGACACTGCAGGCCTTGGCTCACTAACGGGCTGTTGCACGGAGGAGTTTAACCTTCTAATGCATGAATTTTTTTTTGCCCCCAAAAAATATTTAACTGCATTAGAATTCAAATAATTTCAAATTTAAAAAAAAATTCCATCTGATAAAAACCAACTACAAAATTCAAATTTTGATAATAATGACTAGAAAACTACTAAATATAGTTCAAAATAACCCTCTTTAACTATAATTAATTTTTCAAAACAATTTATTTGTATTTAGTATTAATATTATTATACTTTGAATACTGCCAAAAACGTAATTTCACAACAGTTAATAACGTCACTCTTTAATTCTGAATACACTTTTACTACTGTCACCTATGAGGGTTATTACTAAAACTTCAAAATGGAATGTAATAGATGAAAAAACACAAATTTATCGAGAGGGAGGTCTACTTTAATAGAATACAGTGGATTTTGTAACTTGTTACCAAACGGTAACAGTATGATTAGAGGGTTAATTTAGTTATGTACTACTCAAATGAACTAGTTCATTAATATAGTTATATTAATTGAATTACTTAGCGAGGCATCTTATAGATGAGCAGGGGCAAACTTTTAACTTCCAGGTCTCTTGGTGAAGGCTTTCCTTTAGCAGGTGACTAAGAAACAACAAAAACAGTTTTAAATATATAAATTTGTTAACAACAACTGTTTTATGCTTGTTGACATTTTTTTAAAAATAGCTCCACTAATAATCACAACTGTTAATATAAGGATATTAGGATGACAATAAATTTGATGAAGATTTATAATTAGAGGTAATTTAAAATAATCTAAATTAAAGGGAAATTTAATTTGTTTGTGCTTCCAATTAATAAAGGGTCATTAACCTGCTTTGCATTAAAAAAAAATTCTAACAGCACTCCGGCTCTTTGTTAAGTATATAATTAAAATATATTTTAGTATAGTAGTATCTTGGTAATAGGACTATCATGATTCATTTTACAATAAGAATTTTTCTTTTCTATTGCTGAAATAATAATTTTTTCAAAAAATTTCAATGAAAAGTAAATAATTCAAGCATTAAAGTTACCTCACGTATTGAAATCCGATCTGCCCAAATAAAACTTTATTCTTAAAATAACTTTCTTTGCCCTGCAGACATTCGGAATTAAAAATGACATTGAATTTTGTCAAAACAATATTTTTTTAATATCGTCTGAATCTCCAGTTTTAACATTGAATTGACATTTTTTTTGCATTCAATGAATAGCATATAATGCAATTGTTATGAAACCAGTTGTTTACGTAAATTTTTGCGTTAAGCCTTCTCCAACAACTACTAAAATCTACATTCCAATAAGTCAGAAATAAATAAGATTATCGATGTTCTTTTAGCGACCGTTGAATTTTAGAACACAAATCATAATACTGAAATAAAAATCATTTAAAGATATTAAAAACTTAGAACGAAGTATACATTAAATTCTAGGTGATTCGAATATGTAAAAATTCTATAATGCTTTCATTTTGGTTTGGATAGTGGCTAGTTTGGTAATTATTTCTGACAGCTAAATATACAAAGCAAAAAGTGGCAATTTGTTACATAATTGTTTAGATTTAAAATGATAATACATTCAACTAAAGAAACAATAACATTTTACTTACTTTTAATTAGATACCCACTAGAACCATGCTGCTTCGTCTTCCAGTTCCAGTGTTTTGGTTTGTTTTTACCGGGTTGAAAAACATCACGGTTGCAGTTTAGGTGTGACGTCATTCCGAAAATGAAGGGATTTTCCCTTGGCCGATGTAAATTTACGGCGTGGTGCAGTGATTTTGCTAAGAGATGGGCTGAAACTGTAAAAATACGGGGGTCGCCCTTATTTTCTAACAGTTTAAGGGATATAGCCGTTTTTTTAGTGGGTCAAACCGTATTCCATCAAATACGGCCAATGCCCGTAAAAATTGAAGGGCAAATGACCGTAAATTTACAGTTTTTTTTTACAGTGCACCTCAATTAGAAATTCCGCATTAAGCAACCTTTTACTTATTGCTAAATTAAGAACTACCTTCGGTAATTGTTTCTTGAAATTGACTAATAATTATCACACTGCTCAATCAAATAAATTATATCTTTGCATAATACCTTGACAGTCTCTTATGGGGAAATTAAAGTTGTTTGCCTACTAGACCGACAAAAGGTGTCAATGTCCCTCTACTTATGAAAGCTGAGGGTAAACGTACGAGTGTTTTCAAGGACTTTCTCCTTTTTTGTTCTTTGGGGGAACTTTAAAGAGGTGAAAGTTCACGCTTACAGAGGTCAACAAGTTTCCCTTTAGATATACCGTTGCGTAAAAAATATTTCAAGGTGGTTCTTCAGGTGTTATTGGACGCATATTGAATAAGGGGAAGAATTAAACTTGGCAGAACTTTCTGGAATATTCGAGGTTATGTAACCTTTTTCTGAAGATTACGAAATATTAAGGGGAAATTTGTGCGCTGGATCGCTGGTCTCCAAAGAAAAGTGTATTAGTGTTAATCCAATAGAGAAAATATTTTCTCTGATACATTTCTTCGGCTGTATTGAATATTTTACACGGGATTTTTTTATGTGATAAATGTAGCTAACTTGCAGGTCACGACCATCCTACTTTTTGAAATTAGTTAAGAATTTTTTAAATTTTGAATAGATAGTTTTACAAAAAGTATTCGAAGCAATTTTAAAAAAGTTAGATTCTAGAAAACTGTAAGTTATCTACATTTATTATTTAAAAAAACAAACACTGCTTGCAAAAATATTCAATACAGCTGGAGAAATGTGGCAAGGAAATGGGTTAACAATAAACACTTTAAATTGTTTTCTCTCGATTTTGCAATTTTTTTAATCAAGTCCTTATTTAAAATGTTTGGGGGCACATAACTAAAAATGTTATTCATTTAAATACTTGAATTTTTTTATGTGTAATTCACAAGTATATTTAAACATTTTAACTCAATAAATAGTCCGTAAATTTTATACTTCTTTTCTTTAAAAGTATTTTAGGTTAAAAATATTGACATTTTTCAAATATATATTTAAAAAGTCATATTTCATCTAGTTTTTAGTTTTTCAAAAATATCTTGTGTTAAAATACTTTAAAATGTATATAGATGAAACGGTGAAAATTTGAAATGGATATATTTATTAGTTAATTCTTGAGATGCCCCTATAGTTGGAAAATTTAACATGGGCCTTAAGGAGGTGCCAGACCCCCTTAAGAGGGATCAACAACCACACGACCTCTCTTCTCTAATCAACGCCTTCCTTAGAGAAGGCCTATGCACTCAATTAATGGCGTGGTTGAAGTAGTCTGATCTAACCAATCACAAAAGCAATGCTGGGGCTGGGGAGCCCAGTCGGTTAAGGCATTCGCCTTGCATGTGGAAGATCCCAAGTTCGGGCCCAGCCGTCTTCAAAGTAGCTACCTATGTATAAACCCATAAATAAAATACTAAGTAACAGTTTCCAGATCTTCCGGTTATAAACCATTTCAGTTCACTGTTAAAAATAATAGTTCAAGGTTGAACCAAATTACGGTTCAAAGTTGCTGCAACCATGATTCGGTAGACTGTTGAACCATAAAACGGTATTTTCAAATTGCGTAACTATGGTGAGAGGTTGAACCATATACGGAATTTTCCCAACGCGTAACTATAGTAAAAGGTTGAACCATAAAAAGGGTCTCCCAATTGAGGATTTTTTTCTACTATTTCCAGTACAGAGATCAGATTTATAGGATAATTGGCAGTAGATAGTATTCGAACCCCCGCACTCCAGAGAAGGTTAAATCTCTAGTCTGATGCCATAACCACTCGGCCATGGACGGACAACAATTCTTATAAGCTGAAGCAATACTACTAATGTTGCCTACGCTTGAGTAAACAAATTAATTATCGGTTGTAGTTAGTAGAAGTTGAACCAATTTTTCGTGAAAGCAGGTCTATTCCCAGAATGTGATATTTGGTTGAACCATTTTATGGTGTATCTACAAGAAGTTCTTGATTTTTCACCAATATTTGGTTCAACAGTGTTCTTAAGTTTAAAATAATTTGGAGTAACGTGACGAAGTAAAGTAAAATATTCATTTAAATGGATGTCGGGTCTGAGGAAGTAATTGAAAGAAGTACACAAATTGTCGGAAACGCCTATCAAAGAAGAATACTAGCAAATTTTTCCATATTCCATTCTACATTTTTTCAGCATTGTATTATTTATTTGTTCCGGTATTGTATTACTCAGTTGTTTTGCAGCAAACAATATAGTTAAAAAAAAACTGGAGTGATTGTGCTTTTGTGAAAAAATTTCCTTTTGAATAGTGTTCAAATGAAAGGAGACATTGTCTGCTTACAAAATCTCAAATATCTAATGAACATGTTATTGTTTGGATTTTCTGTGCCATAATAGATAATTCAGTTTAAAACCATTACCACACTTTTTTATCTAGTTTAAATTACATCCTTTAAGGCCAAGTTATAGTTAAGTGTTTCCTCGGGGCATAGAAAATATCGTATTTACGATCTAACTTCCATTATTTCACTAACTAGAACTAGCCCTTTAAGTGAAGCAGGGAAAAACGCCTGACGTAAACAAGGACGTAACAAATTTGAAACTATTATTTACATAGATTGATTCATGTTTTTAAACTAAAGACACATTTGCTTTATTCAATTTCTCCACGTTACTTTTTTCTAAGGACAAAACGCATATTACATTTGGAAATTAATAAATATCAAATTAGGGTAGACTAACCCAGCTAAAAATTTTCTTCAAAAAATCTGCAAAAAAAATCTGCAGAAATTTGCAGGTATTTGGGACTGAAGAAAAATTCTGCAGATTAAATTCTACAGAAAATCTGAAGATTTTTTCTACAAAAAATCTACATATTATTTTCTTCAGTCCCAAATACCTGCAAATTTCTGCAGATATTTTCTACAGAAACTTTGAAGATTTTTTCTTCAAAAAATCTTCAGTCCCAAATACCTGCAAATTTCTGCAGATATTTTCTACAGAAAATTTGAAGATTTTTTCTTCAAAAAATCTTCAGTCCCAAATACCTGCAAATTTCTGCAGATATTTTCTACAGAAAATGTGAAGATTTTTTCATCAAATTTTCTGCAGAAATTTGTAGGCATTTGGGACTGAAGAAAATATTGTAGATTTTTTTTTCTTCACAATATCTACAAATTTTTACTTTATTTCGTTTTGGAATTCTTTGAGTCTGAAGAGAAATCTTATTCCCTGGAAAAAATCTTTTTTAAAATAAATACTTCTTGAAACTAATGAAATTTTTGTTAAAAATGTTTTTGTTGATTAATGGAATTTTTGGTAATTCCTTGAAACTTTTTTTCTTGAATATCTGATAACAAAATAGATGCAAATAGCTTCTTTTTCTTCATAAAACTTGCCTGAAAAAAAAAACTTTGCCAACCTATCTCATTCAATGGTGCCGACATTTTAAAATAATCTCTTGCATTTAAAATCAATGAATATCTATCAACATCTGTCCTAAATAGAAAAGTAAAATCCACATATTTATAAAAAACAATGTTGAATATCCTACCGAAAATTTTCTACCAAATTCTCAATTTACCCTTAAATATTGCATTTTTAACAGCTTAAAACTTTAATTTAAAAATGTACATAAGTACATTTTGAACACTTAGAATAATAATTTTATAATCATAATGAATTTATGTGGCGAATTAGAGTATAAGATTATTAAATTTTAAAAAGTATGACAGGTATAGAAATAATATTAAGTGATAAACACCCTAATTGTAAGTATTTACCCAGGTCGAAGGTAAATAAATGTTTATAAATACAAAACCCACTGAGCCATTTACCTGAACCTCCTCAACAGTCCTAAATTCTTACATTTTGTCACAACTGCTGAAATAAATGATTTTGTTAAACTTAGAAGAAAATGCGACTTACTGACAGGGAGGTATATATTTTTAGGATAAAATAAACGCCTTTTTTTGTACTTTAATCTTCATTTCATGGTAACAAGTTTAATATTATAGTTTGTTATTTATAACTTTAAAAAATATCTATTTTTGCCAATAAAATAACTCAAAAGTAAAACAAGAGTAGTTGGTAAAAAAAAAATTGTCTATTACCCATTATTGCTCTGATTGTGCTCCGAGAGTTTGGGGAACCAATTGACTATTGTGAAGAAACTGCAACTTTAACACAAAATGTCAAATGAGGACAGTTTTCTGTACTGCACACCCATTTGCCATTTAAGGTTAAAGTCACACAATAAGATATCCATCAATAACCTTCAAATACAAGGATAAAAAAAATTTAAGTTAAACAATACAAAATACTCATAGTTAAAACTAATTTTAGTCGAACCTCGTTAACGTGAACACGCTTACCACGCAAAATTTTGCTTAATATGAACTGAAATCATTTTCACAGACCAAAAAGCTTTAAGCTAATGCCTAAAAATCCCGCTTAACCTGAACAAACGATTCCTCAGAATTTGGCTCCCCCCTCCCGTAATTTCAAATCAGAAATGAAACAAAATGTTAAAAAAACGGCAACTAACATTCTAAAAAATAAATTGCCTTCTAGTTCTGTGAAAATCACAAGATCTTCCATGATTCATCAATTTTAATTGACAGGTGTAAAATGATCCCATGTACGAAAAGCACAGTCTGTCGAAAGCAGCAGTCTATTTCTTTGTAAACAAAACCTTTTTAATGATATTGACGACAAACCAAATTCAGATTAAAACGCCATAGGTTCGAGGATTGTGTCACGGATAGGGCAAGGACCCAACCTTTAATTCCTTAAGTGAGTGGATAAAGTCAGGTCTGTGTGAGGTTGACAACCCAACCAGGACACGTCACATACACCTAGCACCCCAGAGTCATTGATCTAGTAAGCTGAAATAGGCACATCAGGCCTTGGCTCACTAATGGGCTGTTGTGCCAAGGAGTTGTATAGTTACAGTTACGTAACTTCTGAAATGACCTATAAAAATTGAATTATTAATAGTATATGCTTGTATTATTAGTGCATTACATGTTAAAATGAGAATTTTTTAATGATTTTTTAAAATCATTCACTGTTTCAATGTAAAAAAAAACCTGACGGTTAACATGAAATTTGCTTAACACAAAATTTTGTAGTGGTCCCTTCAAGTTCGTGTTAACGGGGTTCGAATGTTTTTTTTTAATGAATGCTAAGCTTTGCATCACACATGCAGTGTAATAAGAAAATTTTCTTTAAACCAAAAATGTTGGTAATATTTTTATAACTAAAATAATTCCACTGTCATTGTATAGGTTTCAGTACTGCTTGAGGTTTATGTTAAGCAATTATAAATTCAAATAAAATATAAGTACGTTTCCACAGGAGACAAACACATTTCTAACTCTTTACTTGATTATTAAAAAAAAAAAAACCTCCATCAGAAAGTAGAAAGTAACTGCTTCATTCAGAGTTTGGCACGCTTTAGCAAACCAATATCCGGTTTGGTAAATATGCCCCTCACCAATATACATTGATTTAATCAATGGTAAAATCCAAATAAGCGTTTTGCTTACACTTTCGAGAAATTTTATCTCAAGAATTAAATTATATTTTTTAAGGAATATAAATGTAAACGATTACCACGTAATGCGAGAACAAAAACGTGCTTGACTAAAAATTCATACGCTTACTACGTAAAAAATATGAAATTTATAGTTTTAAAAATAACAAATATAACTTACCTTGTAAATATAATCTTTTTAACATAAATTTTACAAAATATTTGATATTTTTGTTAATTAAAAAAGCCCTTCTTGGGACGTGCACGTGCACATTGCGCGCCGGCTGAAATTGTAAACAAATGATGAAATGGTTGGTTGGTATACATATATTTTCAGGCTGACCCGCTTACAAACTTTCGTCAAGTAAGACAGACACAACGCACACACACTCACACGCAGAAACACACATACGTGACAGATGCTGCCATCCATTGCGCGCCACCTCGATTCTATGAAAATCGTAGATTCCGCTTCTTATATTTATCCTTTTTTTTAAATCAAAGCTCTTTTTGTGGTAAAAAATAAATATCCGCAATTCTCTTAAAAATTAACAATAAATTAAAACTGAAAAAAAAATTCTAAGTTATATTTTCTTCAAAAGACTGCAGATATTTGAAGATTAGATTTTTAAAACAAAATAAAAGTTTCACTAAATCCGATTTTTGTAAAATTATAAAAAAAAATGCATAAACATTATTTTCTTCAAAAATCTTAAGATTTTTTAAGTTAAGACTTCAAAGGCAAAATGAAAATTTTATTAATTAATTTTATTACAAATAAAAAAAATGCTTAGTAATATTTTCTTCAAAAATCTGCAGATTTTTGAAGTTTAAGTTTTAAAGAAAAAATAACACAAGTTCCAATATTTCCGATTTTTTTGTAAAAAATGTTTTATTCTTTACCCAGGCTAAGGCCAAACCATAAATAATAAAAAAAATCTAGTTTTTTTTTTTAATTTGAAAATTTACAGATATCTGCAGAATGTAAACAATGCTTTTAAGCTGAAAAAGTCTAAGTCCAAAAATCTTCAAAATATCTGAAGAAATGTGCAGTTATTCGAATCTGAAGTTTTATTCTGTAGATTATTTGAAGATTTTTGAAGAAAATCTGAAGATCTTCACTTTTCTGCAGATTTTTTGTAGAAAATTTTTAGCTGGGAACCAGTGAATGAACGTTTAAGGCGCTGGGTTCGCCAGTGAATAAACACCAGGGCATAATAACCAGGGCAACCAACCATATGTCAGATAGCTTCCTACTGGATGGGAAAAAGTCAGAGTCCATCTAGTGGAATGATTTTCAATCCTTATTTTTTAATTATATTTACCAAATGTTCATTCACTGGGGCCTGTTCCCTCACTGGTCTTTTTCTTTGAAAATGAACTTTTTACTATTGCGAAATTGAAGGGAACGAAGTAACGAACGCTGTTACGATGCTGCAATGGGAAGTATTAGAAAATGCATTTTATAACTTGGACATATACATCGTTTTGCTCACAATATATCATTATCCAAAACAAATACAATAACTAATTTGCCAAGCAGTTATTTTCATAAAAAAAATCATTACAAGCCAGTAAAAGAGTGTGCTTTTAAACTATTGTATTTTCATGGAATAAGTATACACAATATCATAGGCACTAAAAAACCAAGCTAGGTTTTATAGACATGAGTTTGTTCAGTCTCAGGTATACCATTTGGCATCATGTTTCTGCTCTTAATTTTAAAAAAACAATAGGGTTGACAACTATTGGGATTAATAAAAAAAATCTAATGAAAAAAAAGTTTGAAGAATCGAATGATTTGCTTTTTGATATTATAAACAATTATAGACGATCAGAAAAAAAAATTCTAAATTAATGCCAAATTGTCATTGGTCTGAAAGGGTTAAAGGAGTATAAAACCAAAGGGCTTTGTGGTCTTTAAAATATGTATGCTGATACCATAACAGGTTATCAAAATTAATGTTAGTTTAAACGTATTAGAAATTGAACAATAAAATACTGTATCTTTGTATCTCTGATGCAGAACTGAGTTTCAGATTATCTCTTAAGACTATTTTACGAGTGTGAAACAAAGATAAAATGTCATAAGCAAATAATCAGCCAAACGATTTAGTTGACTTTAGAGTAACAATTTCACACATTAAATAATTCTTTTGTTATTTAGCAAATTTGTTTAATGCTAAACTAAAAAGTAAATTACTATAGTGGGCTTATGCACACTACCACACAGTTATTACGGAAATAAAACTATTTTGCGAACATAAACTTGACTTTATTTCTATAAGCGGCTCAGTGGCTGAGAGGTTTAACGTGTCCGCCTCATAAGCCCAATATCGCGGGTTCGAGTTACGGCTGAGTCGGATTTTCTGGATGGGAAAATCTTGGGCATGCACGTCATATGATTATGTGGCATGTAAAGGATCCCTTGAGAACCCATTTGGCTCGGGTTCTCACGGCAAAATTAAATCTCTGCATACGTTACCATAAACAGAGAACTCATATTTATTGTAATCTGAGCGCCAAAATTATTAGCGAGAGTCGCCTAGATGGTGCCACATAAAAATGCTCTCGGTTCTGTGGGATATGTCAAGTCTGCAAAGGATTGACCGCCAATATTACAGCCCCATTGGAGGGAAAAAAACTTTATTCCATAAGTTAACCACTATACATTTACTCTACGATAATTATATCCGTTTAATACTATACGTTTACTCTACAATAATTATGTACGTTTACTACTATACGTTTACTCTACGATAATTATGTACGTTTACTACTATACGTTTTATTTATATACGTTTTTCAATATTATTTTTTGTAACAATCATTAATCTTATCATGATCGCTAAGTTATAACTGTCAGCAGTTATATCGAAGACAGTTAAAACTGAGTGGCTAATTTTCGGCTAAATGCATGAAATGAGAAAAATATTAATGTTATTGATACCCTGTAATTAAAATCGACGAAATTGACGTGGATAAAAAAATATCGCTTTTGGCAAGTAATCTGTCATGTGTTTCAGATTACTTGCCATCTTTTTCTCTTGCGTTTCAATATAAGTGGATTTTTTTTTACTCTTTCAGTCCCAAAAATTTACTACACTACAGAAACATCTGATATTCACAAAATAAGCTTATTTTAGGTCAAAAATAAGAGTTCCATAAGAAAATAAAATTCATTTAAATTTTTTATATTGTTTTTTAAATAATGCCAAAATTGTTAAACTGTGGAAAGCAACATAATAAAAAAATATTTATTACTTAAAAACGCTTCGAGTTATATATTTTAAGGTATCTGACCACATTATTAAAAAAAATTAGTAATTATTTCAAGCGAAATAGTTTAAATTGGGTTTTAAATATGTGGAACTGAAGTGAACTTGTCAAAAATCAGGTGAAACGCTTGTTAGATATTTTCTAAATAAAAAAATAGTAGTTCTGACTTCTATTAAGATTAATGAAAAATATTGTACAATAGAGCAAAGTATGAAGAATCGAATGATGTGTGTTTGGATGTCATACGGGACGTAAACATTTGGGGGGAAAATGTAGAAAGTGATGATGACAAATGGCATCACTGGGACTGAAAGGGTTAATAGATTATATTTATATTAAACTTAATTGTGTTAAAATCATAATGAAGTAATAAATACTTTTCAAGCAAAGGTTTAGAAATTTTTTATGTAATTATATTCAGATATCATAAAAAAAATGCTTTGGATATTAGTTTAATTTCTGCCGTAGTATGGAATATTTGTTGTCAATACGGTTCAAATGAATATTAGTAAATTTATTGATATTATTTATGAGTATTAGGTGTTTCAAGTAAAAATTACTAAATGGTACTATTTGGTAAACTATCAAATGGGGAGTGTATTTCCTGAAGCGCTAAATATATATCCATTGAGGTCTAAAAAACAGGTTCATAACTTCGCCGTGATTGAGATTCAAAAGAAAAACTTTGTCATTTTCCGTTATAATCATATTTTAACTACTATATACCCTTCCCGCTTACAGTGTGGTACAGGGATCACGTTTGTTAATAAATAAGCTCAACCGTAACATTGTCACGAAAAATTACGAAATAATAACAAGGTTTCGCATTCATTCAACTAACAAGTTCTCTTTGTCCTTTTGAAAAAATCCCGATCACGATTTTACCAGGTGTCGGAAAAAACGGCAAAAAAATAATCCTTTGGCTTCAAAAGAAAAACGCCTTACAACTAAACTTCTTATTGAAGAGTTGATGGAGCATTGGGAAGCACACATGATGGCAGGGTTGCTATGCGAAAATTCCAAAAATTAGCCAAATTGATGCTTGAAAATAGTCAAAGGTATCAAATAACTTCTGGTAGTCGCTTCCTCAAGTTGTCAGTCATCCATACATACATGAATTTTGTCTTTTGTAATCGCATGTTAACCCTTTCAGTCACAGTGACGCCATTTAGCATCATCATGTTTCTGATCATAATTAAAAAAAACTAATGAGGGGGACATCTATTGGGATTGATAAACAATATTTTCTAATAGGAAACAAGTTTGAAGAATCAAATGATGTGCTTTTTGATATCATAAATGGCTATAGAAGATCAGAGAAAAAAATCTAAAATGATGCCAAATTGTCTTTGGGACTGAAAGGGTTAATATTCGGACCAGATTTGGTGCAGTAATTAAATTTTTGGCTATGGAATCGTTATTAAATTTATCATAAATCATATTTTACATACGTTGTTTATGTTGTAAAAAATATGAAATTATGACTATTTATCTAAACTATGACAATTTCTCTGGCTAAATAGTTGTGTAACAAACAAGCTTTTTTCTGAAAAGAATTATGTCTTGTTGCCCTACAAGTTAGTAATCTTTAAAAAGAATCAAAGTTAAAAATAATGAAAAAAACAAGAAATAAGCATATATTAGAGCTCCAAAATAATAGACAAATCGCTAACAAAAACTGTCTTAGTAAATTGTAATGTTTATTAGCCAGGCTTATCGGTAATAAGCCAGAATGGTTAAAATTAGCCAAATATGGCAACCATTCACAAGAAAGTGAAAGTTACACAAAAAATCCTCTTCACTTTCTTTTGATACAGATTAAGTTTAAGAGGAAACTGAGCTAAATGATGACCTCGAAAATGATGTCTTGTGAAAGAACCGCATCTTCCTCATGAGGAAAGAAAAAAATTGGAACAAAATAAAATGTTGCGTTCGTTGGAACATTCGGCGTTTGTCGGAATGTCACATTCTTGTACCCCATGTTCCAATCATGGAAATTCCATGTTGCGACACAAAAACGCGTAAATTATTTAACTAGTTTACATAAATAGATTAGCAATGCGTTGAAAATTGCGTGTTGCAATGACTAAATTTACAACGTTGTAAAATGATTCCATCTTGTATATCACAGATAGAAGCTTGCACGCGTTTTCACAGAAGTCTCAAATTACTCCAAATTGCAATTATTTGCGTCAATTTCAATCTGCGTTAACTTTTCCAGATAACGTATATGTTACATTTAAGAAAGTCATTTGGCACTTTTTTTAATGTACTTTTTAAAAACATCAATGTATAACATTCAACACTCGGAAAAAAATAGCTTTAAAATACAAAAATTGTGTTTTTCCAGTTATCACAAGTTGTGTTAAAACAATACAAAATTCGTGTTACGACCATGTAATGATTCATGGTTAACACAACAATTGTGTTAAAAGGGCAGCATCTTTGTATTTTTTCAAACTGTTGTTCAGCACTGTACTTTAAACTTTTCTACTTGAAAATGAATGTCATTATTTTGTAAAACATATTTTATAAAACAAAGTTTTTTTTTGTCACTTTAGCATGAATATATAAAATATCTAGACGTCTAATGAAAGTCTTAAATTTACCGCTGATACCAATTATCTTTGGCATGTTTATAATTGAAAGTACACTAAAAAAACTTATGTTGAAATAGCACATGTGGAAAACAAATATTAATACTCCTCTCGCAGTTGTGATAGAATATCACAAATTTGTGCACGTCAACACAATTCTTGAAGTGAAGCAATACAATATTGTAATTCTTACACAATATTTGTTTTCCACATGTACTATTTGAACATAGGTTTTTTTTAGTGTAGTTTCGATTATAAACATGCCAAAGTAAATTGGTATCAGCGGTAAATTTAAGACTTTCATAAGACGTCCAGATATTTTATCATACTACATTTACAAATGCTACAGTCTTAGCTCTATAACAAATCATAAAGTTTCACAACCGTACGTTAAACACAATTGTTTAAATGATTATTTACCGGCATCCAAGAATTTCATTTACAAAGTTGTCATCTAAATTGGCCTTTAAGGTCTTATGTGCTACGTTTAAAAGACACTTTGTGTTACGTGGCTTATCTATTACAAATCGGATTAAGGTCAAATAACCACAACTCTTTCATTCTCTGTGGGAATGTCAAGGGAAGAGACGTGCAAACTGTCACGTAAAGAAAGAAAAATGTATCAAATGTATTGCAATTCTATTCCCACTATACATAGGGGGTCCAATCAGTAAGTAGTAATAGTAAATAATTGTAAAATAACTCGCGACTTTTGTGGAAACTGTCTATACAGTATACAGCTAAGAAGGTCCCAACGCCACATACGATGTACCACTCTTAAAAGTTTCATTGGGTGCCTTTTCTGTCATTGCCCAAGTTATAGCAGAGTAGGTAAGAATGGGTATGATTTCGGTTTTAATAAATTAGAATATCCGTTTAACTGCTGATGAAGTCAGACTCTAAGTATCATTTAAGGCCAAAAAGACACCGCTTAACAGCTGTGACTCTACTAAGTATCTCAGGCTGCTATGTTGGGAACCATTGCCCAAGTTTTCACCATTGCTCAATTTTTCATCATTGCTCAAGTAACAAGTTTTAGCAGAGTACTTAAGAATAGGTCTGATTTATCTTTTGTAGGTTAGAATCCTCAATTTTCTGCTGATGGTAAGGCCTAAACAACAATGGTTAAGAGATGTAACTCTATTACGTATCTCTGGATATATTGTGATCATTGCGGGAAATTATTAAAAGTTAAGGGAATGTTCTCACAGTGGGATCACTATCTGAGCTCGCTTCTATGCCCCGAGGGTTCCCCAGCTCCAGACTCAGTTACGGTTCCCGTGTTAAGGTTTCGACATTGAGTTCGTGACAATTATTTCGGATGCGGAAGAAAGAAGAGAGAGATTACCTAATTTTCTTTTAATCTGTCGCAGCTTACTAGAAGCAGTCACGAGGCAGAGAGTTATTGTAGGTACACGTGTTCTGGACCGTCCCTAAGGGGGATAAAGGATGCTTTTGCTCAGCGCCTCGTGATTTGAGAGATGAGTCACAAGGACTTAACAAAATAATCCTTATATTTTAAAACATTTAAGACTATTGTTTTTTAAACACAATTTGACTTTCAATAACCCCTCAGTAATAAATATTGCATACGCTAGAATTCGGCTAAAGATTAGTACGTTTTCGTTTTTCAGCAATGCCCTTAAAACAAAAACAGTTCTAAGGCAGCTACTCTTTAAGTATGTGCGATTTCCTCGAAAACCCTATTGTACTAGGAACCTGTGTATCAAATTTGAAGTGAGTGTCTCTTTTAGTTCGAGCTATATGCTGGTCCCAGACGGACCCAAGTTCCAAAAACACTTTTCAGAATCAGAAACAGAACGTGTAGAACGTTTCTGAATCAGAACGTGTAGAAAACACAATCTCCATTTTATATTGTTCACCACATAGCGATACTTCATTTGGAAAGGAGTGCTGCAGTCGCCCGCTTTCGCACGGCCACCGGATACGATTATCTGCAGGCCCATCTCCACCGTGGTGTGACCAACGCGGACATTTGCCCGCTCTGCACGTCTGAAAGGATGGTTGCGGGCCACCTGTACTTCAACGCCTCTCTCCTGACTTGACTTCTCGCTACTGGACGCTCGCCGTCTAATGGCTCAACCGCCACCGATGGGCATTGGCTAAACTAAACTAACTAGCATAGCGATACTTCCATTACTTTACATTTTATAATAGGTAAGAAAACGTAATAAAATATTAAAAGAAAAACAAGAGCAAAAAACTTCCAAGTTTTTTTTATTGGAGCCATTTGGTGTCAATAAGTTTTACCTATCGTGATTGTTTTCTTGAAGAAAATTAACCAAATCTCAACTCAAACGCCATTACCTTTGTTTCCAAAAGAACTTACGTCTACTTCGTTTTGTCACACATACCCAAAAAGCGGGCACGTAAATTATAACCGTTTGTAGTTTATCCTTAGGGATAAACTTTAGATGAATGCAATTTATGTATGAGCAGTGGTCAGGGAAATGATACTAATTGGCTATTCAGAGACAAAAATCCATTGGCAGTATATCCGGGATTAAACCATGATCTTAATTACCAATTATGACAATGGAGTCGAACTTTGCCCAATGCTCCTTCTCTTGTAAATTTTATAAAGTGTTACCTGATATTATTGTAACAAATATAAATATTTTGTGTTCCGAATTTCGAAATATTAGTCTTTTATCTTAATGGTCATTTGTTTGTTCTTACTTAAGGCAATCCATAAATTTAACCGGATCTTTTTCATAAATTGTAACTTGTCCAAATGGAACAAATATATTTTTTAAAAGACCATTTATGTTTGATAAAACATGGTAGGTAATTATTAAATCTGTGAAACAAATGAATATTATTTATGTGCAGTTGTTTCCTTTTCAAGAATATTCATACACTTCTTGCCAACCTAAGTTGGGTTAATAGAAATATGCTATGGAGAAGATCCTTCCATGGACGTAAAGAGTTTCGTAAATTATTTGTTAATCCACACAGAAAAACATGTTCAAAACACTAATTCTATTTAAGGTCTAATAGATTTGAATATAATTAGAGAAAATTTGGCAATTTTATCAGAATGAAAAGTGTATTTTTGTTAAATTGTATTCGGATCATTTTGCATGTAAATATTACCTAACAAGAGTTTCCAACTAACGTACCAATCGCGCTTTTCCCCCTGCCTTTTTACTATCTGTTTTTACCCATGTTAGGTTGGCACGGAGGATAGTTACCAAGCTTGTGGCTTCAAAATATCCTCTATTAACTGTTTTTACTCGTATGGGGACGTTCGTCTTATGGCTCTCTTTATATTCCATGAGTTTAACTTTTTTGCTAACTTTAAATTATTATTGGTTCTCAAAATGGTAGAATTTGCACTTTATGGGGTTTTGATTAAAAAAAATCACAAAAACACCGACACATTGAACAAAACGTGATGAACAATTTCTTCAGCTTCCGCACCAACGCTTGCTGAACTAGATTCACAAGGTCATTGCGAAAATCTTCGGCAATCTTTGTACGCTTTCGCCTTCCAATGACGCATAAAAAAGCGCTTAAAACCTCATTGCAATCCAAGCTAGGGTGGGTCGCCGAATGCTCCAATTTCCATTCCGAAAAGTATGCAATGTTCTTTTTTCTTTTCTGTTTCATCATTATGTCGCCGATATACACTTGTATACCCCACTTCCGAAGTAAGCAAGAACTTAGATCGTTGCTTCCTCTCCCGAATCTGGTTTCGGAACCTAATAACCAGTTGCGATGACAATCATTAGTGAAAAATAAAAACTGCGACGTAATGGCGGTTAATTGATTTTTACTGTCTTAAGGAGTATTGACTTGGCGATTTGCATGACGTGGTATTCATTATTAAATCATTTCTTTGGATCGATTGGCAGTTTTAAAATTTTGGAATGGAAATTAGATCAATATGCTAATTTTGTGAAATGAAACATTTTTGTTGTTGTTCGCTTGAAGACTAAATAAAACATAATTCAAATATTATTTTAATACAAAAATTAGTAATATATTTTTGAAATAGAGCTTCATCCTTGAACATAACCGAGATATTACTAATGATCATTGGGAAATATAATTCATCTAATACTGTACGTTTCCTTACAACACAAGTAATTTTGAAAAATATATATATATATATATTTATATATTAAAAAACATTTTTATAATTGCGTGAAAAAAATCCGACTTTTACATAATCATTTTAATATCAGACGCGTGTAAAAAGTTAGACTTTTTGAAACAGTGGAAAAAAAGTACTTTTTTTTTCACCCAAAAGCAGTGAAAAATACTTTTTTTTCACTCTTTTCATAAGATGCCAACATTTCAAGTTAAAATTTCAATTTCATAATATTAATAAAATCCAGATGTTTATCGATCTGCTTTTATTTAAAGATATAAATGCGCGTTTTGGACCAATGATAATTTTTTTCACACAATTATAAAAAATAGTGCATGAAACACGTGCGAAAAGTAAACTTTTTAAAACACGTGTCATTATTTCACTCGCTCGTACATCGCTTGTGAAATAAAATCAACTAGTTTTAAAAAGTGTTACTTTTCACACTTGTTGCATAAATAACTATTTTAGGCATTTAAATAAAAATGAAGTGTTTAAAACGTAAATTCCATGCAAGGAAAACAAGTATATCATTTTGCTCCAGAGATATAGTTACTTCTTGAAGTTGATTTCAAAGACCTCGTGAATAAGTATAAATTTTAAAGGCATCGTTAATTTCGAAGGCAGTTTTTAAAATATTATTCATAAACATTCCCAAATAAGATACATATTTATGCAGAAGTTGTATTAATTACAATTAGAAATTCCTTAGTAAAACCTCATAGCGTGAGGCATTATACTGACAAGATCAAGATGTAACCTGTCTTTGCCCGGATCTTCTTTGAAATTTAGTTAAAACTCAGTGAGGTGTATCTGTTATAGTCCTCACAAAAAAATCACTCTGTAAAGCAAGGTTTTGTAACTTTCCTCTGTAAAAATCTGTGAAAGCCTAGCTCTCCCCTGTTTCTCGGTGTAGAGATCCAGCAAACTCCAGATCTCAGAGTAGAGATCCAGTGTTATACCAATTTTGCAGTGTTACGTTATTACATGAATCAGAGCCAAAATGTCACTTGTATAATGTTAATGTACTATTGTAAAAAGTAGTTTATTCCGCTGTAAATTTGGAAGTCGTTTTGGTACACGTTTTTTTTTTACTTCACTTGTAGTTTAACCTCTCTCCTTATTTACGGTTTAATTTACCCCATTTTTGTAAGTTAAGATTACTCATATTTCATGCAAGTTTACTCCAATTTATGCTGGAATAGCCTTTCATAAAATCGGAAGCAGTAATTTCTGCTATTGCCATTACTTTGTAAAGTTGCACCAAAGTATGTAGTGCGTAGCTAAAAAGTAACTTCAACTTATAGTTTCCACCAAGCTATTAATTCTGCTACCGTTGCATTTTCTTCGCTGTCGACTCTTCCAGGAACGTGAGTTAATCGTGACAAAATTCCCAACGACAATTGCCCAACGTAAATTGCCAGAATTCATCGTAATACACCACATTCGCCCGTTTTTATCAAGTTAAGCCTCTACATCAGATTGGTTATTAACAGACGTCATATTCATAGCTGGCACGAAATGAAGAACTGAAAAAATACAGTTAGTTTACCTTGATGACATAAATAACTATAAGGTGTTAAAAAGGTATGCTTGATGTCATTAATGATACTTAGAAATGTTATCGAAGTTAAGTTTCGACGGTCATCATTATAGACGTCAAATGGTCAACGTAGACTCTAAACGAAAGACGGACTGAATATTGTGGTCACACAATGTAAATTGTTATTGTGTAAAAAGTTATTGTCTGAAAAATGAATGTATCTGACTAAAATGTAACAGCAGGGGGAACCAAGGACATATGACCCAATTCGTTTTTGTTCCCAAGTTTTTTGCTCGTAACTTTAAAAAAAACCTATTTATGATTGTGTAAATGCAGATAATTAATACTTCATAAAGTCGTACACAATATATATATATTAGTATTTTTCTGCAGTATTAACTGCAATAGTAGTAAAATATAAATTATTTAAAACTTAAGTTTTGTATCCCAATACACAGGGATACATGACCCAACCCAAAAATTTGAAGTAAGACTTAAAATCATCAAAAAAATTACCTAATAACAAAACTAATGTTATATTATAAAGTTTATTTAGATTTTATAATATTTTCAGATAAAATTATTACTTTTTATTTTTTTATCACATTAACTATGCTTATACTAACAAAATAATCAAATTTTAAAGTAAATTATGTTTTAAATACAAAACTGTGGCTTTTTTTTAATTTTGCAGAGAAAACATAGGTGGTTGAAGAAAAGCTACTGTTTAATCAATATCAACTTGAGATGTATCCATTTCAGGCAATTTAAAACATTTTTCATCGATTCTTTATGCATATTGAATTGCGAGCTCATTGAAAAAATTCCCTTGTACCTTCCTAACAAACCTTTTACACCGTAAATAACCCAGTCATTTACTTTTGGGACTCCCGTGGTTTTTTTAAAAAATTTACTTGATCTACTTCTGTCTACTTTTGTGTTGTTTACTTGAGTCGCATATCCCTAATTGGCTTAGGTCAATCATCCCTAGTTGCACTTTTTTTGTTTAACCCCAAAACAAAGTCATTTGCAAATGAATACATTAGCACTATTATGCACGTAACTGTAGCTTATAGCATGAATTAAACAAATAACTAATTAAAAAAATCTTTTCTTTAAACCAAAAAATGTAGACCAAAAAACCTTACGGCCTCAACAATTTACTTTCAGTGCATGAAAACGTATTTCTTCGTATATCTAAACACATACGCAATGATTCAGCTTAATTTTTTTACCATGTTACCAGCTGGCTGAAAAAAAAGTGATGCCACTTTCAACTCACAAAACTTTTCCATTGCTGAGAAAAGGGCATTGGGTCGTGTATCCTTATGGGTCAAATGTCCCTAGTTCTCCCTACGAAACGTTTCTGATTTTTTTTTTTTTAAATTAAAAAGAAATAAGTCATTACACCTGGTAACATGGAAGCAAACGTCAGGGCTCACATGTTCTTGTTAGTTACGTTATAGGCAAATATACTTCCATATACCCAACTTTTTGAATTTACCAATGAACGTTACAAAAACGTTACTTTTTGAATTTACCAATGAACGTGAATTTAATGTTTTTAGTATTTGTTATTGTTTCAAATGGGTAATCATTTGGAACAATAACAAATACTAAAAACTGTCTTTTTATTCAGATATTCGCTTCACCAAACTTCATATCCACCAAAGTGTATGCAACTAGACATCAGCATTCATTTAATTCCATTAGTGAGAAAGAAGGCGAAATCATCATTATCGAAACTGAAATGGAATATTTCCATACGAGGAAAACAGGGTTGCCATGTAGGATTTCCAAAAAAGTAGCCAAGTTGCTGTTCAAAAATAACACATGATGAATTCGGTCATTTTCCATTTCGCAGAACCAAGTGATAAATTTACCAAAAATGTAAAACCGCCACTAGACGGAATATTTCCACTTTTAACCTTGAACTGTGTATAATGTAGTCCTTTTACGATTTATATAGGGGGAGGTGGGGGAAAATGGTGGTAGGGGGGAAAATGAGGGTATGTTAAAAAATATAAATTTTTCAACTATACATTTAAATTTTTTTAAACTTTTTCTTTGAAATATTATTTTTAGATGATCTCTAATTTTATTTGGTTTTTAGAATCTGGTAACACCATTAATTCATTGAAATTCTTGTTTTTCCGCTAATTTTGTTTCAGCTGTTAAAATTCACTCTTAAAAACTTCGTTCTATTTATTCTATAAAACATGCTGTGCTCTTAAGCCTTGTTACATGCAATATCCACATTTTCGAAGAGTATTTCTGTAAAATTAGCTAAGAAAAATTCGAATTTTTTAATTTTTTATAATTTTTTTAATGTCGTGGGGTAAAGTGGTGGTATGGTTAGGCTTAGCTATGCATGCAAGATATAATGGAGTTTTGGGTCATGGAATGAACTTAAATTGGATTATATTGGAGGATATTTTTCAAAAACCATTTTAGTGTTAATAAAATATACAGCATTATTAAAAAAACTTATTTTATGATATTTGTTCAAATTTAACTTAATATATTAAGTTTACCAATGCATCTTTTAGAATGTGTCCAGAAGCAATTAGCAATTATTTGCAATTAGTTATTCTCAATTAATTTACTAAATGTTACAAACTATAAAGTAAAATACTTAACCAAATCAAAGATGGAAAATAATATAATTTCCAGAAATATACGATGCAGATTATTTTGTTATGTTCGGTGCAATATGTAAAGTTTTACAGAGCCTCAACTTAATAGTAGAGGACAATACTCTCTTGCTTAAATATTCTACTATTATTATTATCTCTAAGTAAGCTTTTCTGAAATAAAAGTGTAGAGGAATATTAGGAATGAGTTTGCTTCAATTATTTCTTTATATTAATGATTTTTGATTTAATCATATCGTTAAATTTTGCCTACCCCCATTTTCCCCCACCCTGGGGGAAAATGAGGGTATAAAACTAAGTTCCCTAAATTGCCAGATATTAAAGCATGTGGTTTAAAAAAATTATATATTCGAAATCTAAACAGTTCAAATGTATGTAAAAAACAAAAAAAATCTAGGAAAATTAGTTAAAAAGTAGGTGTTTAATGAGATGATTTTAAAAAAGCTCGATTTTACCCTCATCCCCCCCCCCCCTATTATGTTTTGTCACTAAAAATTCTGTTTGGCGTGATTTGGAACCTAAAATGGAAAAGTATCATAAATCCCGGTACATCAGTCTATCTACATACATATCACACAATCATAGATATACTAACTTATCTATACTATAATACGAGGAATTGGTGCCAAGTCGAAAATCGCCCCAGAATTAATAAACTCCGGTAAACTTGGGGGTCTGGGGTTTTTGGCCACGAATCGATTGGCACCGGTTTTGAAGCGCTACGGTCAAGCAGTTCGGAGTTACAGATATTTTCAAACTTCATTAGTTCGCCATAATGGCTACTTTCCTGATGCCATCTGCTAAAAAATTAAATAAATTTTCAACGAAAATAAATAAAATTGAAAATGTTTATTTAATTGTGTTGCCATTACCCTTCAGAAACATGGATGTATATTAATGGATGTACTACTGAATGTTAAGAAAACGCGGCCGTTGCAACCGCTCAAAGGACAACTATTTGGCTTCCTTTCTAATTTGGCGCTTTTACTTGGCTCCAATTCTTCCAGCGATTTCATCGATCTATAAATGTTAATGGAGAGACCAAAATACTTATGTCCATTTTTCACTTTTCAGTTATGATTTCAGTTTCAGCTATGAAAACAGAAATTAAAATTACTAGAGAAATTAAAAATAATAAAATTAATTAAAATAATAACTTTCGAGCAGTCTGTAAGAGATTTAAACACAAGAAAATTGGAACGTTGTGCATCATTTTTTGTTCTATGAAAGGAAATAAAAGTTTTTACGAAAAAAAAAACTTTTGAAATTCGATCATTTGCAAGAAATTTTGTCTGATAGAATGAAACTTTTAAAAAAGTAAACATGTATTCGAAAATATATTATACTAAATTTAAAGTTTATGAAAAAGGCGAAATTTATTATCGTTAAAGAAGTTAGTAATATGTTCCATTACCATAAAAATCTCAACTTTTCAAAACTATTTAACTAATTAGTACTTACAACGATGATATTATATTCATATATTCTGTTCATTGGCGATTTATGGCGATCTTGAAAATTTAACGAATGGTTGCTATACCTATCGAGTTGAATGAAGTATGAAATTTAATGTTTCCCACATTTCGACATTTTCGTTGCTTTTCAACGAAATGCCAATCTCCGAATCGAGACTGCCCATTATATCATAGCTGTTCATTTTTAAGAAACTAAACAAAGTTAGCGAAATGAACAAATTTTCTTATGGCATGTATTATTTTGATAAATCGCAATTGAAAATTTAAATCTTCGAGTTAGCTTCGATACCTGTTTTCTCCGAGCAGAGCTCGGTCACCCGCTGGTCTTTAAAAAAACAATAATATTTAATTGATTTACAAATAAAGAACCATTAAAAAGCAAATAAACGCTAATAATGAAACACGGTCAAACATATGTCACAATTTGACTGCCTTTAGAAATAAGTCAAATCAAGTATTTCTACTGATTTTAATTTTCACAAGATCGGATAAAAAAATAAACCAAAATGGCTAAAAAACGCCATGTCTGGCAATCCTTGAAGAAAGCGTGACGAATAGGTGATTTGCCAACACTCACAATACATAATGACACGTTGTCGCTTTATTCCAATGACAAAATGTGAGAGGAAATTACATTTAATTGGAGACATCTTCGAATTTAATTCTATATATTCTTCGGAAATGAAATCCATATTTTCCTTGTCGGTGTGTGGTGATATTCTAATGATTTATTTGGAAGCCGGTTGTTGGTTTAATGAATTCAGGTATGTGTTGATTACAGGAAGCAGAATCGCAAATTATTCAAAACAGTTATTGAAACCAGTTGTAAAGTTAATCAGGTTTCTTTCTTTATCTTTTTCTTTTGGTTCGGCTTTCTACCTTTGTATCGATGTTTATGTTTGTCAAAAACACGCAGTTTGTCGTGGCTATTTTCAACACTAATCAATACGTAAATGAGGCTTGTTTTAGTGACGTATTTCCTTCCATCCTTCATTCTTAACTTGGTGCTTTGTTTCAAGTGACATTGATTCACCAATCGATGCTAAATAAATGTTTATTCTCATTCAGCATTCTTGTTGCCACTCAGGACGTGAAACGTGCCCATTAGACAATTTGCGTTAAAAAAAATTAGGGAGTTTATGATAATAAATGCAAAAACCATACACTTAAACTTAAAAAAAAAAGAATCAAGAATCTATGACAAACAAAAATAAATAATAACAAATAGGAGTAAGACAAATATTTAAAAGTGTTCAGAATATGTGTCATTTTATTCATAATATCTCTGTCATGAAAATATCGTCATTTAAGTTCCCACATGTGCTACGTCAATGATATCTCAACGAAGATAACATGTGGTAACTTAAGTAACTATATACTTAAGTAAAAGAAATTGACGACTAAAATGCTCGGCTACTGTGTTTCATTAGTCTTGAAGATAGCCATTTGGTTCGATCATCTGATATATTGTGACAATGATATCCCTCTACCATAGCATTATTTTGTATTGACGTAACGCCTGCGTGATAGACGCCGATAGCGGCAGAAAAGACGTGTTCAGAAAACCAAAATATTCATCTTGTACTTTGATCAGAGGTATTAAATCAGAGGTATCAAAACGATGATTCAAATGCATTTGGTAGCCAAAGGTAGTAGGGATCAAGCAGGAAACGTTAGGGGTATCATTTCTCTTAGATGGTCACGGTACATTGAACAGATATCTTCTCTAAACGAGCGAACAATCAGAAGCATGTAGAGAAATAAAGCTAGACATACACGGAGCGAACCACCGGTATATATAATATCCTATTTTAAACTATATTTTATTGTTATTATTCAACAATCTTTAGTAACGAAGCTTCTGTCTTTTTTTTTCTTTTGAAAAACTAAACACTTTTAAAACTGAATGTCACACTTTCCATCCCCAGGGGTGAATGGTGGTGTCCCATAAGCGGGACCACTATAGCATTAGAAGGCAATTCAAAGCCTTGCATGCTTAACGAGACTGCCTTTTCCCCCCGGGGTGAAAACAGGTTCCCATTTCTTATTTTCAGTTTTAATAGTATATATTACATGTGATTTCCGGATAAAAATGCAATTTCCAATAAAACACACATTTTTCAAACCAAAAGGATTTTTGTTTACATAGCAATAAAAGAAAAGTCACTAGAATGCAAAAATATCACTGCAAAAAATTAGCAATTAAATTGCCCTTAATTAATCATAAATGCTAATTTATAGATTTATCGGGCTTTCGAAACATTCGGGATTTCTTCCCTGATGGGATAAAGGATGTCTTTTCGGGATTCTGGCTAGTCGGGATTTCGGTTGTCGGAGCTATGTTCGGAACCCAATGAGATCACTATTTGGAATTTTAATTGATTTCTAGAAAAAAAAAACATTCAAGCAAATGAACTGAGAATTTAAGTACGAAACCTATATTTAAATACCATTGTCTTTTTTTTTACGTTTTGAGTGGAAACATTTCCTCAGGAATGACAATTAGGTGAATATAAGTAAACCATTCAAGAGGGTAACGCTTTCCATGTTATACCACTAACCACAAACACCACCAATGGGATCGGATATAATCCTACGAAACGTTAAACAAGCCAATTGTATTATATAATGCTCCATAAAAACATAATTCGACTAACATAATTAGAAGAGATTGAATTAACCCCTTTCAAAAGTGACCAACTGCCCATTTCTCACAAATAAGCTCGAAGGTAAACATTCCTTCAAACTGTCGAAACTAAATCCAGCCGAAAACAACAACTCAATCATAATCTGCAAGGTAACTGAAAAATTCTATAGGCGGAGTTGGCATGAAAGAATTCACCTCCCTCGCTTTAAAGATTAAAACAGCCATGATTGCCGTACTCTATCATATTATTCCCTCGATTTGACAAAAGGGTAATACGTAAATATTAACTTTTTCAAGATAATAGGGGGAAAATTGCCTTACGACAGTGTAGCATTTCTGCTTAAGTTGTCGAAATAAACAAAGTAAAATTCAAATAAAGACCATTCGAAATAAACAAAGTATAAGGCAAATAAAGAGCATTATTATTGAACAATTTGGTGCTTTTTTTAGGCTCATTGGAATTCGGTGAGAAAGCTGTTCTAAGTGGCAGTTTCTGATACAAACCTACTTTTTCAGTGTTGGGACTTACAAGAATACCCAATTACCTCTCTTCTATGATATCCCAGCCTATGCATTGGAAATGTAAATGTTATTTTTCAATCACTCATAACTTGGTACCATGTACAAAAAATGAAATACTCTGAACACCATTATTATTTAAAGCTTCGTCAATTTAAGTTCTTCCTTCTATACTTGCAGCCTTATGCATTGTTTAAGGTCAAACGGCAGTCAGTTTTCTGTGGTCGGTTACCTATTAAATGTATTTACCCATTAGGCACGGAATGGAAATTCATGTTTGCTTGCAATTAACGAATTATGGATCTTGACTGTTTATGAAGTGATCCATCATTGTGAGGTTTGTAATTGGAAAAAAACATGCAATTTAGCCACTTAATTTTAGAGTGAGTTTGACGCGTAAAATGCTGAAGTAAAGTTGTTTTGGATAATATGTAATTACTTAAAAGTTGCTGCGGATCATTTAAAGGATCAGTATAGACCCTCAATATAATATAAGTTCAATATGGAACTAAATGTTGACTTTGGTGCTTTGTAGATGCATGCATTTGTGTGGACGTGGTCTAAAGTAAAAGTTTGTATTACAAACCTACTTGTTTAGTGCTAGGTCTTACAAGAATGCCCGGTTATTCCATCTATAAGGTATCTCATATTACTAATTTAAAAATGTAAGCATTTACAACTAAGCATATACATTGTTTAGGGTCAAACAGCAGTCAGTTTTCTGTTGTTAGTTACTTATCAAATGCATTTTCCCATTAGACACGAATTGGTAATTCATGTTTGCTTGTAATTAACTAATTATGGATCTTGACTGTTTTTCCAGTGATCCATCATTGTGAGGATCGTAATCGTAAGAAACCGTGCAATTAAGCTACTCGGTTTTTAGAGTGAGTTTGACATGTAAGATGCCGAAGTCAGTTGGTTTAGATAAGATGTAATTATTGTAAGCAGGTTGTTGGCCAATTGAAGTATGTGGATATACCTTTACTGTAAGGATCTTTTCCCATGCAGCAAGTTCCGAAAATTTTCACCGCACTCCAAATTTACTTAACATAACTGTTTTCTATGTGTTTCCGTGAGGATTTTACTTAATATTAGTCATTTTACTCAGTTATTGAAATTACTCGAGTTCTATTATCTACATGAAAAAAGATACCCAATTCTACACTTTCATTTGACAAGTCTTTTTCAACAACAATACGAATACTAGGTTACCGTCAGTGCGGGTAACTTTGGCCAAAATCATAGTTTTTTTTACAAAAGAAGAAAAATTTAACTACAAAAACTATTTAAACACTTTAAAATCATTATGCATTCTAAGTATTGTACTTTTAGGAATAATTTTCAAGCATTTTTGTTAAACTTTATAAATTAATAAAAAATTGGTATTAATTTTAAAAATTAGGACACTGTTAGGAGCCGGGCGGGTAACTTTGGCCACCCATGAAATACATAAAAAGCGCACTTTTTAACATCCTTAACGACTGTATTAACGAATTAAATAGCAATATTAAAACTTTTAGCTTAAAATAACAAAGTTATAAGACATATAGTTATTAAAAATGGCATATAACTTAACATTTACATTGCAGTGCATCGTGGAATGGCATTACACAATGAATACTAGTATTGTTTGTCGCTTAAAAGAAAAAGAAAATTCTAATTTAGTAAGGGAAAAAGAACTCTTTTGAAGCAAGATGTAATAACAAATATATTCATAAAAAGCAAACGATTTTATTATAAAAGGGGAAAAAAATAATGTATTCATAATTAGGAATCTGAAAATGTTTACCTTTCACCATTTACGATTTTGAGTGGTATACGTTTCTTGCATTCTATCTTTATCTTTTTAATGTTTAAAATCGTTTTATTTTTAAAAAAAAATATCTAAAAAATGAGTAATCATAAAAGTAAGAATTTTTCAAAAATAGTTAAGCAGAATACACTTTTAAGTATATTTTTTAAAGTGCAAAGTTCCATAAATAAATATTTACATCTGTGGCCAAAGTTACCCGCATTCATCGGCAAAAGCTTCCCAATTACCAATATATAAATACAGCATAAAAAGTATTCAATTTAGAATAAAACAAATGGTGTAATATTCTTCCCCATAAATAAAAGAATCGAATAGAGTGTTTTATTTAAATATTTTCAATATTTTTTTAAGTGTTCCAGACAAAAGTTGGAAGAGATAGATTTTTGTCATTTTATGCTTGTAAGAATGAAAACAGCATTTGTAGTATTGCCAGAATTAGAATGAGAATTTTTTTTACATGAAATGAAAGGAGATGTTTCCACCTTTCCAAAAATGTCAAACAATTTAAGATGAGATCATTTTATGAAGAGAAATTAAGAAACGAATCTTTTTCCGACGCGTGGCCAAAGTTACCCTCCGTGGCCAAAGTTACCCGCTTTGACGGTATCATTTCATTTAAATAATTCAATCGGTTTTATATACTTTTCTTTGGTGTTTCCAGCAGATATATAATATTAAACCTATTTAAAAATTGGTAATAAAAAATTTTATGTTTAGATAACAAACAACTTACGTAAGTTGATAACAATATACGTTATTTTTATTTAGTGAGGATATAAATTAATTATTAAAATATCAAACCATAACTTTAATTTCAGAAAGGTTTAAGAAAATAAAGTCACGACTGAAGCTTTACCTAGTTAGAATTTATTGCTAGCCTTCATGTTTTTATCTACGTTAAATCTAAACACTGTAATCTATAACAACACATCAGATAAATTTTAAGTCACAACAAAACCCTAAAAGGTCGTAGGTGGTTATTAAAAGACGGAATTATCCGTGTTAACATTATAAAAATGAAAGTGTCAGGTCAAACATGTAACTTCTACACCAGCCATTATCAATCTACTACGCTAATAGATGAGGGTTTAACTGTTGAAGACTACTATTCGATCATAAATCTGCATAATTGAAAAGATTATCAGCTTGCATCAAGTGATTAGGATGAGATTAAAATTTGACCCTTTGGATATAATTTTATATTATTTATGGAAGAATGATGCTTTTATGTAGATTGATTTAACGTTATATATTATTTCGAGGTATATGGAACCATTTGCTGAGTATTCATTCTTTATTCTAAAAAAAAAATAACTATACCGTTAAAAATTTTAGTGCAACATTGTACCGAAATCCTGGAACTATATGTAGCTTCCACTACTAATTGTAAAACTTTTTTAGAACTTTTGTGGTGAATCGAAGTTACCACAAAGTTATTAAATTCACTCTTTAAATAGTAGTGGAATCTTGAATTTTTCACCTTTCCGGTACAATCGGTACAAGAAACTTTTTATAATAAACCTCAAAATTATAAAAATGAACTGCACTATTTAAAATATGGGCTTTGTTTCAACAAAACACATTACCTCTACACATTCAAAATATTGTATCTGTCTCTTCTTTCAAATGTGAAATCTCCAATTTTATCTGTGAAATCAACGACATTGATACTATTTAAATTTTATATATGTTTGAATCAATAGTAATACTCTTAACCTATGCTTGCCGGATGTATTTTGTTTTTATCTTTTCCAATTTACTTTAGTGTTTATATATAATTTTTAGCTGTATTATCAATCTTCTGCTATGGCCTGTTTGGGTTTTGTTTCCAATTGGCCATCAATGTGTGTTTCGCTTTTTTTTGTATATGTAGATTGTCAATAAATGTTCAAATAAAAAAAATATGGATCCCTGTATCCGCCACTCTTGTATGGTGAAATGCATGAATGAACCATTTAAATAAAAGTTTGCTTCCGAAACTAAAAAAATGATTCAACCGAATGTATGGTGAAACATTTCACCACACAACCGTTGCATCAATAGGATCTATTATGGTGAAACCAAGCGCCAAGTTTTAAAAGTTCACCTTCCTTTCTCTAATTAAAAATTTGGTGGTTATTTTTGTGATACAATGGGTGTCAGTCATGCAACGGATGAATTTTTATTTGATTATTTTTAAAGGTAATACATCCAGATTTTCACATACAAACCAATTTCGTCAAAATTGTGGGCCATTTCTGCTTAGGGGCCAATAATATACCTAAAGAAAAAAACTTTGGTACCTAAACGATTCTTTCAACTCTTGCATGTGATGCTGATGTTTGATTGACAATTTGATTGACGCTTTTATTTGAAGTTGCCCATCAAGCATAGTTGGTAAAAAATGTACCTTATGCCAGCCAACTTTCCGGATTTATCCTTGTGACACTAAACTTTTAACCATTTTATTGCAACAATATTTGTCAGGAGAATGCCTAATAGTACCCCAATATAAAAATACAGTAGAGTCCCCATTATCCGAATTCCAGTTATCCGAAATTCGGCTTATCCGAAAGGCTCCGGGATTTATTTCGCTAAAATATGAAAAACATAAACGCGTAACACATAAATATAATGATACGTGAATGCATAAAAAAGGAAATATACAAAAAATACATACGTTCTTACAAAGTTGGACTTATTTATCAAAATATGCAGCATTTTTTTACTACTCAGTTTTGGTGCGTTTTAAGGCTTACGAAAGCATTTCAAAGGGCCAGTTCGGTCAATAAGAATGAGGCAAACACACCGTGACGTGACATTTTCTCTGCCAGCGTTTTCCTACGCGCGGAGTGTATGATTCCTGATTATCCGAAAATTACTATGGAATCTCAATTAACCAAAAGTGATTCGGTCCCGTACCTTTCGGATAAGCGGGAGACTTTACTGCACTCTCAGAAATAACACTTTCATTTTTGACGATTCATGAATCCTCAAGCCTCATTTCGTTAATTTTGAGGATTGTTTCGTCAAACTATCACGTGACTTTTGAGTAAACGCGAATCCTCACTTTTACGATCGGGATTTGACGATACTGTATCTTGATTTTGAGGAAACTGAATCTCATTGTTGTACTCACATGGTCAAAAATGACAAAATATTTCTTTAGATTAGACGACATTCAAATCCTCATAAAAATGACGATTCAAATTTCCTCACTTTGAGGAAACGAAAACTCGGAGCATTTGCCAGTAAACGGATCGTCAAAATTAAGGAAAATTTCGTTGTTTTTTAACATTCATTTTTTAGCGTGTGTATGCAATTGGTAGTTGTATCCTTAAATCTGGAAAATAATAAATATCTGGTATTGCCGTGATAAATCCGAAAAATTGTCCCAGTCTGCCTGCGTCTAATCCAAACTGGCAGGCTTACCGCTATCAGATGATGGTGTCGTGTCCATGGATATAGATTACATGACACCGAAGATCTCATAGACTGCTTCAGCGATGTATTTAATTCGCAGATTTGGTGATTAATTTTAACACTTCTGCTGTCAAATTTTGCTTTGGCCACTGAGTTTGATGTCATTAATAGTGATTTACGGAAGAACGTCATTGTTGAATTTTCTTGCTTCTTTCGCCACCGCTATCAAACGTAGAAGTGACATTATATTAAACTGAAACCAAAACTGTGTTTTAATCCCATTTCAAATGCGACACACGACAGATAACAACACCTACGCTTGTTTTCTTACATCAGGTATTTCTGGGGCAAGGTTGCTTCCCTCAAGGCATATTAGCCTGGGGATATCCCTTGTTTCTAAGCAACAAGAAAACACTTTCATTTCGACGTTATAGTTGTGATCTCACAATGCATAGAAACCTTAGGGTAATGGTTTTGTTACTGGCTTGTGGTTAAAAAGTTTGTATGTCTCATATTTGATCTAAATTCTTTGAAAAAAATTAAAAAGCCGTTAAGGTTATTTGTAATACAGGGTGTCCGTAAAAGAATGTCCGAGTTTCAAGTTGCAACAGAATCAGCTGTAATCGTTTGGAGATTGCGGTTGAAGGTGACGAACAAATAATAACTCCAACAGTTTCCCATAAGAGCATAAAAATTGCAGTGCTGTTGCTTCCATTACTCCATATACTGTCTGCAGACAGTATAAAATAATTGCATTTTCGTTTAGATGTGTGCCGTATCACTAAAGGTGCACACATTATGCACTTATAGGAAATCTAGGTTAGTTTTTCTTCAATTTCGTGTATGATTTGTTCTCGGACATGCTTTCACTATTAAAAATAAGTCATATTGGACTCAAGAACTCCAAAACAGTTCTTAATACAATATTTTTTATACGAATCCTTTATATGCATGCTGCATAATAATCTTGGAAACAATATGCGAAAAGTTTGTTATGGTATTGAAGGAGGGAAATACATTTGTAAAAAAAAATCTTTATGATATTGCTTTATCATGCTGATATCCTTATGAAAATTTTACTAATGTTATATACATTTATTACAATACAAAAACTCCTAAATCCTTTCAATGACTCTATTGTTATAAATTGGGGTTCTTTTTTATATAAAATGAATGGTTTTTCCGTTCTTCCATATAGGGGCTGGGGTACCCAGTCGGTTAGGCACTCGCCTAGCATGCGAAAGGTCCCAGGTTCGGGCACGGGCATTTCCAAAAGAACTGCCGACCTATAAACGGCCCGAGCAGCCAAATGTGTCAGACGAATAATACCCCGTGTAAGGGATTGCACGTTAAATATCCTTTAAAGTCCTAACGCTGCGTACGATGTCGCCCTTAATAGTTGCGTTGGGTGTCAATTCAGGTGTCGGCTCGTCACTTGACTGCGGTTCTAAAATACGACGCCCGTCGCCAATAGCCCTCGTGTAGCTCTAGTGCGACGATAATTCAAACCAAACCTAACCGTTCTTCCATACTGTTGTAACTGTAACTGTTGTTGGAGATGGGAATGCGCACCATGGAGCACAAGAGGTCAGATGGCAGCATCTGTCATTTGTGTATGTGTGCGTCTTGTGTTGTCCTACTTGACGATGGTTTATAAGCGGGTCCTTGCGACCAAGCACACAAGCCTGAAAATATATGTCAACCAACCAACAAGAGGTCGGTGATAAACTGATTGTAGGAGTGTAGTGTTTGATTAAAAAGATTTTTTTATTTTAATCTTGCGCTAGGTTTGATTCCAGTAGTATTTATTAAGAGGTGTTTTATTAGTATACAGCGGCTTCAGGCATTATTCACGTACAAAATATCTTTACGTCGTACGGCACCTCGTTTTTTATTTTTTTCATTTCGGATTTATTTGAAAATTATTATCAAGAATTACAATATAAAATCTTGTTCCCAATGCAATTTTCTTTAGATTAGCCTTGTTGAGTTTCTTTCAGTTATTATTTTTTATATAATAACACTACATCCTATACAGAGTATAATTCATCCAACGTTAACTTTCAAACGTAACATAAACTTAAAATAAATAAAGGGAGATCTGTACCAAGCTATTTTCAAAAATCGATTATTTTAATTTTTAGTATTTATGTAAAATAAGTTTCAAGATCTTTTTTCAACGATACCCTTTGTATGTCATTCAGACAAGTTCAAAACCTAGATAAATTATAATTTGGATATGGATCAGCAATACTTTCATAATGTAAGTTTTTAACTCTAAATCTCATGTTTATCTTATTGGTGTGTTTTTTTTAAAGTTTTTTGTACCTTTTTCTTAACTATTTCATGCATAGACCTAACATTTTTTGCAAAACAACTGTTTCATTGTTTTTTGCTTACTTAAATGAGCAATTCTCAAAATTTGAAGGAGAAAAAATCTATGGGTAATTTTTGTGATGTAAAAATGTTTTTTTTTTAAATAACACATTACATAAAATAATATTTTAAAAAAACTAACTTTAAACATTGATAAAATCTCATTTCAGTGTATTGTTCAAAGTGCATGGAAGGCACATAATTTTTGTTGCGTTGATTTGTAAGTTAGTTTCAAAGAAAAATAAACATGAAAAAGGTCAATTTAACGTTAGCCGCATGCAAGGTACCGACATGCCTTAAATATGTATTTGAATAAGCAGTTTTCCAGAAGCAAAATCACAGCGCAATAATTTATTTTTCAAACCTAAATTCCAACTGCATCTTTTCTAAGTATAAATGCGAGATTTGCTAACTTCCGTCTTGGTGTGCTTTATGCTAATTTGTCTTAAGAGACATGGTTTATTTAAAACAGCTCACAGTGCACATAGAAGTTGTGCATTGGAAAAAATAGTTTTTTGACTGGTAATTATTGGGAGTTTTGTTTAGATTGCATGTCAGTGAAAAATGAGGAATTGTATATTTTAGCCAAACTATTTGACTGAAAAAATTCAAGAACACATATGCTATCAATCGACGTATCTTAAAAATATGAACATTTTAATAAACTTAGTTATTAAAGTCATATTTGTCAGTTACGTCGGTTTTCCACCAAAAGTGTTTTTTTTTTACGATATAGATTTTCTGTATAAATGCATCTTTCTCTGTAACACTGTAGCTCACATTTTAAAATCCATGCACAGTTCTTGAACAAATAATACTTAAAACAAACGATAAAAATTTGGTGGAGTTATTCTAAGAATTGAAATAGGAGTAGCGCTTTAAAAAAGTTCAACATTTTAACTTTCTTTTTAAATAAATGAAAAACTACTTGTAAATATTTGTTGTTATTGCTAGAAAATGTTTTTTAGAGTGAACATTACATAAAACCACGATAATTTACAAGTTTATGTTATTATTTCTAGAAATGTTTAGTATTCCGCTTCCCCTTACGCTAAAAATAGACGGGTTTCCACAACTTTTATGGAGTAGAGTAAAGTGTTACTCAACACAGTTTTACGGTGTCGGCTATGTGAACGATTTCGAAATTCTCTCCAAGTTAACGAGGTAATTATATACAAAAGCTGTATTCCAACTGATTTCTGTCTAAAATTAAACATTTCGAAAACCTCCCTCCTGGGGTGCTTTATGTTGATGTTTGCTTACTTCCTACTCGACTTCTACTGAATTTTTAAAAAGCTTGTAGCAACGAGTGCCGTGAAATATCAAAACATGTGCGGAAAAGTGGCATACATACACTGTCAAAAAACATGTTTTTACTGTTAAAAACTGTCAACTTTTACGCCAGTAAATAACTGATTTTTGCAGTTTAAAACTCATTTTTTACAGGAAGACTGTCGTTTTTTTGCATAAGAACTGTAATGTTTACAAGAAAACTGTTAATTTACAGTTTTAAAATTACAGTTTTCCTGTAAAAAAATTGTTTTCCTGCAAAAAAGTACAGTTTTCGGTAAAAAAATGCAGTTATTAACTGGTGTCAAAGTTGACAGTTTTTAACTGTAAAACAATAGGTTATTTTTTATAGTGCAAAATTTTTCCAGGAAAGTTATCTAAATTCTAAGCATTCTTTTAATTTAATTTTAATGCCAAAAATATCCGGATGTGTTTATTGTAGACTAATATGATACTGATTTATTTAAAAATGCTATCTATCGTCACATCTTAATTAAAATTCAACCATATTCAATTTTTAACAGAATCAATTGGGACCATTTGTTATTTTAGATTATTAGACGATATTACATTATTCTCTTAAGACCCAAGCAAAATCCTCAACGTATATTCTTAATCTAAACATACTTTTCATACAAAATATATGCTTAAAAGTATATTTTGCGAAGTAGTTTTTTTTTTAAACATTATGTTTAATAGTTACTGGAGAAACACGCCTTAAGCTCAAAAAATACACAATTTTTGTGCTATAAATGAAAAAAGGCCGTATCACTTATTTGTAGTTAACAGCTTATTTTAACATTGTTTTTAATGTAAAATTGCTTTAAAATTAACTACTAAAATAACATTTTGAAAAGTTTGAGAAATAAATAAATAAAATTATTGAGAAATCTAATTTAAGAAAAAAAGTTGAGTTCCAAGCCTTAAAGTTATATAGTATATATATATATATATATATATATATATATATATATATATATATATATATATATATATATATATTCGGCACCCTGCCTGTACAAATTGTATACGCATGCGAGCGCAGGTGTTGCAAATGTTGTTGTTGTCGTAGTCAGGAAACCACATAAAGAATATATTTGGAGAAATGTGTTTGGGTGCAATGAGAATGCAAGTCACTTTTCCAGAGAGGCCAGTAAGATGAATTAGCAATATTTTCTTCGCTAACGAACCGAGTTGTTGTTAGTAAAAGTTCCCGGAAGCCGCAAAAACAAACAAACAATGCACTCATTAGAGTATACACCGTACTTAAAAGACAATGGGGCACTTTGCAGGGGTCGCCGCTGTCAATAGGTTAATGGAGGGGCCTTATTTCATAAAACAGTAAGAAAGCTGCCGTTTTTTAGTTTATTTTCCACACTTCGTATTCCACACATCAGGGTTCTGTACCATCTACTATAAAAGCTACAATAACATATTTTGCATATATTACTGATTGGCGGCTCAGTGGCTGAGAGGTTAAAAGCGTCCGATTCGTAAGTCCAAGATCGCGGTTTCGAGCCCCGGCTGAGTCGTCAGATTTTCTGGATGGGAAAATTCTGGGCACACATGTCATATGATTAGGTGTCATGTGTAAAAGATCCCTGGAGGGCCCATTTGGCCTGTATTCTCTCGGCAAATTAAATCTCGGCATACTTTAACATCCACAGAGAGCTCAGATTCATTGTAATCTGTGCGTCAAAATTGGCTGCGAGAGTCGCCTAGATGGTGCCACAAAAAAATGGCTCTCAGCTCTGGGGAATGTACAGAGTCTGCAAAGGCTTGACAGCCAATGTTGCAGCCCCATTAGAGAAAAAAACATTACTGACTTTTCAGTTATTTAACCCTTTTAGTCCCAGTGATGCCATTTGGCATCATCATGCTTCTTATCACATAAAAATAATAATAGGGCTGACATCGATTGGGATTATTAAAAAAAATATTTTCTAATAGAAAAAAAATGAAGAATTGAGTTATGTGCTTTTTGATATCATAAATGGCTACAGACGATCGTAAAAAAAATTCTACAATGATTGTGCCAAATTGTCATTGTGACTGAAAGCGTTAAAATTTATAACATTTATAAACAAAACTGGGTACCAAGCATGCTTGGGAGCTAAACACTGGGGGTTCCGCGTGAGTCTGACCACCTTACCGGGACATATGCCTAGCACCCCAGAGCCCTAGGTCACGAAAGCTGAAATGGGCACGGCAGGCCTTGGCCCAGTAATGGGCTGTTGCGTCGGGGAGTTTAGTTTTTTTATAAACAAAAGTATTTTGAACTAAAAAGGAGAGGGGTTAAATTCTAAACTGATATATCCCGTCACATTTACGGACTTCAGTTAGATTAATGGCAACGTTTAAATTTGGAATTTAATGTATTATGTATGCTGTATGTAATGTATGCTGTTAATTCTTGTTATATCATGGTTTTGTCAAGTTAAAGATTTATACTTTTCAAAGCTCTATTTTCTATTTTATTCTATTTCTATTCTTCTTCTATTTATATCTTCATTCTATTTTATATATTTCATTTTCTAATTCATTTTCTATTTCAAAGCTCTGTTTAACCAACAAGTAAAGCGCCATACCATCTTGGCTACCAAATTTCTTGCCAGGTAAAAGCCCCAAAAAGTATTTTTTCTCGCTTAACGCGTTTCCTAAGTGACGCCATAGAGTACAAATTTTGGAGTAAATTGTTTTAAACGATTGTGTAATTTCAGTCGAATTACAAATTTCAAATAATTTTCTTATACTTTAGTTACTTTATAAATTTCAAGCTTAAAAGCTTTTAACATACCCACTTATTAGATTTTAAAAAAAAAATCATTTTAAAGACATACAGAAAAAAATATTATGGTTATGGTTAACTTTTTAGTTGTGGTTTCTAACTTAGTAAACATATTTAAATTATTATTTTGTTTGTAATACAATAATCATGTATATTTCTTTATTTCCTAACGAATAATTATTTTGATTAATTTTTTACCCATGCAAAGCGTAGGCATTAAAACGGTTCATTAAATTCGTTTGAAAAATATTTTTGTTGCTTAAACTAGTGAAATAACACGTTGCTTATTATTATTCTTACGCATATCTCTTATTAAATTGGATGAATTGTTTATACAACATATATATTCTTTTAATGATGTATATTAGATTATTGACTTCCTGTAAACCGTTGTTCAAGTGTGACGTATATCTTCATGCTACAACTTGCGACATAATTTTTTACAAAAACTTTTAACTTTAAAGTTCGTCGTCTTTTATTTTGTATCCAGTCTTATTATTAATTTAGAATCTTTTAATTTCAAAGCTAATTTGAAACATTGCGTTTTTCTAACTTTGATATTTTACATGGCATTGTTTATTTGTGTGTCACGTGCTCTCTCGTATAAGATCTTATTTTTTTAACATTATGTCTAGATGTACGTATTTTCCGGTGATTTAAGCCTTTAATTTAGTTATTTATTTATTACTCAAACAAGAAAGCAACAAGCATATGCATTGAAATCGTTCATTAAATTCGTTTTGAAAAATATTTTTTTTTGTTTTAACTAGTGAAAATAACGTTGTTTTTTTTGTTATTCTTTTACGCGGATCTCTTATTAAATTGGATTAATTGTTTATACATCATGTTAATGATGTATGTTAGATTATAGACTTCCTGAAAACTGTTGTTCAAGTGTGACACATAATCTTCGTACTACAACATGCGACATAATTTTTTACACACACACTTAAGCTTTCAGCTCATCGTCTATTATTTTGTATCCAGTCATTATTACTTTAGAAACTTTAATTTCAAAGCTAATTTAAAACATTGCGTTTTTATAACTTCGATATTTTATATATGGAATTGTTTCTTTGTGTGTCACGTACTCTCTCGTATAAGATCTTATTTTTTTTAACATTAAGTCTAAATGTTCGTATTTTCCGGTGATTTAAGCCTTTATTTCAGTAGATAAGTACCACTAAACAAAGACGCTGTTTCACTTTTTATTCTTCATTTTGGACAAAACGGAGAAAGATTGTACTTATTTATTGATATAAGGTATAAAAGTGTCGATAGGAGTAAAGTAAATTAAACGGGTAAGTAAATTCTTCCTAAAACTTTTACTTTAGTTATCCTTGGCCAGCTTGTGATGTCCTGACTGCAGTTGTTGGGCAAAGTTTAATTGAAAGAGCAATTAAAGATTAGCAATTAATTAATTGGCAAATGTAACCACAACAACTAACAATTAATCAATTGTAATTGTAAAATAACAATTAAAAATTATTTATTTGTTAACTGTAGTAGTAACAATTAACAATTAATTAATTGTTTTGCTAATTTTAATTAAAAATAACAATTAATTACTTTCATTTATATTTACCTCGAAATCCTTATTTGAAAAATAAAATTATTAATAATCACCGATATGCTTTGTAACTTAAAAAGACTTTAACCGTCTAGCAATAAATGAAAAAACGTAGATTGATTTTATATGTGAGTGCATAACCATAAATCATGCAAAACAAATTTGAAAAAATTATAAATATTATAACGAATTTTTTTTTGTGAGATGTATATGAGTTATTCAAAGTTAAGTCATTCAAAAAACTTATACTGATATCTGTAAGTGAAAAGCGTAATTACCTGCAACCTGGATATATAATTATCTTAGTTTAGAAATCCATTACCCCATTCAAATAATACAATTTATAATGAAACTTGAATGGACAAGAAATCGACATAAATCGACACAATATCAGTGGTCAAATTATAAAAAAATAGTAAATCCCTTTTCGACATCGTGTTTGTATTTAGTGATTAAGCAAAAGCGATTCTAATTTCAAGAGTTTTCCCTATCGAACAAACATCAGTACCCTATGATAAATGCAAAGTACAGACATCAGTACCCTGTGATTAATGCAGAGTACAAACATCAGTACCCTGTGATAAATGCAAAATACAAACATCAGTACTCTGTGATAAAAGCAAAGCACAAACATCATTACCCTGTGATAAACGCAAAGTACAAACATCCGTACCCTGTGATAAATGCAAAGTACACACTTGCGCCATAAATTTAATACAAAACTTCACTTACCGACATTATGATGAGCGATTTTATTCATACACACACACTTGATAATAGCCAGCGACACCATGAGCGGCGAAGCTTTGGTTCCTGGGGCTTCCCACAAACAAGTAGAGACGGAGCTTTTCAGCTTGAGGTAGGCAAAAGTCACCGAAAATGCGATTCCGAAAATGATAGCGGCCCACCACAGGGATCTGTAGGAATAGTCGGTAACCAAGGCCTCTAAGGGCACCGCGGCGTAAAAGGACATTTCAGCTGTCATTGTTGTTTAGTGTCTAGTCCATGTGAATGTTCAGTGAAAATCCAGATGAAATATTCAGTTCAATATCGGTACCTTAGAATTCACTTTTCACTAAATATCCGCAGCACAGATTTCAGTTTCAAATAACGACTTAAACATGCGTTTTTTCTAGAAATTCAATTTTTTTTAAAAAAAGAGTCACAGTTCTACATCAATTCAACATCAACATCCCAATCAGTTCACTTATCTATCAAATATTCAGAATAAATTTCAGTTTCGAATAAAGAATCCACACAATGATTTTTCTAATAATTGATTTTTTTAGTTAAATTCCGTCTTATAAAATCCAGCTTGCAATCCAAAATTCAACACACAAACTTCTTCAAAGGTAATTCGCTTTTTTATCAAGCTCCACAAAATAAAACTCCGTTTCTTACAAGAAATTCACCATTCGAATTTCTTACAACACTTCAATATAAATTCTTAATATAATTTTATAATCAAATTCACTTTTCTCGAAAACTCTACAATATGAAATTCGGTTTTTAAAATAATTTCACCATCCAAGTCTTTTCAAAATCCTTAATATGGATTTCTAATCAAATGTACTTTTCAATAAAAACTCACTTTCAATCAAATTCAGTTTTCGAACAACAAATTCACCATTCAAAAGAATCCATCATAAGTCCATCGCGTTCTGCAAGGAGATATTCGAACATGTTACTTCCGACTGTCACCAAACGCAGGAAACTAAACTTTCACTTTCCTCGGGGAATCGAACAAAAGTGCTTTCAAGAGTGCCGCGAAAGTGAAAGTCGTTCGATTTCGATCGAGTGCGCATGCTCAGTTGCTCTCCGCCCTCCTTTTCACTGCAAACTCGGTTCCGGCCAATAAGAAATAGAAAAACGGTATTGAATTTGATTTTGTTTCTTGGTTTTTTTTATATGTAGCATCTTCCCTCCAGAGGTACACATAGCGAACTGTTGTAGAAATCACTTCACAGCTTTATTAAAAAAAATTCATAACTCTTCTATTATTAACTGGAATGTTTAAGTTTTATGGTTTTATGTAATTTAAGTAGTTCTTGTGCAATTCTTATTATTTTTTTCTATAGTCCAAGGGAATTTAAGGATTATTTTGACTGTGATACTTGAATGTTGGTTGGATGCAGTTCCAAACAATTAACCCTTTCAGTCCCAATGACAATTTGGCATCATCATTTTAGATTTTTTTTTCTGATCCTCTATAGCCATTTATGATATCGAAAAGCACATCATTTAATTCTTCAAACTTTTTCTATCAGAAAATATTTTTTTAATAATGTCAATAGATGTCAGACCTATTATTTTTTTTATATTATGATCGGAAAATGATGATGCCAAATGGCTTCACTGGGAATGAGAGGGGTAAAACATTTGTTACGATATCTTCATACCGGCAAAATTTTATGAAAAATTATGTCTCCATTTTTTTAATAAACGACTTTTAATGTCTCTGTCAATGAAATGTGTCCGGATAAAAGTAGCTTTTGAGTTAAAATCTTGATTAAGTGGCATTATAATAGCATAAAATGTCAGTTATGGCTCTTGCCTAAAATTTGAAATCAAAACGAAACTTTAAAGAGTTCCGTAATTTTGGATCCTTGTTTTATTCATATCAGGAAATCTAAAAATATTAAATATTTTTATACATCAAGGCTTAAACTAAGTTAAGGCTTACATTTTGACAAAAAAATGAGTCTGTCAGTACTTTCCTTTTTAAGAATTCATGAATTTAGGACTCAATGACAAAATAACCTTCTCTTTATGACTTAAATAAACTAAACTCCTTGGTTTAACAGCCCATTACTTGGCCAAGGTCTGCCGTGCCCATTTCAGCTTTCGTGACCTCTATCAGCTTTCGTGGGGTGCTAGACAAGACATGTCATTTTTTATGTACAAAGCCAAAAAAATAAATTACAACAAAACTTATTTTGCTGATTTATTTTCCTTATTTCTTAATTTTCGTCATTTCTTTGGTGAATCATAATTAACAACAACATTTGGGAGGCTCTTTAATTTATAATTCTTTATAGGTATACAGAAATAACAGGTAATATTAATCTTAATGTTGTTTCACTATCATCTTAAGTTCCACCTTGAGCAACAACCACCGGATGTTCTACAATCAAAAGAAAAATATTTAGAAAGTAAAAAAAAAACAATTTAAAGGCATTTTTTGTGTTCCTTTGTTGTTTAGGTGATTAATTTCGCAGCATTCCCCCGTGGGTTAACTTGAAATTGGGTTAGTAGCGACAGAAATTGGTTTTCGATGGGGCGATTAAATTCATACAAGCAAACTATCTGGTTTTCGCCGGTTTTCTCGGTAATAAAGAGGTGTGAAATTTTAAAGTCTCTGAGAAGGGCGAGCTGATGTAAGAAATCGTGCTCCGTTCGTGAAAGTAAATCATGTTTCGTCCGAACTGAAAGTTAAACCCACGATTGTATTAAAGCTTTTTTTTTTCAAATTATATCACAACGATGATTTCAACGCACGCAAATATGTTTGCACGTCAAATATTATTGGCCGTGCGAAAAGAAGCTTTTATCTAAGTATGTAAATAAACAAAATATAAGACATATAAAAGCATAACAATTACATAAGTAATAACATTGACATGGTACAGAAAATTTTTAAATAAAAAATGTTAACCGAAAAAGGTATTTTAAAATTTCAAAGTCAACGTCTTCAAGTTGTATAAGTAAGTTCTTCAAGTTGGTAAGTATTTTTTGTTGACAGATTAGTGAATGAAATTATAAAAAAAAAGTAGCAAATTATTCTACAGTTTAAAAAAAGTATGAAAATTTATGAATAATGCACAAGAGTATACTTTGCAAATAGCTGCATCGTGCAAGAAATTGATACGACGCAAAAAAATAACTGATATTTATTTTTAAATAAATGTAAGAATAAAAAGTTTCGTTGCGACAAATTTACACGATTATTCATCTATAAGAGTATCAACAGAGAAATACAATTACTGTATGTTGCTGAAAGATGAAGAATGAATATTCTCTAAAATAATAATTGTATTCAATGTGTAAACACATTTTTAAATTATGAAATTAATAGTACAACTAAATATTTAAGTGATTATTTATTATATAATTATTCAAATTAAATTATGTTTACACACCTATTCGTTATTTCCGAATAGTGAAAAGAATATTTATAAATTTTCATTTAAATAATTATGTTTGTTATTTCAGTTATTAACAAAAATTTTTTCAACACTGTCCAAATTGCCCTGGACATGATTTTCAATAACAAAAATTACATAAAATACCTTCAAAATTAACGATAATATTTTACTGCAATCAATATTAGAACAATACCATAATAAAATTTTGGAAAGAAAAACAGTTACATATTAGAAACCGTTGAGCTGTTTTGTAATCAATTTTGCATTCAAAGTACAAGGTGTCCCTAAAAGAATGTCCAAATTTCAAATTGTAATAGTATCAGCTGTAATCGTTCAACAGTCGTGGTTGAAGGGGACGAATAAAGAATTGCTCCAACAGTTTCAGACAAGTGCATGCGCTTGTGCAGCTACATCGTTTTCACAGTTGCACAGGCTGTTGCTCCCATTACTCCGGACTTGCTGCAGACAGTATGGGAAGAATTGCATTTTCGTTTGGATGTGTGCCGCATCAATAAAGGCGCATACATTGAGCACTTATAGGAAAAACTAGGTTAGTTTTCCTTCAAATTCATGTATAATTTGTAATATTTAGTATAAAATAAACTCCTGTAATATACCATTGAAACTCGGACATTCTTTTACGGACACCCTGATTGTATTTGTGATTTTAGTTCTTTGTAAAATATTATTCGATACCGTTACTATCTGTCATGATTTTTATCAATATTACTATTTACATTCAAAACTAACGCAAACTTTTTTACCAAATACAATCCTTAAGCGACACCTAAAGTATTGAATATTTTTCTGTTTGAAAACGCGAAACAATTTCAAATTAAATAACATGTAAACTTGTTGTCTCGAATCGGCTCCCAATTCCATTTGGAATACAATCTCGATTCGGTCGGCTGCGTTTGATGATTGAGATTGTTCTTTTTGGGTTGAGTCTTTTTCTTCCTGCTTCAAATTGCATAATGTTTGTGTATATATTTAAGAATGACTACTTCCTCAGTTTTACAAGGTGAAGGTTGTGGAAGTGTATCATTTTGCGGCTTATCCGACAATAAAATTAAAAAAATCCTTTAAATAGCATTTTGTGAAAATTATTATAATTACTATTATAGAAATCTATCAATCGTCAAAATGAATGGAATGATTATGTTTTACCAGAAAACCACAAATGGTTCACTTAGTAGTTATAGTTTATTGAGAATGTTTGAATCAAAATATATATTATCCAATTATTACATTTCAAATTATTATTAATTTACTAAATTGGCTTTTTTTATATAGTGCAAAATTAAAAATTTTCCTGTAATTGTTTCCTTAACAACTGATAACTTCACTGAAATATTGTTATAAAGTAAATATTTTTTATATTGTTTTATAAAAAAATCGAAACAATTGAAAAAAAAAATCAAAATCTTAATATTGTAATGGATGTGAAAAATGAACTCTCCTGATGCTGTGAAATTTCATTGCGAAACTCTGTTTTTACGCAAAGAGGGTTATATTTTCTGCTCATAAATATTTCATTGCTTTATATCCTCAGTTATAAAATATGTATATATTTTATTGACTTGTAAGGTAGATGCAGTTTGAGGCTAATGATAAAAATCTTTGAAATTTCCAATTTAAAATAATAATTTTTCTAATACAAAATTTTTTAACGTTTCAGATTTAAATGACTATCTTTCTTGTATTTTTATTTAAGAACTTTAAATTAACAAATGTTACCCATAAATAATAAAGTAGTGAATTTTGAAAGTTAATGACAGCTAATTCTCAAACTCAAAAGCCAGCTTATCTTTAGCTATATTTTTAACTTTGAAAGATGGGTTACTATATCACTCGAATTTTGTATCAATAAGTTTATATAATTATTTTTCTAATATATTTTTTTATTCTACTATATTCTTTTATTTTTTAGAAGATAAGTTTTTAAAACTTAATGGTTAAAAAAAATATCTATAAAGGGGGACCAGATATTCTCAGTGAAAATATCACTCATTATTTATTGACTTATTACATATTTATAATATAAAGTATATGCAAAAAATGCTATTCCAGAACACGGCAATCCCTGAGGTTACAGGTTTTCAACTACACATGAAGAAACACCAAAAATGCACAGAAAATTTCTCTAGCGAAACTTCAAAGTGTTAGTCAATCATAAGCTTCTCAATCTCAACTCATCGGTTACCAAAAGGAACGAAAGTGAAACCGATTTCCTAAACTGATAAACCGCATCGAGATCATCGCGCGACACCACCAGCGGCTATAATTCACCGGTCAACAAAATAAAAACAAGAAAGAAAAAAAGAACACCGAACAAGCGAAAAATAGGCCGAATAATTTCGAACAGACAACTTTGAGGAAAAGAACGCTGCCGATAAATAAAAAGAGAAAGAAATTGGTAGTGTCCTACGGGGCCGTTTCCGGCGGCAGCGTTATAAAGCGTGGACACCGGACGTAAGTTGCAGACGTTGGAAAAAGGTATGTCCTAGGCCCTCTGGCGTTCCTTTTTCGAACGTCTCGTGTGTTCGGTATTCACGTGATCGATTACGTCACGGAAAACGATAGCATTATTGAGGTATTGGTTTTGTTCTAATTAGCGTTTTGAGTATAGGGAAATTTATGGTCTTCTATCTTCACTTAATATTGATCCTCCTACAAAAACCAGGCTAAAATATCTTGGGGAGGGAGTTCAATAGCCAGCCCCTGAACTGAACAGAAATTCCTTTTATAGTTACAAGTTCTCCCGGGAATTCCGTTTTCAGACGTCTGCAGGACCTTCAGGGGCTCACGTGATCGCTCGGACAACGAGTCGCATGTTCGACGTTCACGTGTTCCATGACGTCACTTAGCACGATTGCATTACTTGCGGAGCAGTCAGTGCTGACAAATATTGCTGATGTTCTAGTTAGTGCTTCAAGTTAACTAACTCAATTAAATGTGATTTTCAAATAGTGAATAGTATCTTTCAACCTCAGTTTAAAGGATTCTATCTACTGGCGTACGCTTTACTTTTATACTAAATTAAGCCTATATTTTGTCTACTTAGCTATTTGGTCATTAGAGGCTTACTACATCAGTTTTATGTGGTTTTCAAATCGTGAGTCTGCCATTGTAAAATCCATAAAGTTTCCAGTCAACAACTAGAGAACCGATATTACCGCGATTGATCCTGAGAATTCAGCACGTTTATTCATTATATATCATAACATATTTTTCTAACACATAAGTTCAAAGTACGATTTTGTATTCCCAAGAATATTGCCTTCTAATAAACGGTATGTGCAGCCAAAGACAACATAGAAAATTCACAAAATTGTAAATTGCATCATCTTAAAGGCAATAAGTTTCGTAGAAATATCTCCTTTTTCAAGAACAAGCCTGGAATAGATGTTTGTTAAAAAATTCAAACAAAAAATTCATGCCGTCATTTTTTTTTAAACTTAATTATTACAACAACACATAGTCCGTTAGGTTGTTGCAAAAATTCAGCTACTTCTAAGTAAAATGTATTAAAGAGATTAAACTCTGTAACATTTAAAATCTTGTTTACGTTTTAAACAGAAGCTTATTATTAATTCAGTACATGTTCTCGTTTATCTTTTTTACATTAAAAGTTTACTCATGAAAGAAAACAAAATCAACCTTAACGCGAAACTCGTGTATGCAGATAAATAAGTTAGACATAGATGCACGTTCTGCCTTTTTTATAAAGAAGTTGAAATGACGTACTGGAATAGAATAGAATATTTTCAAAGTCGTTTGTTAATAGGTTGTTTATTTGAATTGTTAATGTCGTTTAACTACATTTAACGATACTTAACTTGTAATTAAGAATTATTGAGGTTAACGCAGATAATTAAGCTCAGACGCAGACTGCATTACTAATGTTAATGATAAGACAAATTACACTTATCCTCTTTGCTCTCTAGAAAAACCTTTACATATATCATTAATCTAAAGATTTTTCAGACTAAAATCAAAATATATTGTGCAATAAATTTTGGAATTTCCGTTACATTTAAAATAAATTTTGTAAGTTTCATATTAGCAGAAGTGCATGTACATTTAGTGGAGTCTTAGGGGAGGCAAAAATACAATTTTTTAACGCTATAAATAAACAAGCTCTAACATATTTTGAAATTAATAATCCATCTTACATTTGTTTTAATCTATAATGCGATATAGATTTACCTATGAGCATGTACGCTGCTCACAACAATTAGGGGAGCGCATGGTTTACACTCTTTCAACCCCAATGTTTCCACTTGGAATCATGAGCTAGCGATTTTTTCCTCACTAAATTGAGCTTGTACTAATTTATCGCTAGGTGGAAGAATTATGTATTTTGAGGATGTAAATAATGTTTGTTTTAATTAAATGAAAATATGAAAACATGTTCCCCACATAGCCGTTGCAGCAACAAGGGACCATTATTATGGTGAAAGCAAGCACAATTTTTAACAGTGTTTTACATTCTTTTACGCCTGCATGTCCATTCACACGATTGGAATTTCAATGAATACTAAAGTATTAAAGTAGTCTATTCTAATGCTTTCAGAATTTCTTCTTAACATTTTTTTTTAACAAAAACTTGCAAAAGTGCATACCATCTAACGTTTGTGACACATAGGTTGAGAAACTTAGTGAAGAAGTTATAAATTATACATCACAGTCCAGTCAAAGTTACGCAACCAAATACAAGATTATTCTGTAACCTTCGCATTCAATGCATTTACTTGTCAAAGCATTTCACAACCTAAATAATTTAAAACCACTCCAGTCTCCACATTACCACACATAATATTAAAATAGTCTATTTTTTTTAGACTAAGAAGCCCCAGTGAAAGCAAGGCACTTGTTGAAGGTCATGCTTCAACAGTGGTGTAAGAACACTGTATTACGAAAAAAAAAAATAGTAAAATTTGAATTAAAAAGTTTTCTATGAAATCAAAGTATTCAGTATGACCCCCGAACTTGAAAATCAATTGACTTACACTACAGTACAGTTATTCTGTAACTTTCACATTCAATGCACTTACTTTTCAAAGCATTTCACAACTTAAACAATTTAAAACCACTCCAGTCTCCACATTACCACACATAATATTAAAATAGACTATTTTTTAGACTAAGAAGCCCCAGTGAATGCAAGACATATGTTGAAGGCCATACTGTAACAATGGCTTAAGTACGAAAAGAAGCTTAGTAAAATTTAATTTAAAATTCTATGAAATCAAAGTATTTAGTATAACCCCCTTAACTTAAATCCGGGCCCGAAGTCAATAGATTTTTAAGATTTGTCGCCTGTAGGTTTTGATTTTCCGTCCCAGTCACAATATTCTCCCACTTCGGGGAAAGGTAGCTAGTTATAGGGTGAAGTAGGGTGGTATGTGCTGTTTAAAATAGATGTGCCGAATGTCGCTTTAATTGGTCATAAAATTTGCCGCCCCAAAAAACTCGCCGCTCTAGGCTACAGCCTACTTAGCCTATCTAGAAATCCGGTCCTGACTGACTTACACTTCAAACAGTTAAAAAATCAGCAATTGGTTTTCACCAAAAATTTCGTTTCTAGTTGTTGCAACGGATGGGTGATGAAATTAACATTTTCGGTAATTGATTTTTTCCGTTTTTTCATGTTTTTGCCTCCTTAACCTAAAAATTGGTTCAATATTGATGACCGAAAATATGCAAAAACATTTCAACACATCGCACGAACATGCTCGTTGTATAAGCGATAAAACGGAAAGCGCACAATAGATCGAATTAAAAGTAATTCTTAATTGCAGTTTTAAAATTACTGCTGTGGTTTGGTTTTAAATATACATTTTGCAAAATGCGGATCATTACTTTGATTTTCATGTTATTATAAATCACTTCTAAACTAATTCAAAAGTCCTTACCATGTCCCTCAATTTCTTTTAAAATTCTATAAATTGAAACGAACAAGGACACATTTGTACCACTCTTCACATAACGCCTTCCTAATCTTTCGTAAGAGGGTTTTTCTTATTCTTACATACTACGGCAGCCAAATCCCTTTTCCTTGTGAAACGTGATGGATAATTTTTAGATTAGTATGGGGCCACCCGGGTCTTTTTGCTAAGATAGGACCTTCTGTGAAAACTGGGAGGGCCCCACCAAGGCCACCTTTGTTCTTAAGGGCGAATGGAAGCGATGGGTCGCGGGTCTCCAAAGCAAGTAAGGACATCAGTGTTAACCCTCTAATGCATGAATTTTCATTTTCATCCCCCCCAAAAAAATATATGTGTATCTTTAATACTCAGACATTATGAGAAAAATACTTAAATTTTTTTTAACTGCATTAGAATTTAAATAATTACAATTTTTAAAAAAAATCTCCATATGACAAAAACCAACCGCAAAATTCCAATTTTGATAATGACTAGAAAACTACTAAAAATATTTCAAAATAACCCTGATAAATGTAGCTTACAGGTACCGATAATCCTATTTTTAAAAATTGTTTCGATTTTTTTTTTAAATTTTGAATATAAAAAGTATTGCAAGTAATTTTTAAAAGTATGATGATAGAAACATGTAAGTTATCTAAATTTATTATTTAAAAAAACTGTTTGTAAAAATATGCAAAACAGCCAGAGAAATGCGGCAGAGAAATTGTTTTTTCCCCTTTGGATTAACATTGAGGAACTTGAGTTTGGAGACCCCCTGTCCACCGTGCCCATTCCCCCTTAAGCTACGCTGTTAACCTCTTTCATGTGGACCCATCCAAATTAAAAGATAAGTTTCTGTGAAAATGAAGCCGTTTAGTTGCACAATTTCAGCTCTATGTTTCTAAGACCAAGGGCAAATGAAACGTGGGTCTCCAAACGAAAGTGCCCCTGTGTTAATCCAATGGATTTCTTAGAGTTAGGAAGGAGGAGTAGAGGGGGCTATCAGCTCAAATGATTTGAAGCAGGGCTGTCAGGTTTATCGAGCTACTGCTCATAACAAACCGGCACTGAGGTATGCCAAGATGCTCCGCTTTAGCGATTTTTTGGGCTACTGCGCATAACATAGAAGCCCAAACTATGGAAACTGGCTCTGAGATATCCCAAGATGCACCGCTCTAGCCTGCTTCTTTTGTGCGTTACTGCGCACATACATGGGCCTCTCTATTCTCTTTCCTAACTCTATGATGGATTTAACCAATTATTTTCTAAGCCATATTTCTCCGGCTGTCTTGAATATTTTTACAGACGTTTTTTATATGATAAATGTAACTGACTTATGGGTATCTACAGGGGCTGGGGAGCACAGTCGGTTAAGCACTCGCTTAGCATGCGGAAGGTCCCAGGTTCGGGTCTGGGCATCGCCAAAATAACTGCCGACCTATCAACGGTGCAGCCAAAAATGTCCGACGAATAATACCCCGTGTAAGGGAGTGCACGTTAAATATCCTTCAAAGTCCTAACGCTGCGTACGATGTCGCCCTTAACTATTGCGTTGGGTGCCTATTCAGGTGTTGGCTCGTCACCTGACTGTGGTTCTAAAATGCGACGCCCGTCGCCAATAGCCCTCGTGTAGCTCTAGTGCGACGATAATTCAAACCAAACCAATCCGGCGTAATGAATATGTTTAAACCGGTGGTATTTATATGATAAAAATAGTAAGCTAACTTACGTGTCTTTTTAAATCCTTCTTATGATATTGGTTCTCATATTTGTTGTAAAATTACTAATTGAAAATTTAAAATATGTTCAAACAAGTTTCTGAAAGTGGGATTATGGATCTCCTAAGTCAACTGCATATTTTTACATTTCACACATGTAAAAATAGCAGAATATGTCACTCAGCCCGCTACCACGCAACAGTTGTGTTGAAGAGGGAAAAAAGTCGCCAAACACAAAATTAATTCTATTATAAATACCTTTATCCATCTTTGTTTTTAAGGGCAAATTAAAAAAATATGAGCGTGGTTCTCCAAATGAAAGTGTCCCTGTGTTAATCCAATGGATTTAATCAATTATTTTCTAAGCCACATTTGTCCGGCTGTCTTGAATATTTTTACAAAGTTTTTTCATATGATAAATGTAACTGACTTATGGGTCTCTACAATCCTCGTTTTTTTTTTTTTTTTTTCAAATCGGTTGGTATATTTGTCGTAAAATTATGAACTGAAAATTTAAAAAAATATATCCGAACCCATTTAGAAGAAGTGGGAGTATAGAGCCCCGTAATTTAGTTAAAATGTTCATGTAAAAAACAGTAAGAATATTCAATACAATCGAAGAAATATGGATTAGAAAACATTTTTTCCCTAATGGATTAACATCGAGGAACTTGAGTTTGGAGACCCCCTGTCCCCCCGTGCCCATTCCCTCTTAAGCCACGGTGTTAACCTCTTTCATGTGAACCCATCCAAATTAAAAGATAAGTTTCTGTGAAAATGAAGCCGTTTAGTTGCATAATTTCAGCTATATGTTACTATGCAATTTGATTGATTGGTTTTTAAATGTAATTTACATCTTGCAGTGCTGTAACCGTTTATGGAACGTTCTACGGAAAGAAATACTGTAGCAAAATTACTTCACTGCAAACAGTGAAATAGCAGGGCATTACACTATGATTTCATCACACAAAAACAAGAATTTAACCTTCCAAACGTCCTTTAAATGGAAATATAAGTGTGGTTGTTTTTACTGCAGAAATTTAATTTTAAGTTTGTTTAAAATACATAATATATTTATTTAAATAAAAAATTAGGTTTAATTTTTAATAGATGATCTTATAAATATTTCCAAAAGAAAAAAGTACATCGGGAATAAAAATTCATTAATTATAAAATTTTAAGATTATTGTAAGAAGGACAGAAGCACCTAGCCGGGTCTAACGATCGGGAATACTAAAGGAAATTATACAATTTTTTAATATAAAAAATCTCCTTGCCAACCTAACTTGGATATAAACAAAGAGTTAAAAGGCATAGAGAAAAGCGCGATTGGTCCGTTAGTTGGAAACTCTTGTAAGGTTATATTTAAATACAAAATTATCAGAATACAATTTAACCAAAATACACGTTTCATTCTGATGAAATTGCCAAATATTTTCAAATTATATTTAAATATGTTAGACCTTAAACGAATTTAATGTTTAAACATGTTTTCTGGATGGATTCACAAATAATTTATGGAAATCTTTACATCCGCGGAAAGATCTTCTCCATAGCATATTTCTATTTACACAACTTAGGTTGGCAAGGAGTGTAGTTAGGGCTCACGTACGATAGACTTTTAAAAGTAGTTCATAGATCAAACAGGCCATTTGACCTTTCCAAATATTAATCTTCGATTAGACATCATTTCCTGCTATTTAAAGAGTACACAATCGACAACTTATTTTTTTATTATGTACCAGACATTTTCTTTTCTTGTATCATGATTAATTGGTTTAAAAATGTGCCTAATTTTTTTCGTGATCTGCCAACAATGGAGTTGCTTACAGATGCTCATACAACACTTAACAAAAGTCACGTTTTTTTAATTGGTCCTTTTACCTCGGTTTTCTATCAATCACTTTCATTTTGACTGACAAAACGAATATAATTGGAAAAACTAATAAGTGTGACTCATTCTAAATTCCTTGAGGCACCTCTGGTTGAAAAATTAGATTAGTTGAGTGTGTCAAAAGCAATCACAATCGAGTTTTGAACTGTTTTCAGCTTAGAACAACCGTTTATTTTTATAATTTCTTGTATTTCTTAGGTCCTATTTATTCTTTAATACGCATGGATTTAATCGAAAAACATATTTAGAGACATTATTGAAATGTCAATCTGCATACAAAAAAAAATGCACTTTTAATCGAATTAATTTTGTTGAAAGCACGTAAGTCAAAAGTTTTACTCAATTGACTTTCGATCTTTCAACAAAAACATATTCCATTATAATGATTGAAAACGTGTTTATTTTTAATCAAATCGTAATGTTATATTAAAATAGGTTCTTAGATTTGTAAATTACAAATATGATTGATCTATTTTAACATTTATCACAAATGAAAATAGTAATTTTCTCTTCAATTTTTATAAGACATCTTAAAACTACATAAAATAGGCGCAGAAACCCAACGACAATACAATGATTAAAAAAGAATTTAACTTTAATCAAATCTTACTGTTGGAACCAAATATTTTTGTATTCGTAAATCACAAATATAATTTGTTAAATAACATCCATTTTAAACTACATAACAGATAAAAAGAACAGTATCCCCATCGGCTCTCGTATGACAACTTAAATAAGCTTAAATTGGTATTAGATATTAAATAGATATATAATAAATTTATTGCAATGGGCCTAAGCCCGTTTACAATGGTTGGCAATGATTATTACAATAAAATGTTTCATAATATTAACATAAATCTATTGCAAGGAGACCTATTAAAAACAAACAAATGAAATACAAACAAACACTTAAATACATACAAAGAGACACAAGGAAAGTAAACTAATTGTCAGTATCATCGAAACTTAATATATATTGTCTAAATTTTAAAACTGATATTAAGTAGTTATAAATATTATAATAGTTTTTGTTATGAAATTTTAAAAATACTGAAAGATTGTTAGAATTAATAAAGTATTTTCTTCTGAAGGATTCATAAACAGGACAAGTTAAAATTATGTGTTTCCAGGTTTCATTTTCGGATGTATTACATATTTTACATATAGTGTCAGGAAATATTTTGTAAATTGATCCTTTAAAGTATAAGTATGTTTGATTGCAACGCAACTGCATTATAATTCGTTTTACAGATATATCAACATTTGAGGCTAGATAATCTTCAATTAAATCTGAGTTTTTGATGAATTTGTAAAAGGAGTGATTTTTACTATTAGCTACACAGGCAAGGTCATTTTGAATGTATTGATCATTGTATGTTTGGATAATTAATGGTAAATATTGTTCTGCTACTTCGTAATCTTGGGATATCCAAACAAAATAAGAACCAGCACTTTGTAAAATATTTCTAACAGAGATAGCCCAGTTAAATTTGCTAGTAGAAGAATCATAAAGAGACAAATTATAAAGCCTTAAATAACAAGCTTTAGCAAATCTTTCATCAGACATCTTAACACTTTAAAGACGGGCGTCGACTGACCCATAGACTAAGAACACTCTAAGTTTCAAACTCTCATTGGAGAATTTCTACATTGAAATTGACATAGAAACTAGCGCGCCCCCTTTGTGTCTAAGGGAACTAATGTAATGGTTTCTGGCTGCCTATTTGCAGTCACCTTTAGGAGATTTAACAGAGCCAATGACATCTCGTAATTTGGAACCCTTATCAAGTGACGATAGGGATCTATTTTTGACTACAACTTATTTTCGACTTTATTTTTGAATATATACAGCTACTCATTGACTTTTATATCCCTCGTAGGCCCATCCTCAAGATATTTGACCTTGTGCTTCCTTTTCTCCATTAATAAACCTAGAGACTGACTACGCTTGTCATTTTAGACATGGTCCCCCAAAGATCCACAAGTGATTCGATTGAATAACTCGTCAAATATTCATCCAAATGTAACAAAAACTTAGATTTGGGGGTTTTCGAGGGTTTTTCACATTTCTAAGTAATTAAAATTGGGTGTTGCTATTGAAAATTTTAAAGTTCGTAACATTTTTAATATTAAGACGGACCCTTATGCAAATTTTGTGTCATGCAATTAACTCAAAATGTTATTTGTTCACATAGTCAAAAAGGTCCGATGTAAAAGGATGACTAACGGTTGAAATAATCACTAGTGGGTAACTTATTTTTAACAGAGAACATTCCGAAGAAACAGTAGCCCTACAATTGAAAGTACAATTATGCCAATCAACAAATCAACCTTTAATAGTGTTTTAGTTGCTTTCGACACGTTAGAAGAGCTAGGCATTAGATTAAGTTGCTGGTCTAGAAGATTTTTAGTCTACGGGTCAGTCGACGCCCGTAGGTAAAGTGTTAAGTAAATGTATCCGATATTTTAAAATCAAACGGATAAAAACTAAAGAAATTCTTGAATGACCCAATTCAAGTCTCAACATGTATCCAGGGGTATACCTTGAAACAGTAAGCAATCTTTTAACAAAAATACAAAAACATTTTTCTAATTCACAGTAATTATTAACAGCCCATATTGGAGCACCGTAAGTCAAAACAGACAATATTAAGGAGTCAAATAACTTAAACCAAGAATTAACCGAGTTAATTCTTGCGCCAGCAAGGACAGACCAAGAATTATTAATTGCACTGATGGTTTTACAGATAAAGTGATCTTTAGCAATATTAAAACAACCCGATGAAGAAAACGGTATGCCAAGATAAATATAGCTGGGGACAATTTCTAACTCTTTTTTTTATTGTAATAGAACTTTTCACTCGCAGATAACTTACCGCCCTTTCGGAAAACAACCACTTTGGTTTTATTGATATTAACATCTAAACAGAATTTTTTGCAGAATCTTTCTAATGTGTTAAGCTTTAGTTGAAGATTTATTGGGCTATCTGCAAGAATAACTGCATCATCAGCATAAAGAAGGAGATGTAAATAGATATCAGGTGCAATATACACGCCTGGGATACACGATTCGTTTAACTGGACTATTAGGTTGTTTATAAAGAGGATAAATAACAGTGGGCTCAATATTTCACCTTGTAAGACTCCAATTGCGACCCTGAATGAGTCAGTACAGACATCTTTTACTCTAACTCTTGCTGAAGCCTTATTGTATAGATCCCTTAAAATTGTGATAACTTTTGAGCTGATTGAGAGTTTTTGTAATTCCAACCATAAAAGATCATGATTGACACTGTCAAACGCGCCTTTTAGATCAATAAAAGCAACATATAGTTTACCACGTTTTTTCCGTAATTTATCTTGTACTAGCAGTATGGTCCCGCCTTACTGGGAACCCGTTAACTTCGTATAGCTTCCTTTTAGAGGCATGCTTACTTGTGAAAATACACTCAAAACCAAAACAAAATTAAATTCGTGTTGACCCATGCGCACTTAAAAAAAAGCAAAAACTAATAGAGGATGAAGCAGCCTTAGGGCGAGTGCATATATCTCAACCAATCAAACTAATAGAGGATGGCGTCAAACCCCCGTTTCGGCCCGGTCAATGTATTTTCAAGCCCTGTTATGGTCCCGCAATCCCACGTGGATGACGTTTTTTTGAAACTAATTATATTAATTAAAAATCACAATCAAATATGAAAAAACTAAGCCTCAGGTGCACACGTAGGTATTAAAAGGAATCTATATTAAAAATTTCGAATTTTTTAGAGCTGTCTAAGTAGGTCTTTTGCGATCCACAGACATACACACAGACAGACAGACAGACAGACCGACAGACAGACTCTTTCTTTTATTATTATAGATAATTGAGTTTAAAATAAATGATTGATCATTGCAGCTATAACCTTTCCTAAACCCAGCTTGTTCTTCGAAAAGTAACTTTTTCTGATCAAGCCATGTTAGTAGCCTTTTGTTTAAGATCGATGTGAAGATTTTACCTATTACTGGGACTAAAGAAATTGGTATTAAACCTCTCGAAACTAAATTTACATTCCACATTTAGTCGATGAAAGAACTTGTTCGATATTATTGCTTTTTAGAAAAAATAAACGTGACATATTTCATGCTGTTTCCCAAATTACATCGGTAAAATTTAGTAAATTGGAAGTAAGGTTAATGTAAAAAAGTATGTCAGTTTGACTAAGTAGCTTTAAAATTGTTTGCCTCGTGGACATTTTAGTTCGGTCAAAATAGACATTTCAAGAAACAAAATTCGCATACAGCTAAATATTGATATAGGTCTTTGCTATACTGTTATAAGCACAATTTCAAAGTCCTCACCGATCCCATGTCTGTTTTTCCGCCATCTTGAGAAGAACGAAAAAAAAAACGTTCGAAAATTCGCCTATTTTCTAGCTTCCGGCATATAACTTTTTCTTAAGCATTTTTGAATCAAACTTTTTGACGCAAAGTGGAAGAAAACAATTTTCTTTACAATATATACTAAAAGTATTTTTGGTACGACAATTAGTCGCTCTAAAACATACCATTTATTGCTTTTTTTTATAAAAAAAGTATTCTCTCATCAAAACATCCATTAAAACTAATTCAAACCGCACTTCATAAAAATTACTTGCTTTTCTAATCGGCTTACCTCTCATGCCGATTTTATCGGACAATAGTTTTTTTTAAACTAAATTTGTTTACAAAGAAACGCAACAGATTTATATTTTTTTTAGATCTAGTTTGGAATAAAAAACTTAAACACCGGAACCGAACAATAACAATGGGAAGAAAATTAGGTAATTTGAGTGGAATGGAAAGAAAAGCATTTCTACTGTTTTGGAAATGTTTTGACGTTTGTCTTAAATGGACTGATTTCAACGTAGTATTTTAATGCAATTGCTTGAGTTTTTCTGAAAAACATTCGGTTGTTATCTTGTTTCTTGAAAATGGAACGCACGCATTTGACGACTGTCTTTGAAAGTCACAATAAAGAATATTGTACATGCTCTATAATGTGAATTTTAAGTGTGTTGTGGTTTTTTATAATAACCTGTAAGAACTGTCAGCTTGTATGTCAGAAAATACCGTGTAATTTATAGAGAAATTCCGGGTCTGGGCATCGTCAAAATAACTGCCGACCTATAAACGGCCCGTTCAGCCAAAATGCCCGACGAATTTTGGCTGCACGGGCCCCGTGCAGAGGTAGTGCATGTTAAATATCCTCCAAAGTCCCAACGCTCGCTTGATGTCACCCTTAACGGTTGCGTTGGGTACTCAGGTGTCAGCTGTGGTTCAGAATTCAAATTGTTGTTCTAAAATACTACTCCCGTCGCCAATAGCTCTCGTGTAGCTCTCGATAATTCAATTTAAACCTAAGCAGAGAAATCCCGTTAAAAGAACAATTTGCAATTTTTTATTCGGTGGGGAGAAAATTTTATCATTTCAAACCCGGGTTCAGCAAATTATTATTCTTCGGTAGTATTGTGGTTAGTACACTGCGATCCAAAAGTTTAGACAATGACGTTTTTTAGCTGTAAAATTTAGAATTGGGATAGTAGAATTTCAAAACTTCCCTTTATATATTAAAAAAGTATTTTGAAATGCTATAATTGAAACATAATAGCTTGATTTGCTATAGCAAATTTTTTTTTCATAAAATAAAATTTTGTATGGTCCCAAAAGTTTAGACACAAATACAAGATTATGCTAATTTAAAGTACATAATGACCTAATTTCGCATTTTTATTGATGAATCATATATTTTTTATATGATAAATTAAAGAAAAACGATATCCGGTGAACTTAACAAATTTAATAACGATATTAGTACAATTTTACACCAAAAAGACAATATAGTCACTTTAAACCTTTATTCAAATCATATTTGCTTCAAATTTACAATTTAACATATCTAAATACGAACCGATTGAATACCAGCCCATCATCTTAAAGTTTTGTCACGAATTCGTAGACTTATAGACGTTCATTGATCTATTTTCATGAAGAAAAGTGCAGTATTTCAAATATAAAATCACAAAATAGCAACAGATTATTCTTTTTTGCACTTTAGTACAATGCAGAGATAGTCACCTCTTCAAAAACGCCAAAAAAATTCGGTTATAAAAAAGTAAATTCACTCTACACCATTACAAACTAACACCTTGATGCTAGAGTTTTTGAGGGGAAAAACCGGTGTTTTCAAAAGCATATTTTTCAATATTCGGTTAAACCGAACGCGTTTAAATAGCACTAAAGAGACCGGTTAAATTGTAACCGGTTCAAAGAAACCGGTTTTTCTCAAGAAACTTCAAATTTTAGTATGAAGAAGGAACTTTCGTAATTGTGTGGAGTGAACTTGCGTTAAAATTTCCTACTTTTTTGTCGTTTTTGAAGAGGTGACTATATCTCTGCATTGTACTAAAGTGCAAAATAGAATGATGTGTCGCTATTTTGTGATTTTATATGGGAAAGATTGCACTTTTCATCAAGAAAATTGGTCAATGCATGTCTCTAAATCCACGAATTCGTTTTAAAACTTTAAGGTGATGGACTGGTATTCATTCGGTTCGTATGTAGATAGGTTAAATTGTACATTTAAAGCAAATAGGATTTGAGTAAAGATTTAATATGGCTTAATTGTCTGTTTGGTGTAAAATTGAACCAATATCGTTATAAAATCTGCTTAGTTCACTGGATATCGTTTTTTTTTAATTTATCACATAAAAAATATATAATTTAACAATAAAAATGCAAAATTAGGCATTTATGTACTTTAATTCAGCATAATCTCGTATTTGTGTCTAAACTTTTGGGACCATACAAAATTTTATTTTATGAAACAAAAAATTGTTATAGCAAATCAAGCAATTATGTTTCAATTATAGCATTTCAAAATACGTATTTAATATATATAGGGAAGTTTTGAAATTCTAATATCACAAATCTGAATTTTACAGCTAAAAAACGTCATTGTCTAAACTTTTGGATCGCAGTGTATATCGGCCACTAACTTGTGTGACCGGGGTTCCATTTGGGAGAAGGTAGAATTTTGCTTTACAATTTGCTTATTAAAAAATAACTTTTGCTTTTTAAAATTACTACTTTCTTTAAACATAAGGTTTTACTCTAAAGTTTAACAGATTATTTTTTTAATAGTTTAGGTATTACATTCAAAAATGTAACTAAACTAAACTAAACTCCTCGGCAAAAACAGCAAATCATTGGACCAAGGCCTGCCGTGTTCATTCCAGGGCTCTGGGGCGCTAGGCACATGTCCCGGTAAAAAGGTCAGCCTCACTCGTTATTTAGTCCCAAAGCATGGTTGATACTTATTCCTGGATTGATCAAGGTTGAAAAATCCTTTCATCTCTAAAGTGGGGTGATACAATTATTACCAAACATGTAAACATACTAAAAATATTGTTTTAATTGACATAGGTCTCCAAATAACTGAGCTTAGAGTTTATATCACATAGATGTGTCGGAGGCTTTAATATTTTTTTTTTGATTTTTTTAATACTTTTTTGTGTTTTAGATAAAGTTATTTATTTAATATTGCAAGGTGTCTATACTTTTAAACATTTTACTCTTATCATCACAGTTGATTTAATTTGTACTTACATTTACTTTTATGCTCATCCGTTTTTCTCATTTTGTATAAAAAGTATTTATGTTTGAATTTTTATCAGGGATTTTTCTCGTTATAATATCAAGAAGGAGACACCATAGGCAAAAAGGAAAGACATACAATATTTTAATGGGGTTTTACATAACATAGAAAAAGATGATCCGTAAAAGAGAATAGTGTAGGCTACGTAGTGTGCAGCCCGTTACCTATACGCAGATAGGCAAAAATATATTAACGGTCCATTTACTCTTCTTGCAAATCAGGTAAAGGTGATGATGCTATAGAATGGTATCATGTGCCAATATTGCATGCCCTCCACCATATTAATGGGATTTATTACTAATAATAATCATTATGATTAATCATTAGAAGGTTTCATTATTTTTGTTATTCCTTATTCTCTTAAATATAAGTAGCCCTAATAAGTAATCATAAATATCAGATAAGTAATATATCAACATGTGTGTTTTACAAACAAAAAATCGCTATTCGACCTTCCAATATAAACTAAACTGTAAACATCTTACAATTAAGAAAAAGTTGTGTAGCTGAGAGATAAAGTCACATTTAATCTAAATCTATGCATTTAATAGCCAATAAACTCTTTTTATGTATTTACTCTGACAAGTGTCAATATTAAGTATTAAGCCAGTGTTAGCAAATATCAGATGAATCTGTTTGCACATAAATAAAGAAAATAATACGATAGACCAATACACACCTAACCTGTAATCCTATCCTTGAAAAATACAAGAGAAAATTATGTGACTGAAATTACATTTAAAAGCACTAAAGTATATTTTTGTGTATATTTCATTGAGTGCAAGTACCAAAGATTGAAACCAATGCTAACTAAATATCAAAAACAGCAAAAAAAATTAAGTCTGTTTGCACACAAATAAAGAACGCAACACGATCAACCACTACAAACTAAGATGTAAACCTATCCTTTAAAAAAAAAATACAGGCTAACGTTGTGTAACTGAAACCACATAAAAAAACGTTGCAAAATTCTTCTTTTGTCTACACTTTTCGAGTGCCAGCTGACATTTCCCTGTTCCCTCCTTTGACCTAGAAAGGAAGCCCCGTAGGGTCCGTCTTAACGATCTCTTGGGGAAAGGTTGCGCAACTAAACTTTCACTTGAGGAACCCCCCTGCTTGTCTTTACTTCACTTTCTAGTATGTGGCTCTAAAAGACTTCCTATATATTTATGGGTGCCATGCAGGATGGAATTGCTTGGCACGATGAAAAAAAAGGAAAGATGCCGTCATCAGAAAGTCGCCAATCAATTATAGTATGCCTAAAGCAAACCGCTATTTTAATGTTAGTTCATTCTGAAACGCATAACTTTATTCATTAAAAAAATTTAATAAAACAAAATGAATTAGCACAGTTGTATTCTGTTCATGTTCAAGTTAAATAGAATGAGCACCTAGTTTGTAGCGAAAAGATCTGAATCTGCACGAGATGGCTGTAATTCCGTACGCAGGTTAGAAAAATACGTTATATTTAAGGTTTTATTAGATAATCAAAAAGTCGCCAAGTAGATAGAGTAAGCTATATATGCATTTATGCTAGCTCCACCTTTAATTTGCGCAAACTGGTTGGTAGATACATATTTTCAGGCTTGTGTGCGTGGTCAGGGACCCGCTTATAAACCTTAGTCAAGTAAGACAGACACAATACACACATACGTGACAGATGCTGCCATCTATAGCGCAAGATGGTACATGAGGAACCCCGCCCCCTTGCATATCTTCACGTTCGAGTATATGGTTCCTAAAGACTTTCGATGTATTTATGGGTGACTGGTATAAAGTCAAGAAGATGGTGATACTTGATGCCTTCAGAGAGTCGCCAAGCGACCCCAGTAAGCCTAAAGCAAATCGTCCACTCAATGTTAGCTCAGTTGAAGCGCGTAATTTTTTTTTTAATCAAAAAGTTTTAACTAAGAAATTATAGTCTGTTGCACGAGATCTGAATATGCACATGACAGTGATTCAGTTCACAAGTAAGAAAAATACGTTATACACTCTCAGAAAAAACACTTTCATTTTTGACGATTCATGAATCCTCAAGCCTCCTTTTGTTAATTTTGAGGATTGTTTCGTCAAACTATCACGTGACTTTTGAGTAAACGCGAATCCTCACTTTTACGATCGGGATTTGACGATTCTGTATCTTGATTTTGAGGAAACAGAATATCATTCTTATACTCACATGGTCAAAAATGACGAAATATTTCTTTAGATTAGACGACATTCAAATCCTCATAAAATGACGATTCAAATTTCTTCACTTTGAGGAAACGAAAACTTGGAGCATTTGCCAGTAATGGAATCGTCAAAATTAAGGAAAATTTCGTTGTTTTGAGCATTCATTTTTTCTAGTGTAGCTATGGTTTCATTAGATAGTCAAAATGTCGTCAAGTCGATGAAGTAAGCCTATGCAAGCCTCACTTTATAAATGCTCAAAATAATTCGCCGAGAGCATTTGTTTAGGTTTTAATACAAAGCGATTCATAGCTTCACTTGTTTCGCCGGTTTATGAAGCCGTTTTTAAACAGTAACATCTCTGTCTTAACTCTATGGTGCCATATATTTCACTTTAACAAGGTCAGCTCAAGTTTTAATTGCCTAATTTGCATTTGTTTCCTTAAAAATTAACACAAAGCTTGTTTAGTTGTTGCGGTTATACATGATGACACAGATAAGTTGTCCATAATATAAGTCCATATATTTCCTAATATTGATATTGTCTACAAACCAAAGACTACTCATCGTGCAAGAACAGAGATAAGCTCTCCCAAACGCCTGCAGAAATGGAAAGTTAGACGTCATGATTCGAATGTCGAAATTCTTCTAAATTCTTTTTAACTCGGCTCCTGCTGGCAGCAAAACCATCTATAAAGATCAACCCAAACACTATTTCTTACCTCTTCTCTAGCAAACTGTCATAGTTTGTCCATAAATCTTGACTAATTCAATTTTTGCAAGATAAAAATGTCTCTTAACGGAATTGCTGTGTGCCACTTGGTTATTTGTCTCCATCAAAACAATTCTGCTATACTTCCAAGATTTATGAACATGCCGTCCAAATCGTAACACATATGCGTCACTTATTTAGCATTTGGCAGTTTTTTTCTTCTTCAAATCACACTTGCTTTAAAGCATTTTGACGCAAGAAGAATTTTTGCTATGATCGATTATTGGTGTCCAATTCTGAGGTTCAAAACAACATTTTACAAAACCATGGAATTTTAAACAGTTATCCCGTGATACATACTCACGATAACCCACCTCAACTCATTTGGAATGCAAAAAACGTTCTGAAACGTTTTCTGGAGAATTTTACCAGCTGTTGATGGAAGCTTCCTTGCTACTGCTCGCATGTCATGTCATAGAAATATTCAATAAATAAAATCCTACTGGCAGTAAACCCATATGTAAAGATCAGCCAAAATCATTTCATACTTTTTTCAATCGACTGCCATTGTTCATTCATAAATCTTGACTCATTCCATTTTATCAAGATAAAAATGTCTGTCACAAATAATTATGTGCTGCATCGATATTTGTCTATATCAAGAATTTCTGCCATAATTTCAAGATTTATGAATATTCTGTTCAAATAGTGACACAGATGCGTCACTTATTTAGTATTTTTCAGTTTTTTCTTCTTAAAAATCACACGTGCTTTACAGCATATTGACCAAATTTAAAGGAAAAAAATCCTATTGTGATCGATGATATGGTATCTAATTCCGAGATTCTAAACAACATTTCAAAAAACCATATGAGTTCCATGTTCTCCAGCGATACATTCTCACGAAAACATCTTATTTGGAATGCAGAAAACGTTCTGTAACGTTTTCTGGCGAACTTTACCAGCTGATGTTTATAACGCAAGAACCCTCAATGAATGAAATCGTGAGAGAAGATGATCAGAAATATATTCGGCGTCACAAAGAATTCTTTTTTTTTCTGGACTTGAAGAATATTAATGGCCCTAAGGACCATAAATCTATCATCGTCATTAAGGGATGCTGTGCCTTTGTAAAGGGACCAATAGCTTAAATGTCTATCCTACTACAGCCCGCTATAAGTTTCTTAAAAAAATTATTTAATTTTTTTTTCAAAGTTTTGAAAAAAGTTCTTTTAGTAGTTAATTTTACAGGCATTTTGCATTAAAAACAATGTTGAAATAAACTATTAACTACAAAAAGGGATACGGCATTCTTTTTCACTTATAGCACGAAAAATTTGTATCTTTAGAACTTAAGGCATGTCTCTCAGTAACTATTAAATATATTTAAAAAAAATACTTTGCAAAATATACTTTTAGGATATATTTGTATGAAAAATATGTTGAGATTTATTATATATAGATGGATGTATAGATGTATAGATGGATGGATATATGGATGGATTGATATATGGATGTATGGATATATGCTTTCAAAACAGGTATTTGTGGGAATGTCATTTAAGCGTGCTTGCCATCATGGAGATCTTTCAAAAATTCTATTCGTTGCGGTCAACATTTTCTTTCGAGGTAGAAGTCATCTGTCTTCTTCACAGGCGGAAATTAATTTACGACATTAAAGTACTTTTAGAAGGTCCTCAGAGGAAAAGCGTCGGCTTCTGGTAATGGAACTGAAGAGAGGCACTTACTGCTTTGTTCAAATCCCTTTTGATAGTTGGTGATCAGCGACACAAGTGTAATTTAATTTCTAATCTAATTGTAAAATAGTGTTTAACTCAAGAATCGTGGCTCACAATTTGACGCCAAATCTGGTAACCCCGAAAACTTTGTATTATGGCAACCTTAGGGGAAATTAGCAATTGCATTGACAATTTCGAATTGTTAATCTAATCTAAAATGCTTATAATTTATTCTGAAGTTTTCTAATACTAATCTTTTATAAAATATATGCTTAATGATTTAAAATAATTATTAACTTTTTAAAATCAATTCTTCGGCATTTTAGCTCTCTATTTTTTTATAAATGTTGTGGTAAGCAATTTAATGAATTTTTACGTTGTTATAAGTTGGCCATTTTGAAATTAGGTGCAGTATTTTTGGTCATTTCGAGATGGAAACCATCTCGGCAAGTGCCGGAGTTCGTTATCATCCCCCCCCCCCCCCCGAATTGGCGACATTTTCAAAATGCAGCCAAATCTGACCACGATTATTTAGTTTTACCTCAAATGGTGGTCGCTTAGTAGGGGATAATAATATCCATTACACCAAATCAGAAATTACCAACTTTGTGAGAAGGGAAGCAATCCTTTGCACCTTATTGCTGATGTTTGTTCAAGTCTCACAAAAAAAGGATAACAAATTATATTTTTGATGCATTGTCTAAAACTGGAAAATTTTTATTTAAAAAAAAAATTTATTGTTAAAAAAAAGTAGTTACAACAATGCATCAAATATGTAATTAGTGTACAAACGACAATATGTTCTTTTGCTCTTTTTTTTGTTGGTCATTGTCGAAACCGTCTCCCTAAAATCGTGTTAAACACGGTAAAAACGTTCATTGCTGTTGCAAGTATCATAACCATTTGCACATAAATAAAACTGCGTTGGTTTATCTGCACTGTCAAAAATGTATTGATTTTGTGTGGTTATTGTCTGAAAATGGACACGATTCATTACACCAAATCACTAATTTAGCGAAAAAGACAGCTACTCTTCGCACCAATCCCATCATGCTTGTCCAAGTGCTTACAAAAAAGACCAGAACACCATATTATTGTGTGTCCAACACTAAGTATATTATTGGCACATTGTTGAAAAATGATCTTTTTTCAAAAAAGAATGATGTAGCGTTAAAGTGTAAGTTAAAACAATGTCCGTTTTAAAATAATGATGTCGTGTTAAAATATAAGTCAAAACAATGTCCTTTTTTTAAAAAAAAAAGAATGATGTAGTGTTAAAATATTAGTTAAATAAAACAGTGTACTTTTTTCAAAAAGAATGATGTAATGTTAAAATAATAGTTACAACAATGCATCAAACATATAATAAGTGGAAATACAATAATATTTTTTCTTTTGTTTGGTTTATTGTTGAAAGAACTGATGAAACCCTCCTATGGCATTAATGTCACACTAAAATCGTTTAAAAAAGATAAAAACTTTTGCTTCAATTGCAACGTATGATAACACTTTGCATACAGATTGAGATTTGACGGTGTTTTATCTACATTGTATATAAAATCCTGATTTCGTTTGTTATTGTTGGAAAAGGGACACGATTCATTCCATCAAAGCACTAATTTAGAAGAGCAGCTACGTTTTGCACTTTATCTCTTTCATTTGCTCTTAAGTGATCTCTAAAAAGTGCTGTGCCTCTAAAAAGTATATTTTTGATGTGCTGCTGCAAAAGAGTCTTTAACAAAAATAGATGTATTGTTAAGAATTTAGTTTCAACAATCAACAATGCATCAACCATATTCTTAGTGAACATGCAATAATGTATTCTTCTGATCGTATTTTCATTGTTGAACGCACTGTTTACGTATGGTATTAATGACCCGCAAGAAATCGTTTTAAAATGGTAGTAACTTTTATTAATATTGCAACTTATAATACAGTATGCATGCATGCATGCATGACATATCCTGACTTAAACCCATCAGAAACTTTAATTTTAACCCCAATTTAAACTAAATAATTTTGAATTGCCTTTTCACATATCCTTAATATCAGTACTTTAACATCCCAACTAAACCCTGTCAGCCACAAGCAGTCGCCTAAATAGATCATCCCCACCGAACTTTGCTGAATCATCCACCCAAACACACGTTGATCTATTAAAACTTTTTTTTATAACAAAATCTTAAGGTAGGCGAATACCCAAAATTTCCCAAAATTCTAAAATTTTTACTATTGCTTTAATCTTTTCCAAATTTGGCTTAGTGATTTCAAATATAATGAATAATACTATTCAGGCTTTTGTTTTTATTTAAATATAATTTATTTATTTTAAACGGTGTTTTTCTACTAAAAAAAGAGTTTTACGCCAACAAGTGTACCACATTGAAGTTTCATCCTACGAACATTTATTTTGTATTAAATTCTTCGTTTTGAACTGATGCATGCAATGACCCTCTAGAGTTACATACAAATTACAAGAAAAGAAGTTATTAAGAAAAATGTTATAAATTAACCACACAAAAAAAAGGATTTTTTTCGATTAACTTACACTTGGACATTAAAGAAAAAAACTTGTATACTTACACCATATGTTAGAGGTTCATGGCACAGATATATATTGAAATAGCATCTGTGAAAATTTTCAGGTAAATTAATGTAAAACTTTTTATGGTAGGAGTGTTGGCGTAAACCCCTTTTTTTAGATGAAAAACACCGTTTAAAAGAAATCAATTATATTTAAATAAAAAAAAAATTGCCCAAAAAGCATTGTTCATTATATTTGAAATTACTATGCCAAATTTGGAAAAGATTAAAGTAATAGTAAAAATTTTAGAATTTTGGGTATTCGCCTACCTTAACTCCGATTGGTCAGTGAAGAAGCGTTCGACACACCTAAACGTTTTTGTAAAGCACTTCGCAACGAACTATCCTCGAGTCTATCGTCGCTAAAATTTATCCTCTATTGATGCGTAGTTGATACAATAAAAGATATTAAACTATCCAAGTTCCCTTGTCAACTTATTTTACATACATATTTGGACTTGAGATTGTTTTAATAGCACTGAAAAAAATTTTATTGATTTTGTTTATCCATGTTGGAAAAGGGACAATATTCATTACGCGCCAAATCTCTAATTTGGAGAGAAAAGAAGCTACGTTTTGCACGAGAAGAATACATTAATGTGTTTCTACTAAGTATAATTTTTATGCATTGTTGAAGAGCTGAATGCATCAAAAATTTACTTAGTGGACAAACAATAATATATTGTTTAATGATTTGATTATTGGTACATTGTTGTATTATTTCTTTAAATGGTTTCATCAATTTGTTATTATTTAAGAGCCAAACGTTGTGATTGTTTAAAACTGCTTATATATTTTTCATATTGTTTACATATTTTTTCTGGTCTCAATCACCTGAATAGGTTTACTTGTGTTTATAGTACACTAGCTGTTATACCCGACGTTGCACGGGTAGAGGTGAAAAAATAATCTAATAGTCAATTTAACCATTTTTTTCTTTCATTTGAGTTACATAAGATATGAAGATTGTCCAGTAATTTTCCCTTTAATTACCCATCCTGGATATAGCAATGATTAATAGTAAATTCCAAATAATACCTTTTATAAGAATCTCAAATTAAAAAGAATACATATTTAAGTAGAAAATAATCAGTAATACTTAAAAATAAGCTACTCCAGCAAACAACAACGATTTGCATTTTTATGCAGGTCAAATCAATTCATCCATCATTCAATCCGTTAAAGAATAATAAGCTTATGTTGCTGTTACCGTTCGTTATAAAGTACAGAATCCCTTTACTTATATTACCTTAAAAATTCAAAATTTAAAAAATGCTATAAAATTAACAGATAATGTCATAAAAATTTCCCGAATAAAAACATTTTAGCTCATTTGGCGTGTTTGAAAAATTTGGCGAGGAAAATATATAGCTACTATTACACCCATTCAGCTCTGGCGCAAAGACCATCGCACAACCAACCAGATATTTTAAAAAATTGCTCTTTTGAGCTTTTTTTGTAATAACTTGGCAAGTTTGGCAAAGTATTTGGCGAAAAAACTCTAATATGCATCTGTAGTGCGACGGAATTCAAAAAACATAGTTCAGTAAAAGCTTAACTATGTTTTTAAAAAATTCATAATTAAAATCATATAGACACAATAAATAATAGAATGGAGACTGGTAGGATTACATCACTTGAGACACATAAATTATTTTTTCAAATTATTAATTTAGTTTCTGAAGGTAATGAACAAATATTAAATAAACTAAACATTTTCAATTTCAATTGTTTTCTAAAAAGTTTTATTTAAATTTTTCTGCCTGATGGCATCACGAAAGAGAAAAAATGATTGGATTTGAGCGAAAGTGGTGTATTTTTCTCCTTAAAACGTTCTAAAACGATAGAAGGAATGATCCTATTCGAAAAATTCTTAGCCTATGTTTGTTCTGGAGATAGCTGTTACAAGGAACAATGACATAAGTGCAAAACAATTGTGAAGTTTCAGAGAAGTAGTGGCCGACGATTTCATAACAAATCATATTTACTAAAATGCACCTCAAAGGGAATAAAAAGTATATTTGGCTTGTATACTATACAATTTGTTACTATCTGGATGGCTTGAAGAGGAATGCAGTAGTTAATAAGCGTCATCAAGCTTGGATGTTATTAACTCTCTAAAGCATAATGTTGCCATATGGCAACAAGTAACATAATCCACTTTATTCTATTAAAGTAGAGCTCCCTCTCGACAAATCTGTTTTTTTTTCATCTATTACATTCCATTTTGATGTTTTAGTTACTAAAAACCCTCATAGATGACATAGTAAAAGTGTATTCAAAATTAAGGGGTGAAGTTATTAACTGTTGTGAAATTACGTCTTTAGCAGTTTATTCAAAATATAATAATACTAGCAGTATGGTCCCGCCTTGCTGGGAACAGAGTTGGAACGGGTCACAAACTGTGTGACCCATGACCCACTGACCCATTCATATACGAGACCCATAACCCAATGACCCACTGACCCATTGACCCGGAATGACCCATTGACCCGGAATGACCCATTGACCCGGACTGACCCATTGACCCGGAATGACCCAGTGATCCGGACTGACCCAGTGACCCGGACTGACCCAGGAACCTGGTCTGACCCAGAAGCCTGAACTGAGTAACTGACCCAGTTTTCTGAACTGACCCAGTAACATGAATCGACTCAAACTAACCTAGTAATTGCGACTAGGCTGACTAGCACAACAACTTGAACTGAGCCAACTAACCACTTTTTCTAGTGATGCAAAGACGAGGTTAAAAATCACTGTCTCAAGGTCGAAAAACTAAAATTGGTATTGGCTTGACACAAGTGAAACATGGTACTGCTGGTTCTCATCCTTGCAAACTACATCTACAGCCATATCACACTTGACACGAACAAGTAGAAAGTATAATTTTGGTTGTATTATTCAGGCCTCATTAAAATGTGATTTACTATATAGCAGCGAAGTAAAAGAACTACCCATGTAAATTAACAACAGTTATGATCAATTTTCGTTCACATTAAGTCAGATACGTAATACAAAAAGCTTGCATTGTATGCTATTAGCTTAGCTGCGTAAGATGATTTTAGATTCATAATTTGGAATAAAGCTGAATTGAAAGCCAATTTATTAATTATATAAAACAATATATTTTCAAGAATAACAATGTTTATGCAAAATTTATATTATTTTTAATACTGAAACTGAATACTATAGAAAACACGTTTACTGCTGCATAACAACAAAACTAATGTATCACAAACATCTATGCAGTATGCACTGTATATACACTCACTAGTCACTACGCTGTATAGTATGTAACAGATTTACAGTGTTAAAGAATATGGGAATACACAGTTTATTCAAAATGAATAGGCTGGCCTAATGATATATCGAACATAAGTACATAGCATAATCAATATAGAAATTTACTCAAGCATATATGAATCTGATTATTAATTTTGGAATAAAATAAGCTTAAATACTGAATCAAATAAATCCACATTTCAACCCCTCAGAAACTAAAACTTGAGCCTCAATTATATGGTCTAGCTAGTTAGTCTTTATTCCCAGAATGGTTTGGTCCCTGGGTCATTCCGGGTCAGTGGGTTATTCCGGGTCAGCGGGTCACTCCGGGTCAGTGGGTCATTCCGGGTCAGTGGGTCATTCCGGGTCACTGGGTCAGTCCGGGTCATGGGTCACTGGGTCAAATCCGGGTCTGATGGAGTGACCCATGACCCAGTGACTCAGACCAAAAAAGTGACCCAAGTGACCCAGATGACCCACTGACCCGGTGACCCGTTCCAACTCTGGCTGGGAACCCGTTAACTTAATGGAAAATGGGTGTCGTAAAGAATATCCCCCAAAAAAAACTTCGTTAAAGTAAACAAACGCCAATCTCAAAAAAAAAAAAAAAAAAAAAAAAACATATGCATTTATTTAATAACAAAAAAAAAAGTCATGAAAGTTGTCGCTAAAAAAGCCGTGATATAAAATGAATGCCAATCTCTTATTTAAAACTTTTCGGTCGTAATAAATAGAATAATTTCAGTTTTGCTGGCATAAAAAAATTGCACTGTTTGAGGTTGGTGCCCCCCTATCTTTACCACCCTCTATACCTTTATATAAATGTATTGAGATCATATTATTGTTAACGGGTTTTTTTTTCAAGTATCCTTCGTTATTTTGATTTAGTAATTTAAGTTCTTTTGCGTGATTTAATTTTTAAGGGGATTAAGATGGGCACCAACCTCAAACAGTGCAATTTTTTTTATGGCAGCAAAACTTAAATTATTCTATTTGTTACGACCGAAAAGTTTTAAATAAGAGATTGGCATTCATTTTATATCACGGCTTTTTTAGCGACAACTTTCATGACTTTTTTTTGTTATTAAATAAATGCATATGTTTTTTTTTTTTTTTTTTTTGAGATTGGCGTTTGTTTACTTTAACGAAGTTTTTTTGGGGGGATATCAGTCGTTTTTTTGAAATTTATTTTATGGTATGCTTTTTGAGGTAGGGTGGATTACCAACATGTTTTATGAACAAGTTCAAATAGTCCAGTGAATAAAGGAGTTTTACCATACAAAAGGTCCGGTATCGCTGATTTTTTTATATGTTGTGTGAGACCCCTAGGTAGTAATAAATGTGAGTTTTCGTCATCCTCGTTCTATTGCTTTTTCCGCCATTTTGAAAAAACGTTCGAAATTTCGCCCATTTTCCAGTTACTGGCCCATAACATTTTTCCTAAGCATTTTTAAACAGAACTTTTCGACACAAAGCTGTAGAAAATAAAATTTTCTACAAAATCAGTAGCTAAAGTGTTTTTGTACGACAAACAGTTAAAGAGCTAAGAAGCAGCAAAAAGGGTGCAAAATCGAGTGTTTCGAAAAAATATTGCGTTCCAACGACTTTCTATCACCGTAACTCACATAAGACTTCCTTTTAGCAATAAAGTAGTATTTTACAAATTGTATGAAATTTAATTTTCTATAAAATACACATATCAAAAATAAGTTTCTTATAGATTCTATTAAGAAGGGTAAAATGTACAGAAACACAAAAAAGTCATATTTTTACCCGACAATACAATGTTTTATTTTTTAACCTACAGCTCTTTCCCAGTGTATTTTTTAGTATTTTTGTGAATACAAAACTTGTTTAAAATAATTTTTTCTATAAAATGGTTCTGTTTTGTGTTCCATACGATAAAATGTGACGGAGCTACGCTGTTCGAAAAATGGCGTAAAATCTTGAATTTCGTCAAAAGAGTTTTTCACCACTTAAAATCCCTATAATTAAAAAAGAAATCATTGTTTTAGGGGATCATAATTATTATGAAACTTGTAGATATCATCATTTATTATATTTGTAAGGCCTTAAAAGTAAATTTAGGCTCAATACCAAAGAATTTAGGTACATTAAAAATCGAAGATGCGCATTTTTCATTTGAATAAATGGACTTGATTTTTTAAAAGATATCAATTTACATGAGACTGGAAGCGGTTCTCTGAACAAACACACAAGCTGGAATATATATGTATCATACCATACATGAGACTGAAGTAAAATTTTCCACGTTTTCTGAAATCTACACTGATTATCGGAATTACATTCTCAAGCATTATATGGCTCTACGGTAATAGTTGTATTTGATGGCTACCCCGATGATCTTCAGCTGAGTACTAAGAACGCTGAACGATTAAGGAGGTGCAAGATGAATATCTCAGCTGATGTGATATTTGACCGAACAACTGTAAATACAACCCCACAGGAGAAGTTTTTATCCAATGAACAAAACAAAAGACGGTTCGTAACGCAACTTAGAGACGAACTGGAGGCTTCAGACATTATTACAAAACAAGCAGACGAAGGTGCCGACGTTCTAATCATCAAGACTGCCAAGACAATAGCATCCCAATATGAGGCTGTTTTGATTGTGGGTGAAGATATTGATCTACTGGTGGTACTAACTGGCGCTCCTCCTGTTGCCAAAAATGTCTTCTTTAAAAAACCTGGGAAGAGTAATTCACCCGACAATGTTTATTCTTCCTCGTCATTTCTGCATGGTTCGACTACATATCTTCTACTGATTCATGCCATTAGCGGATGTGACACGACTTCCAACATTTTTGGATATGGAAAAGGCAAATTCTGCAATCTTTTCCAAAGGAATCCATATTTGTTAGAAGTGGCAGATGTTTGCGGCAGAAATTTCAAAGGCAGGAGAACAAATTTTAGTTTCCTTATATGGTGAAGACAAAGATCAGTCTCTCTCAGCTCTTCGCTTTTCAAAATTTCTTTCCAGCCCCACAAGGCTCAATTTAGCTAAGCTACCACCGACGCACCGCAATTTCATTCATTGAGGACTTACCATCAAGTCATGGCCTGGAGAAGAATTTAAAAAAATCCGTTCAGTTACGGATGGATAAAAGGGAGTAGAGGTTTAATGCCTATTATGACGAAAAAGGACGCTGCGCCTGCGGTTTTATTGAAAACAATTAAATGTAAATGCATCAAAAGTTGTTTGGCTGCATGCAGTTGCAGAAAATCTGGATTGCATTGCTCTTACCAAGATGATAATGATCTAGACACAATTTCAATCTATGAAGATGAATCAGCTGTAGATCTTTATATGCCACCCAAACGAGTCCGATTGATAACGTAATTGATTCACTTGACAGCTATACACTTGTCAAATTTTATTTGTACCATTTCAATTCTCCATATAGCTAGTTCTGATATAAACTGTTAGGCATGATAAATGCCGCTCAGAATACTGTTTGGTTTTTTTTTTGTATGTGTATTACTTTAAGCATAAATTGTTTATTAAAATAGCTCATTAAAAAATTGATAATTTTCTATAACATATTTCCTATATTTTTTCCATAGTTCTATTGGTACGATGTTCCTTTAACGAAAAGGACATATAATGGTTGTTATTTTTTATTAAAATTCCTTGTTGAAAGGAAAATTTTACTTCAGTCTCATGTACAAATATTGAAATCTTTTAAAAAATCAAGTCCATTTATTCAAATGAAATATGCGCATATTCGATTTTTTTTATAATGTAGCAAAATTCTTTGGTATTGAGCCTAAACTTACTTTTAAGGCTTTACAAATATAATAAATGACGATATCTACAAGTTTCATAATAATTATGATCCCCTAAAACAATGATTTCTTTTTTAATTATTGGGATTTTAAGTGGTGAAAATCTCTTTTGGCGAAATTCAAGATTTTACGCCATTTTTCGAACAGCGTAGCTCCGTCACATTCTATCGTATGGAACACAAAACAGAACCATTTTATAGAAAAAAATATTTTAAACAAGTTTGGTATTCACAAAAACACTAAAAAATACACTGGGAAAGAGCTGTAGATTAAAAAATAAAACATTGTATTGTCGGGTGAAAATATTACTTTTCTTGTGTTTCTGTACATTTCACCCTTCTTAATGGAATCTATAAGAAACTTATTTTTGATATGTGTATTTCATAGGGAATTAAATTTCCTACAATTTGTAAAGTACTACTTTATTCCTTAAATGAAGTCTTATGTGAGTTACGGTGATAGAAAGTCGTTGGAACGTAATATTTTTTCGAAACACTCGATTTTACACCCTTTTTGCTGCTTCTTAGCTCTTTAACTGTTTGTCGTAGAAAAACACTTATGCGACGGAATTTGAAGAAAATTTTATTTTCTACAACTTTGTGTCGAAAAGTTCTATTTAAAAATGCTTAGGAAAAAAGTTATGGGCCAAAAACTAAAAAATGGGCGAAATTTCGAACGTTTTTTCAAAATAGCGGAAAAAGCAATAGAACGAGGATGACGAAAACTCACATTTATTACTACCTAAGGGTCTCACACAACATATAAAAAAATCAGCGATACCGGACCTTTTGTATGGTAAACCCCCTTTTTGAGTCTCTATTCACTGGACTAAAAGGATGTAAAGGCAATATAAAATAAAATAATTTCCATGGTTAATCAACAATGCCGAATTGAAGTCAAAAAGGTTAAGCATCAATATGAAATATTGCAATTGGTGAAAGTGAACTGCACATCGTTGGAACTCACTTGGCCGCTGGCATCTTTAACGAAAATGATAATTATTAAATGTTTCACCCTAATCCCCCCCCCCCCCCCTTTCACTTTTATCCTTTCCAGTCCGGCAAAGCGAAAGTTATCTTCTTCATATAGCCATTCAGATTTTCCAAAGCTCGATTTTTAGGTACTTACTTCTAGACCTCAATGTCATCTTTCGCTATAAGCTCAACGACAGTTTCGGTGATCATTTCAAGAACTTTTCTGTTGATGTGTTCTGTTAGCGTCTTTGTGGGCAGTAGCCAAATTGTCTTCTTTGGTAGCTGCTGCATGTATTGGCAAAACTCTTACAATTTATCGCTCCTCGATTCGCCTTTGAACTTTATTTCCTTTTCTTTATTTTCGATTCTTTAACGCTATTTGAAATTGGTTGGTAAGAACTCTTCCCTGTTTCATCTGTTAACTGAACAATTGGAACAGTTTTAATAACCGAATCTTCATAATCGTAACGTTTCCGTTTGTTATTTTCAGGAACAGTTTCTGGATGACGTTTCATTCCCGATACATTGTTTTCGACACATTTCGAGATTACATCGCAGCTTTTATTTTTCGTGTACCACATCCGTCTCTTATGCCTAGTTTTGTTCACTTTTGTAGGCATATTTAACTTATAACATAACTAACTAACTAACAATTTTCTTTTATAAAACTAAAAAGCATCTTGAATATTCAAGAAAAAACAATAACCAAATACAATTATTAGGTTACGGTTATGTGTTATATTACAAACATTTAGTAACAGCTCATGTTAATAAATGTAACTTTAATTATAAAATATTATTTTGGCATAATAAAATATTCCTCAATAAATTTTAGAAAAAAAAAATCATTTCTTTTCATAAAAAAATAAGCAAAGATTACTTTGACATAATTAAATATTCCTCAATAATTTTTAGGCTTAAAATATATTTTTCACTTTTTATGAAAAAAAAAACCAACAAAACTATTTTTTGAATGGTATTGGTAACTGAATATGGCAACCAAATAGGCAAATATGATTGTTTACATTTCTAGTCAATCGATCTATCTATTACTGGAGTTATTCATAAGTTTTCTAAATAAAAATGCCAAAAAGTTTAAATGAAGCATTCCGTTTATTAATTAGAATTTTTTTTCAATCTGTCTATTCAGATATTAGATTAATCATATATTTTAGAAGCTGTAATAATAACTTAATAGTTAACAGCGCTGTAAAGCGGCTCAACGATGAAAATAAAGTAAACCTTGGCTCGTTTTCGGAGGTACTTGGCCGCTAGGAAGGCTTATTTATCGCGCATTCATACAGCCAAAGGTAATATAGATTTTAATTAATTAAAAATATAAAAAGTTATTTTTGAAACTTCAAACCTATGAAAGGGGATGAATTGCGGCATTCTCAATCGTTTAGTAAAAATCGCATCCAGATTCATGGTCTTGTAAAGGCTGTAGGTCACTTCAAAAATTAGGTCAAAATTTGACTAAAACTGCTCGAAAGATTTCATTTTCGAAAATTTATATATTTTTTTTCTCCGCTGTTTTTGACTCTAGAATAACCATTTTTTTTTAATTGAAAGTAATCTACGAAACCTCTTTACTGTATTTTTTTTATTGTTCTACGAAGTTTAGTTTGCCTGGTAGAAAATAAAATCAATTTCGATGTTAACATAGCGAAATGTTTTCTGTATATATACATAACTGCCGTTTAGCCCTTGGCGTGATTTTGAGATTGGCGGGCGGAACGACCGTTCCGTCTGATATTGAAAAGTTGTTCTCTGCTTCAATATGATTGACTACCTGAAATTTAGCAAAACCAGTGGTTTGTCAGATTCGAACATTAATGTAGAAGAACTTGAGGATACAAAATGTTTGCACACCTTCCGTCATTCTGATAACATATTTGGCGCAAAAATGAAGATTCAACAGTCTTTGATAGTTTGGTACAGCTCTAGAACACGATGACTTGGTAACAGCCAGAAAAAAAAAACCCAAAAAACTCTTAGGTCAGTGGCACATTTTTGGTAATAATTTGGCGAGAAAATATAGATATAGCTACAAACCCTGACATTTTCAGGTCAATCACGATGATCTTGGAGAAACCAACCAGATTAATTATTTAGCAAGTTTGGCAATGCATTTGGCGAAAAAATGAAGACATTAAATAATCATAAACAGACCTACCGCGATATCCTTGAATAAATTATTTTTTAAATAAATAATGTAGTTTCTAAATATAATGGCAAAAGAATAAAATAAACATTTCAAATTTGAATTATTTTGAGCTTAATTTAATTTCTTAAGCCAATGACAACGCGAAAGAAAAAAAGCTATCGGATTTGAGCGAAAGTGGTGTATTTTTTTCCAGATATTTCGAATTTTCTCTAAAAATAGAACAAATATGAAAAAACTAAGCCTCAGGTGCACACGTAGGTATTAAAAGGAATCTATATTAAAAATTTCGAATTTTTTAGAGCATTCTAAGTAGGTGTTTTGCGATCCACAGACATACATACACACAGACAGACTCTTTCTTTTATTATTATAGATTAGTACTAAATACAAATAAATTGTTTGAAAAAATTATTATAGTTCACGAGGGTTAATTAAAATATATTTAGTAGTTTCTAGTCATTATTGTCAAAATTGGAATTTTGTAGTTGGTTTTTGCCACATGGCCAAAATTTAAAAAATTTAAATTATTTAAAATCCAATGCAGTTATTTTTTTTCTGTATTTTCCCGCATTGTATGAGTATTAAAGATACAAATATATTTTTTCGGGATGAAAAAAAAACATACATTACAAGGTTAAGGTTGTGTGTAAGGTGGAACGCTACAATAAGTATGATATTTTGAGGCTTACAGTGCATTTCATTGTTTCAAAATTTCGAATCTTCTTATTGGAAATGAATTATTATGCTGGCCAATGTGATTCTTACATTAATCGAATTATCTTAAATTTTTAAATATTTGTGCAATTTAAATATTTTACACTGAAAAGTAGTACGTTTCTTTTACACCACTTTTCCGCGTACAGTGCGAAAGACTTGAAGTGTTAGATAAATGTCTACAATCGTAATGCAATTTAGATTCGGAAGGTAAATTGAAAAGTCACTTAGTGTTTCGAAAATAATTTAGTTTGGGCTCGGCGATTGACACCCATCGGAGGCTTAAAACAATTTAAAAAGACAATCAATTATAAATTTCTAATTAAAATGTTGCACATGATCAGCTACAAGTGTTTTAGATGACATAGGTGTGACTTAAATGGGACAGGAAAGGCATTTACAGTTTCAAGAAAATCACTTTCGATTTGATATGATTGGCACTGGGTGTCATGTGTCCTGTCCACAGGTTTCGGTTTAAAAAAAAGCTTATATTAATGATAGGTTTGACTTTATGGGTTGATCTTTATCTAAAAATAACGGGAGGTATATTAGCTGGTTAGTTTTTTTATGCCTGTGACTGATATCAACACAAGTAAAAGCCGAAAGCAATTTCAAGAGTTCAAAAACTGTCTACGTAGATTTGGAGAGGTACACTGTAAAAAAACAGAATTTTTGCCACATATTAACAGTGTTTTCTTCTGTATTTGATTGCAGGGAGCTGTAAACTTATTTTATATAATTTTCTGTATTTTTTTCATCTTGCTCATACTCCGATGACATGATCTTGTAGTCAATGTTTATCTTTTCTACTAAGCGGGACATTTAAACTAGATCATGGCTGAATCACATGTTCTTGAAAATTAAAGCACCATGCAGAGGCTACACCTAACACAAATGTCGAAGTCTTCCTAAGGTCGGCTACCAGCTCAACCCAGCTTCCAACTTTCTGATTTAAACGGACGCCAGCAAATTTGTTTCCTCGCACTTAAACTAAGTTGTTCTTTGAACACGCTATTATAAATAGACTTTTATCTAAAAATATCTCGCGGAAAGGATAAAATTTACAAAATATGATAAATTAAATTAATGAAAAGAACAAGCTAAAAACAGTTACTTTTTAAGCCTACATCCATCTTTTATTTCTCGAAATTCTACAAAAAAAAGACACGAGAGATGCCACAACAAAGAAACAAACTTATACAAAAACAATTATTTTAAACTTGGTAGGCACGCGACAACACAAGGAGCGGTACTCCGCCTAACTCACTTTAAAGAGACGATAAAACTACCTCAAGTCGTAATTCATATTCATACGCTTTTAATAAGTCGCGAACCATAAACGGAAGTTCTTACTGTATTTAAAACGGAAGTTCTTATTGTATTAAAACGATTATAGCGGATATTAACACCATCAAAGATTTTAGACACTTTTAAAGACCATCAATTACATATTTCCCATTGATATTTAAATGAAAACAGTCCAGTAATTGTCGTAAGTATTTCAGTTGATGGCATAGGCGTGACTTTAATGGATCAGCGGCATTTCCGCTTTGAAAAGCCCCTTTAGCTTTGACATGACTGACTTTGGTATCAGAACATAGTTCCAAGCAATTTATAAAGATCATCAATTATGAACCATCCATAATTTCAATAAAGAAAAATTTATAAAAATGATTTTTGTGACTTAATGGGCTTGTCTTAATCTGGAATACGACCAACGTATAATAACTGGTAAAAATCTTTTTTTGTTTGGTTATGAATAACAAAAATGCAATTAAAGCCAAGTCCATCAATTATAAACTGTCCACACATATATAGAATAAAACTAAAATATCCGCATGTTGTTATTTAGAATCTTAAGGTTTGGTAAGCTATATCACAGTTCTTTTATAACTATTTAAGTCGGGCAGAGTAATTTCAGAAGTTCATTCAGAAGATAATTTTTAATTGTCATCAATTATAAATTGTTCGCTGACATTTAAATTTAACAATTAATTAGTATTAGTAACAATTAACAAGTATTTAAAATTTCCTGGGTGGTATTTGAATGGGACATTAACTGTTTCAGAGAAACACCTTAGTTGGACTATAACTTGAATTGATTTTGAAGGAAGTTCTAAATTATTTAAGAACACCATTAATTAGGAAAAGTCCACGGTTAAGATCTTTTGATTAATACTACATTTGAAAGGCTTGTCATAATCTAAAACACGAGTAACGTGTATTCACTGGCACCACAATACCAGTAGGAGCCTACAAAATATATAAAGATCATCAATTATAAACTGTCCGCACACGTTAAAAATGATAGATAAAAGTATCCGTAGGTAGTTATTAAAGAGCACTAGTTCTTTTATAAGTTAAAACAGAATTGAAAATTTGAAAGTTTCGAAAGCTTATATATTGGAAGTATTATAGTGGAATATTAATACGTACTTTTAGAGTTTTCAAAACAATTTTACAAGACAATGTACTAGTAATTGTTTATTAATAATATTCAAATCTGTTTGACCTTATACCAAATTAATGTTTTAAACATGTTCTCTGGGTGGATTCGCAAATAATTTATCATGGAACTTTTTACATCCGCGGAAGGATCTTCTCCATAGTATTTTTCTATTTACCCAACTTAGATTGGCAAGGAGTGTATAAACTGTCCACTGATTTTCAATTAAAAGCAGTTATATTGATGATCGTTGGGACTTCGTATGGGCTTGTCTCATAACAAGAATGTATTTCGCTTGGTTTGAAAATCACTCAGGTGGGGTTTTGACTGACGTAAGATCTTGATACAATTTGAAAAGCGCCGAGCGAAACCACTTGCATTTCATCACTATGAAGACTCAACGTATGTTCAGCGTAATGTGCTGCTAAGTCCATAGATATTCAGAGAGAGAGAGATAACTGAACTGCAGGTTAAGGCATTGCAGTTTTTTTTTTATTACTTTCAGATTAAACGTGGTCTGTCAATACTTAAGGTATAAATAAATATTCATGGCAATATGGGATTGTTTAACTCGAGCCTAATGATTTTCAACTCGCAGGCGTGGTTGTAATTTTACCCTTTCAGTCCCAGTGATTCCATTTTGCATCATCATGTTTCTGATCATTGCGTGATGATATCTATTGTGATTAACAGAAAATATTTTCTAACAGAAAAAGTTTGAAGAATTAAATGATGTGCATTTTAATATCATAAATGGCTATAGACGATCAGGAAAAAAATTCTAAAATGATGATGCCAAATTGTCTTTGGGACTGAAAGGGTTAACGTTATGGCATTTTTGAAGATATTATTGAATTACGTTGAATTTATTATAACGATTTGATGTCCAGATACACTGCGAACATTTCGTGTACATTCGGAGTTTTAAAACAGTTTCGATAAATTTATAGCCTTTTTTTAAAACTAGTGTACAGTTTATAGCTTTTATCGAAAAAAAAAGATGAAGGGAAAGTAAGTATTTTCTAGTACAATTATTTCATTACGTTTAACAGTGAAAAAGTAGATTCGCACGGTTTTAAACATGGTCCTTTTAAAACCATCCCTTTTTATAAAAAAAATCTTTTGGCAGCCCAAAACTAAGAACACATAACAAGGAATTCAACATCATTTTTCCAACCTACACTAAAACAAATCTGCAAATCGTATTTCAACAACTCATTACTCTTTGAAGAATAACTGAGACAACATTGCGAATAGTAATTTTTCTCAAGAAACTGAAAAAGAAATCTTCCCCAGAAGTTGTTACATTTTACGTTCACGTTTATATGTTTGAAGAGAAATGAGTTGATTGATGGTTTTCTTTTTCTTTTTTTTTTAATAGAGTAAAAAAAATCATTGAATACTTTGTCTTTGTTACAATGCGCCTCTATTGGTTGGTTGGTAGACATATTTTTAGGCTTATGTGCTTGTTCAGAGACAAGTTAGTAAAATTAAAAGAAATATTTTAAGATCACATTGAAATACAACTTGTTAAACATGGCAGCATACTCTCCAATTTTATGATCTTAAGATTACGGCTTTTATAAGTTGAGAATAACACAATTTAAAGAAGACCTGGCGTTGCAATGGTTAGGGTGTTAGCCTTTGGAGCTACTGGGACGCGTTCGAATCCCGGTAAGGCATGGATGATTGTGTTTGTCAATAAATGTCTAATTGTTTGTGTCGTCCTTCTTTGTGTGTCTCCTGTGACTGTCTCTTCTGGCGAGCGGGGTAACGGGCAATAAAGCTTATGCTCTTCCCCTCTAGAGGGCGCACTCATTTGTCAATTCATTTAAAATGAAGTCATAGAAATATTAAATAGTCTTGCACGTGTACAGAAATAGAGCAATTACTAAATCCTCATACTAAATCTCATAAAATCAGCTTTTTGCATTTTAAATTTGCAAGAAATATATTTCTTGTAATATGTTAAATGCCCATAAAGTTTTGTTTGCTTAATATCAGATAAAGTCGATGATAAAAACTAGCTAAATGATATAAAATTCTTTTTAAAGGGACACCGGTACCCATATAAATTGGTCCAAATACCGATATTTCAGTATTTACTTATTATTATTTACAATATCTACTGAACATTTACTGAAATTTTCATAATGATATGTTCTGTAGAAATAAAGTTATTAAATATTTTCTGGAGTCATTCCTCTAAATTTGAATGCGTATTTCGCCTGCTTTCAACCATTTTTTTCTCTGTTTCGCGTTTTTCAATTCTTGTGTTTTATAAATTATTCTAATGCTTTTTCGCTAATTAAGTTAGAATTTTGAAATTTGTAACATGTGTTTTTAAATATGTGATGCACAAAATTGTGCGTGGAATAAGGTATACTATGGATAGTTGTTGTTTTTTTAATTGAATTCAATAATTTGTATTTTTTTCTTTTTGTGATTTTCAGTATAAATGCATGTTTCTTTTTAACTGTAGCCATGCACAGTCCTTGAACATGTAGTACTAAAAACAAACTATAAAAGTTTAGTGGAGTTTTTCTCAAAATTGAAGGAGAAGTAGCGTTTTAAAAAAGTTCAAAATTTTGACTTTTTTTAAATAACTGAAAGACTACTTGTAAATATATGTTTTTATTGAATTAAAAAAGAAGAAAGTGTTTATTAAGACTGAACAAGTGTTATTTAGAGTGAAAGTGTTTATTTAAAGTGAGAAGTATTTATTTAGAGTTTCAGAAAATGTTTACCCTACTAAAAATGACCCATAGAGATCGGTACAAAAACCTACCGACATCAATACAACTCTATCGATTTCTATGGATGCACCTACCGACATCGGTACAGGCTACCGATCTCTATAGATGTCGGTACCCTACCGGTTTTATTCTCTACTGATATCAATACAGATCCATAGACATCAATACAGGAGATACCGGTAGGCTACCGATCTCTATGGATATCTATAGACTTCTACAGATATCAATAGGAATGTGATCAGTAGGATTCCGGTTCTTATGGATATCCAAAGAACTGTACAGATATCAATAGACTTGTGATAATGTTATTTCGATCTCAATGGATACCTATAGACCTTTACAGATATCAATAGAAATGTGATCAATAGGATCTTTATATTGAGTACCTGGGTAATGTGGTTTCGGTTTGAATCACATTCTTTTAATAGTAATTTCTTAATCCCACCATTGTTAAACCCTATACAGACACTTTAAAACTGCCCCCCCCCCCCACTTTTAAGATACCTCTCTTTTATTGAAAATAAATCAACAAATAAATGTAAAACATGTACTTTTACAAAGTTGTTTTTATTATCTTAAGTGCGGTTAAAAGTTGTCTCAAGTATATACTCTGCCATTTTCAAAATTCAAAACTTTTTGAATAAAAAACACTTGGTTTTTTTTTTTAGAATGTGCAAATCAAAAATATATATAAAACATTTAAAGGGTTTAGTGACTGACCCCTCATGCTCAAAGTCCATCGTAAAAAAAAAGTAAATTATACTGCATAATTAAATTTAATCTTGTTATCTCAATTTCCTTAATCGGTTAAATTACCATTAAAATCAAAATTTTTCCAGCCAATTTACTTGGATTTTAAAAATGTTTTTGTTGAAAAAACCTTATCTGAAAGAAATATTATGATCATAATTTTAGAATTTAGAGTCCAAAATTTAAACTTATATACTAATTAAACTTGAATAATTTATATATTTTTTTAAATTATTAGAATTTTTTGAGTTAGTGGTCAAAATATTGTAAAATATAAGAAAGAAATCGTCACGTTGGGATCATATCGTTCTTAAGCCTACTAATGAATGTTGCCTAATTAGTAATTTAGAGCTAATTTTAGCAATTTTTATAACGTATTTAGTACTCTTATGAATATTTTATCCCTAGCTATCAAATTTTAACACATTTTATCTATGTTTATTTATAGCTTTTACATAACATTTCATTTTTATGGTAGTTGCACGTGTTAGGTATTTTTCCCGTTTATTATGTTAGAGCAAGAAATAAATGTATATTACCAACCAACTGATTTATTCGATTAAGGAATATAACATTTAAAATAAAATCAAATTGCCAACATTTATTTCTTGCGAGATACTTTTGTTTTATTAAAATAGTCACGTGAAAGCTTAGAAAGTGGAAGTTCAGTTTAAACTTTTACATTGTTATTAGAATGTTTATCACTAATTAGAATGAAATGTACCAACTATTAAAAAAATGCATCCTAAATAGTCAAATGAATACAATATTTTACTATATTAACTGCCCTTAATGATGTATATTATAAACAAAAAGCTCCAGAAAAATGTAAAACATAAATTGATATAACAAGTCAAATTTCATGAAATATGCATTGAAATGAATTTATTGCATTTAAAAGTATTATTGTTAATTTAGTACAACAAGCCATCATTTCCGAAATGATATGCAAATGTTTTAATAGATTTTTGATTTCGATAAAATAAAATATTCATTATCTTGGCGATACTGATAAAAGAATTTGCATTCTTTGGGAAACATCATTGAGTTTCTTTTGGTTACGAACTTTACATAAAGTCATGATTGCTTTGTTGAAAGTTAGATTAAAATGAATGCACGTTATTCACTGACAATTTAAAATAAATTAAAAACAACAAATATTATTTTGGGAAAGCTATGCAAAGAAACCCACCAAGTTACCAAAGACTACACCTGAGCTTCAAATTGAAAAATACTTTGACTGCTTTGTCTTAATATAAAGTGATTTTTTTTAACTCAAATGTATTTAGCATGGGATAAATACAATGAAAAAAGTTAAACCAGCCCATATAATAAAAAGATTAAAGTAAATATAAAGTTCCTGTTGTAAATTCTTGAATTACATTCCAAAGCGAATTCTACTAACTGTTAACCTTAACCTCTTACAAAATTTGTTTACAATTTACCGGGTTTTAATGACTTTAAAAAATATGTTTAAGCCATCGTTTAATATAAAAAAGTAATTAGTAGGCAATAAGAAGTATAAAGAAAAGAAAGGTAAGTTATATTGATTGCAACATTTTTATCTTAAATACGAGCAGATTTCTTTTCGGCTGAATCTTCCCGCATGACGCGAATAACATTACGCATGTGTTTTGCGCGGCTCGCAGAATAAATGTTTTTAAAATTAATACACTTATTTTAAAGATGAGTTCAAAAGATCGAGGGTATTACATTTAACTTTAAAGAAAACATACTGTTGTGAAATAGTTTAGTTTACACTTCACCAAATACAATTGTTAGTAGTTTTGTTTGAATTGTTTATGTTATGAGATGTGTTTACAAATTTCTTATATAATAGAAATTTTCAAGAAGAATATCACTTTGTTAATTGTAACACATTGTTTTAAGTAATGTAGTGATTTTTTTAATTTGGTGGATATTGAATTCGTATAAAAGAATCCTAGAATTTGTTTGTCATATTATTAGAAATACCTAAGGTTATATAATACTTATACCTTTTTTTTTATTCTTTCTTTTTTAGCTTCAGTTTATCATCATGTAATACTTGTATAACTTTAAGATTAAGATTATCTGGGAGACGGTTTTCGATTTAATTCGCCCCAATTAAACTTAATTTTTTAAAGTTATGCACTGATGCGAATGTAAGCCTTCATTGTAAGCTGATCAATAGGGATAAATTCTGGATGCGCTTCCGCAGCTGGGCCAATGGCAAACCTATAGCACGCTGTATACCACGCTTGGCTACCTGTCACCAAAATCTACACAGATAGAGGTCCTCTGTTTTCTATTTAAACAAACCCCTGCAAAAACTGAAACAGCATTTAGCAAGTAAGTGTGGTAGTTTGATAATTCAAAAATTTTAATTGTGAAAGTAATCTTTCAAAAATTGACTGCAAAATCTCTAAAATTGAGATTTTCTGGCAGAAAAGAAATTCGAAAACTTTAGTTGAAATCTCGATTCTTGCATTTTTAAATATCTATGAGCTGAGTTCTGTGCTTTTTTTGTTTTACAATTATATTTTTATAATGAGTATTTATATCCAATGCCAAATACGGCATGTGCTGTTACATACAACTTAAATTTGATTACTTTTATCATGTCCAAATCTCATATGAGTTGATAACCATAATGCCAAAGTTGGTTAATCATATAATTATTTGAACCAATCAGGGTGGAAAAAAATCATGATTTTTTTGAAAAAATCAAAAAAATCGGATTTATTTGATTTAAATCGGATTATTTTGATTTAAATCAGATTTTTTTTTGATTTTTTTAATATTTTGCATACTAACTTGCGTATTCTTGGGGATTTGATTATGGACTTTTTAATTATCACTTAAAACATTAATATACACATAAAATGAAGAATATTTCAAATTATAGTTTTAAAAAACTATGAATACTACTAATAAATGGATTATATTTTATTGTACTACAACCCGAACTATTTAAACTAACAGTCAGTTTTTAAAAAATCAGGGTGGAAAAAAATCATGATTTTTTAATCGAAAAAATCAGATTATTTTGATTTAAATCAGATTTGTTAATTTTTTTAATACTAGTTGCATACTATCTTGCATATTCTTGGGAATTTGATTACTGACTTTTTTACATGTCACTTAAAAAATTAATATACGCTTAAAATAAAGAATATTTCAAATTTATTCTTTTAAAAACTATGAATACCAATAAATGGATTATATTTTTAGTTCTACAATTTGAACTATTTAAATTAACATTCAGTTTTAAGAACTGTAATAGCAATAGACATACTTTAGATATAAGTAAAATTAATGTTGAAAAATGCTAGACTGAAACCTAAATTTATCTTAAAATACTAATCGTAATAATAACCAAATCTTGATCTTATATTAAAACTTATGATTTCACATATAGAATACCAAAAATGGAATAGAAAAGGACCAAATTACCATGATGGCATTTCATAAATTTATTAAGAACTTAATACAAAAATACTAATTTTTGCTGCCTTTTCAGCACCCAACCTATTTCTTACAAAAAAACTATTTCTTAAAAATGCATTCTTAACCAATTTCTTAAAAATGATTTAAATCAATGATTTTTTTTAAAAAATCATGTGATTTAAATCTTGATTTAAATCATAATTTAAATCAAGCTGATTTAAATCAATCCACCCTGGAACCAATATCAGTTCCAATTCAAGTTTCATCCTATATTGTTCCCTTTTTTATATATGAAGGTATATCGCATTGTGGCAGAAAAGAGACCTATCGCAAAAATACTAGCTTTTCAAAAAAAAAAAAAAATGGTCTGAAATTTATTTTTTCCATCGCATTTATGATAGAAAAATAACTATTCGCAAACTGCATTCCAACTATTCGAACAATAGATTTAATTTTTGCTTTAATATCGCTAGATATTTAAATTTTGAATATTATAGCACTTACAATTCAAAAGGTCATTTATGTGATAGATCACTTTTCTGTGTACACTGGTATATATTGAATTTGAATTACACGCATGTTTCTCGAATATTGTATGAGCCAATCTTTGGTTTTCGGTGATAGCCTTAACGATCAAAAGTTAAATATTTAACTGGACATCACTATAAATAAAGTTGGTAAGTTATCGGAAGATCTCTGCCAGCTGTACAGTCAATTGTTCGACGGATAAAGGGCTAGTGATCCATATTCTATATAGATAAGCACCTGCATTGCAAAAAAATAAAAAATAAATAACTTTTTTTAGGGAAAAATAATGCAAATATAGTTGAACCTCAATTATCTGACCCTCTTTAACTGGACCTCTCTGTTAACCAAGCAGTTCATTAAAAAAAGATCTTCAGCATGATAATTTCCAGTTTACAAAATAGTCTAGTTTTGCAGGTACTGAAATCTGCAAACTTTAATGATTCAAAAATCAGGAAATTCAGGAATAATGAAATCCTGATCCTGTGGTGATTTTAAGATAGCAAAACTTCAAACCTAAAAAGGTTTAAAAAATTTGGCAATAAATCCTAAATTCGTGAGACTTTGTAAGAATTAGGGTATATCATATAAAACAAAAACTATGCACTTTTCATAAAGTCAGAAACTAAAATTTATGTTCTAGAGCACTTTTTGTCTTTCAGCCAGTCTAAGTTTCAGACATTTAACACTAAAATTCAATGTTTGCGACAACAAAATTGGTGCTGAATCATACATTTGCAGATTTGAGGTCCAAGGACTTCCGTTACTCCTCTGTAGTTTTACTATTAATTTAAGGAACATTTTCTAATTCTTTTATCAGAATTTTTGATTATCCGACCTACCTCTGGTCCCAATCAGGTTGGATAATCAAGGTTCTACTGTATGTGATTAAAAAATTGTAAATAATTAAAAGTAATTTTCATAATCAATAATTGTTTATTCTTGATGTGTTTGTTTCATTTTCAAAGTAATATTTATTAATCTCCTCAAAGATAAATGATTTTACAGGATTAATAGAGTAAGTTAACCGCAGATATCTGTATGCTGCACATTCAATCGGCCAGGGTATATCATCTATAGGGTAGAGAGTAGACTGTGTGTGGCATTAGCATGCGTGTAACTATAGAGTGATTCAACTATTACGCTCTTTGGGAAATTTGCAAACAGATATCTGTAGAGGTCAGTTTCTTGTACGGGAATTTGGCCAATGGGCATCCCTAGAGGACGTACGGGGAATTGGCCAACGGACATCTGTAGAGGTTTTACAGGGATTTGGTCTACGGATATCCATAGAGGTCAGTAGGCTGTACGTGGATTTGGCCAACGGACATCCGTAGAGGTTGTACGGGGATTTGGCCTACGGATATCCGTAGAGGTCAGTAGGTTGTACGTGTTTTTGGCCAACGGACATCCGTAGAGGTTGTACGGGTATTTGGTCTACGGATATCCGTAGAGGTCAGTAGGCTGTACGTGTTTTTGGCCAACGGACATCCGTAGAGGTTGTACGGGTATTTGGTCTACGGATATCCGTAGAGGTCAGTAGGCTGTACGTGGATTTGGCCAACGGACATCCGTAGAGATTGTACGGTTATTTGGCCTATGGATATCCGTAGAGGTCAGTAAGCTGTACGTGGATTTGGCCTACGGATATCTATAGAGCTGATCTCTATGGATGTCCGTTGGCCAAATCCACGTACAACTTTTTTTACGGATCTCTACGGACCATTTTTAGTAGGGTATTTAGTTTATTTAAAGAGAACATTATGTAAAACCACTATAATTTACAAGTTTGTTATTATTTCTAGAAATATGTTATGGGTATCGTGTCCCCTTAAATATACTTATTTCTTTCCTAGTCCATTATTTCCATTGACTCAGATACATACATTATTTTGAGATAAGTATATAAAGGTCAAAGCATGAAGTCTAATCTTTTGTCAGTGATTCGTATTTTTTAATCCCAGGATTAGTCCTTGTTTCGCGTGACATGTTAATACAGTTGCAGTCACAGTTTGTTAGGGGCCTTTTGTTGGTTTCAAAGTCTTCTTGAGGATTCGTCAATTAATACAAGAATATTGTGCAATTGTAAATGAATTGTAATAGTAAAGGTGGCCAAAAGTCGTTAGAAAGATTTCCGGAAAAATGTCTTGTTTCATTGAAATATTAATGGGAAGAAGAGTGAAAGGAAATTCGCCAATGGAAGTTATCCAATTTTTATATTTAGCAATTCAAATGTTATATAGGTATGGAATGAGTTAGTTACTTTCCATTCTTCTTTGTGAAATGGATTTATCTAAATTTGAAGAATCAGAATACCAAGGCCATTTTTTTACACAAATCTGTTATAAGTATCGTATTTCACATAATTCAACCTCTTGAACCTTGCTTCTGGGACAGACGTGCCGTTAAATCTGTGAGTCCAAAGTCCCGACGGCGGCGTCAGCGTACGATGTCGCTCAAAGTTCCATTGGGTGCCCACTCAGGTGTCGACCTCTTCACTTGACCAGGGTTCCAAACTAAGAGGTGCTATTGGCTGTGTTAAAGCTCCTAAAGGAGGATAGAAATGGGCAGCCGGAAACGATTACATTACCATTACCTTGCTTCTGGAACTTAAGTTGTCAACTTATACATTTTATTCACAATTTCTGCTCTTAAATTATTACTGACACATATAAAGATCTCAACATCAACCTAGACATTAGTGACAAGTGTTATTTTAAACTAGCTCTAGTTTTGCTATGCAGATACAGAAGTGCTTATAAAATATATCATCCTCAGTTAACTTTAAAAAACAATATGAATAAATCAAAAGCCAACCCACGTTTACGACTTAAAACAATAAAGAGTATAATTGATCACTGACATAAGTCCCGCAGGGGCGACGTGTAAGTCGCACCCATTCCTGCATTGAAGCAATAAATTGACGATAACGTACAACTACTTTGACAACTCGGTTACCTCCCAAAATGCAGTTCACACATACCTACGTACTTAAGAAGCATTTTCGTTGGAGGAATCTGTATTTAAATAATCGTGTAACACATTTGAAACAGATTGACCAGGAAGACTATTTGTCCGGAACAATTATCTATTGGAATATTAAATTAATTTTAGTTTTGTGGTTGGAAGGCACGAGGACTAAAATCTTTGTGTGCTGTAGCGTAGATAGAAGAATGGTACTCCACCAATGAAGCCAGAGAGTAAAAAAAAAACGATTTATTGCACGCCTTCAGAAATTACCAACTGAAACTTAAAACAAAAGAGTGAAATCCACTCCAGTTGGAGAAGTGCATTTTCGACACTAGAAAGGAGTGAATATTAACTCAGACTGAGTTAAAATCACTCGTTTGGAGTGATCATGTTGGAGGTTTAACACTCATAGGATCCACTTCTTTCGGAGAAGTGCATTTTCAAGACAGGAGGAGTGAAAATTACCCAGATTGAGTCAAAATCTCTCGTTTGTTTTAAGAGTGTACATGTGATAAGATTTAGATAAGTTACTACATACTAGTATCAGGGAAATAATGGAGACTTTGACTACACTCTTAAAACGAACGAGCGATTTTAACTCAGTCTGAGTTAATTTCACTCCTCCAGTCTGGAAAATGCACTTACCCGGAAGGAGCGGATTCTTTGTGTGTTAAGCCTCCGACAGGATCACTCCAAACGAGTGATTTGAACTCAGTCTGAGTTAATATTCAATCCTTCCCAGTGTCGAAAATGCACTTCTCCAACTGGAGTGGATTTCCCTCTTTTGTTTTAAGAGTGTAATATTTTTATGTTTCATTTTAAGAAAAACGTCTCTGTAATTGTCACCTAGAACTGCTTCCACACTAGATTTTTAAAAATCCAAAACAATTTTAAAACTTAATTTTTAGTTGTGATTTAAACTTTTTAAAAGCCAAAATCTGTAAAATTCATTGATTCCCAGTCCCAAATTCAAATGACAGTCTTTGTCGTTTCCGCAATTATTCTGCAGTTAGGAAAATAATTATGTAAAATTGCCTGGATTAGATCCTAGCATATGTTCGGGACACATTTTACACATTTTGAAACTATCGCCAAAGCTTTAACTGGCACAAGCTTCTTATTTTTAAATAACAACGTAAAAAATGTAAAACACCGATATTTTCGAAATATTTCACAATAGCACATCACGAAACAAGTCCAAATTGCATCAATAAATAAAGAAATGTAAATAAAGCTAATCAACTTCAAATGTAAAAACACCAGAACTATGCTATTTTCTTTTTTCACGAATATTGAAACCTTTCCTCACTTAACAAGATAAATTATAGATAACGTACGACATTTTTCTTAAACGTAATAAGCAAATCATTTACAATCGTTACCTCCCTGTAACCATTGTTTCACATTCCTTCAAATGTGATTTTTTTTTACCAATAGCCCATTATTCTACAAGTATTTAAAAGAGCTAAATTAGCCTACTCTCCTTTACTTAAATACTCAATTTAAATTTGTATCCCAAAGCAACTATGTTTTCAATAGTAATTGTCACCTAGAACCGCTTCCACCACACCTTTTGGAAAAATAAAAACTTCAAATTCAGCACTTAATTCTAATTTAAACTGTTAAAGCCGAAATTGGCAATTTTTAATTATTTTCTTACCTCAAATTAAATTAACAGTCTTTATTGTTTTTTTACATTTTTTTGCAATATAATTACATTTTGCAATACAGTATACATTTTTTTGCAAGAATAATAATATAAAATTTCTTGGGTCAAATCCTAACTACTTTCAACCTAGGCTAGTTTGTCAGTAAACTAATAGTGAACTCTTTCCTCTGTTAGCAAGATAAACTACAGATACACTCTTAAAACAAAAGAGTGAAAACCACTCCAGTTGGAGAAGTGCATTTTCGACACCCTAAAGGCATGCATATTTTCTCAGACTGAGTTAAAATCACTCGTTTGGAGTGATCCTGTCGGAGGTTTAACACACAAAGGATCCACTCCAAAAGGAGAAGTGCATTTTCCACTCTATAGGAGTGAAATCCACTCAGACTGAGGTAAATTGGGAGTGTTTGTTTTAAGAGTGTAACGTACGACATTTTTCTTAAACGTTACATACAAATCTTTTGACAAAATATTTACATCCCCGTATCCACCACTTTTCCGGCCTTCAAAGGAGATCTTTTAGCGACCCATTATAAAAATCATGTCACCCATTTAAAACCGATTAACCAGGAAGCTGATTCGTTTAAATAAATTAGCTGCTAATTGTGATAAGAGTTATGTATCTAGATGGGAAGATAGGGAGATGTGAACTAATATTTTGTAAGTTGCAACGTAGAAAGTAAGCAAGCTAACCATAATTTGAAGCATCAAATTATTTCTTGACGTTATACAGCTTCGTAGATAAGAATCACAAGTGTTCTCGATATACTCTCTCTGCTCCACTATACACTCTCAGAAAAAAACTTTCATTTTTGACGATTCATGAATCCTCAAACCTCATTTCGTTAATTTTGAGGATTGTTTCGTTAAACTATCACGTGATTTTTGAGTAAACGCGAATCCTTACTATCACGATCGTGATTTGACGATTCTGTATTTTGATTTTGAGGAAACTGAATCTCATTGTTGTACTTTAATGCTCAAAAATGAAGAAATATTTCTTTAGATTAGACGACATTCAAATCCTCCATAAAAATGACGATTCAAATTTCCTCACTTTGAGGAAACGAAAACTCGGCCAGTAACGGAATCGTCAAAATTTAGGAAAATTTCGTCGTTTTTGAGCATTCATTTTTGAGAGTGTGTTCATCTAGACCTTGTATATTTACTAGGCAAGCTTCGAAAACACTTCTTTACCCCATCCCTTCACCTGTTTTTCTAGGGAAAAAAGGAGGAGAGCGTCGTTCCTAAACCACGCGTTTGAGGTTCCATTGTGACTTTGACAGTTTAAACATAAGTAGGGGTGGGGAAAAAACAAGCTCACGCCGTTTCGGAGAAAACCACATGCGGGGTGGGGGAGGAAAATGCTTTCGAAGCTTACATTCAGGATAGACCGGGTATAGTGAGAGTTTACAATTGCTACGGACGAGAAAGTTTTTTAAATGTAACTTTGTACAACAGCTTTCCAAACCAACACATTTAATACCGTAAGATCTCCAATACGTAAGGACATGAGTAGTGTAAGCAACACTTACTAAAAGAGAAATCAGAGGAATAAAAATAAGCTTTTTTGAAAGATAAATGGAATTCCATTCCATGCTTCTCCGAGGTGGAGATGAATTTTGGATTTTCACTTCTTACGACAATTTTACAAGTCCACCATGAATATCGATAATCCAGTAAAACATCAAATCTGCGACAAAGTTTTAACCTTAAAAGCCGGGTCCATTGACAACTGTTTATTAAACGTGAGAAAAGTCTATGTCGATTTTATGTCGTACAAGTGTCGTCTTGTTAACCATTTAATGAATATTCACCGATATGGGCTTCTGGAGCCGTATGTATCACGTATCCGCAATATATCATGTTTAATGATTTTCCTTCGTCGTCGATGATCCGTTTTTGCATGGCCATTTTTAGCCCGCAGCTGCGTCGTAGGTTTAATGTTTTACTGGGTTATCGATATTCATGGCACACTCCTGAAATTATCGTAAGTAAAAGTCCAAAATTTATCTCCACTACGTAGATGCATGAAATGGAACTAAATTTCCCTTTAAATAAAGCTTTTTATCCCTCCGATTTCTCTTTTAGTAAGTGTTGCTTACACTACTCATGTCCTTACGTATTGTTGATCTTACGGTATTAAATGTGTTGATTTGGAAGGCTTTTGTACAAAGTTATATTGAAAAAAAAAACGTCTCGTCCTTAGCAATTGTCCGCCAGTGTATATCAGACTACCTACTGCTTGACGATAAGGAACTTTATGTCCATTCACAGGTCAATTCATTCAAACGTCACCAAGAACAATCTTCCGCTAAGCTCTTCAATTTATTTACCGAAAAAAGTGTAACTTTGGGCCGCACAGAAGTCACACCCTTTCTTTTGTTACCGCCATAAATTAAATAAAACGATCATTAAGACAACCCGTTACCTCCCCTTGTCTCCCCTTCCGCTGTCCTTCAAACCCCATCCTTTTAGCGAGTGACCCATTATAAAAACAAATCGTGTCGCACGTCTAAAACCAATTAACCAGGAAGCGGGTTTGTCCACAGCAATTAGCTACAAGTGAAAGTGATTAAAGAGCCCGTGTTACGGGGAAAGCCTTAACCCTCAGAGGGATACAAGTGTATAAACTCGTCAACTGACAGTCAGGTTTTCCAACAACATTCATAAATTTTAAAAAATTATAAATTTAACAATTTTATTACATTTCAATGTTTGAAAGATGGTAGAGTCCTTTATAAACATTCACTACGGAAATGTAATTTTAAAAATATTTAAGAAATTAAATTTTCAATATTTTTTTTGTAGTGGGGCGTGCAACAGTGGAAGTCAAGCCTTTGCAGACTCTTCTAAGTACTTCGAATTCTTTTCTGAAATTTGAACGCCATTTTTTGTGGTACCATCTTGGCAACGCCCTCTACCAATTTTGGCGCCCAGATTACAATGAATCTGAGCTCTCTGTAAATGTAAAGTATGCAGAGATTTAATTTTGCCGAGAGAACCCAAGCCAAATGGGCCCTCCAGGGATCTTTTACTTGCCCCGTAATCACATGACATGCGTGCCCAAGATTTTCCCATCCAGAAAATTTGACGACTCAGTCATACTTAGGAGATTGTGCTTTTTTTTTTCTAGCCCTTCAATAAACCCCTAAGGGTCAATTGAGGAAACCAAAAAAAATGTGCTATTGCATCAGATTTAAATTTTAAACTCATAAATAAACATTGATATATCTTCCCTTCTTCATTTCGACAAATAAAGAAATATATTTCAAATGTCTCTGTTGTTATTTTACTTTTAACAGTCCTCGATACTTAACATTTAAAAGTTTAACTGAATTATATTTTTATTCTGTTACAATGTCTTTTATTTTAAAAAAATTGCAGGAAAATTTAATTTTTATTATACAGTTTAAATTTTAATTACTTTATTTATAAATTTTACTGAATTTTTAGCAAGCCGTCGAATTATATCAACTTATTCTAAAGACTTAATAGTTCCTTGCCAGAAGGTAATTATTCTATACAAAAATAAAAAGGTCAAATCTTTTCGGCAATTTTATTACAGTCATAAAACTAACCTCGTTTTACAGCATCTTCAGGTCTTCATCTTTCCAATATAAGTACATTCCAAAACCTTAATTGCAGATTAACTTTAGCAATTTTCAATTAAAATATAATCCTTCCTGCAACCTAGAATTATTTTTAACTGACTTAAGTATATTCAAAAGGCTCTGAGGAAACTCCAATAACCCTTCACTAGGGAAACTAAGGTATTTTATTACAAAACATTTAACCGTATGTGGTGCAGATGTGCATCTAGGCTTACTCAATAGATAACTGGTAGCGTAATAGATAAAACTGTAGGTACATTTTATAAATAGACTTATAATTAAAAAAGTAAAATGATTTTAATGGAATTTACTATCTTTTAGTATAAAACAAGTAGGTTTGTAACAGAATCTGTCACTTAACCAGCTTCCTCGCAACACTTGCGTTTAACAGATAAAAAGGTGTCAAACACAGCTTTAATTCTATATTAAACATTTACATGCTAAATTTGACGAGTTTCATTATTTTATTTCGAAAGTTCAATAATTATTACTTATCGTTTGCAAAAATGAATTAATGTTTCAAAGAATAAATCTTTTTTTACTTCGCTTTTAAAAAAGAATGAAAACATTTCATATCAATATACAAAGAATCTCGTAGGAAATATATTTGACGTCGTTTCAAACCGATCGTTGTCGCAAAAATAAATTTATTTTAATTTATTGTTTAAAAGAATTAAAGTTTCTCAGTGATTGTTGTGATGGCAATGGTAATTCAATTCTAATAAAAATGACTTCCTATGCTTTTTAAATTAGCATTAAACTTTGAAGTTTTTTAAATAATTGAAGTACTTCGAATTCGAATTCTTTTCTGAAATGTTCAATGTATTCTAATTTTTATGTGCTGAAGTTTTTGATGTATCACACTTGTCCGTAGCATTTGTAGTTTGGGCTGAGAAAGTGGGGGACGGATGGACTGACAGACAGACGGACTGAATGATTGTAATACCTTCCACTTTTTACGTTATAAACGTAGTGTGGAAGCCAAAAAATTCTGTAATTAACCTCCTGTATGCATCATTTCCCAATTGAGCATATTTTACAAAGTACATTCGGTTTTCTATGTTTCTAGTAAGATTGTGGTATCATTTACTTGATAAAATGTTTTGTGTAGATGTTTTTTATGATATAAATTTCAGCAATTGATAGTTTTAAAACAAAATGCTACGATTTAAAAAAATAAGGTCGATTAAAGTAATAATTATTAACAAAATTAATTGGAAATCTGTTTTTGGATATCTATATTTTCTGGGGGTTGGATAGCCCAGTCGGTTAGGCATTGGCCATAATGCGGAAGGTCCCGGGTTCGGGTCCGGACATCGCCAAAATAACTGACAGCCTATTAACGAATCGAGAAACGAAAATCGAAACTAAACTAAACAAACTCTATTTTCTCGCCTAATAATATACCACCAAATAAACTTAAGCTATTTTCAAGTGGCAAATTTTCTTTTTGCAATTGTAGTTGATGCATTAAGTTATGATTGTCTTTAAAATTAGCTAAAAATTTTGAAGACTAGAAGAGAGAGAGAGATTGTTAAGATAAAAAGTTAATATTGGTTTAAGAAAATTGGTGCCCTTTTTAAATGTGTAAATATTTTGTGAAAGTAACAATTATTAATACAATTCTATCCTTTTATCGCAACAATGACTCTTGAAACTATATCAGGATGGAATCCTTTTGTAAATAAATCTTCTACATTTATTGGCAAGTTCGAAAATTACCTTGCCCTAGAAATTATCTCTTTGAAAAATCCCTGTACCGGAAATTATTTTATTCCTTACACATGTTTGATTACAAATTTTCACTTCTGGTTAGTTTACACTTTAGAAAAATCAGCAATTTTGTGAAGAACACTTTATCCTCAGGCTATTGTAACAATTTTTTTTATATCAAGAAAGTGTTCGAAAGAAACGTAAAAAATATTTATGTTCAAAAATGCCTCTAATGAAACGGAACGAGGACAATTTATTGAAAGGGGAAACATTGTCGATATTTTATTGAATCTATTGGAAGAATCCATCTTTTTTTATTTCCTGTTTTCAGATGACGTTGGAATAAAACTATTGCTTTAAAATTTATTTCCTATTTCAACATATTCCTATTGAGATCACGTTCGCATGTTAGTGATACTTTCATATAATTGGCCGGAAAAAAATAAAATGTGTTCGATGTTCCTGAATGTCAAACTCATAGGTAAACTAATATGTCCTATAAACCATATGGTCGTAATAAATATATAAAGAATTGTAAGATGCGGTAAATTGTGGTGGTAAAGTGGTAGTAAAAGGTAAAGAAATATACCAGAATTTATGCCGCAGACGCAATAGAACACTGTTAGAAATTTTGATTTTGGCTTAACTATAATGATGGTTCCTAGTAAAACCATTTTTTAGATTTTGGAAAATAAAATTCAGAGAAATTGATCAAACGAGTACCGAAAGTACCATGAAACATTTAACCATTCCTTATAAAATCAAGTGCCAAATTTTTAACAACGAATGTTTTGCCGTGGTTGAGTGTGACAGTATGCAAAAAAATGCATATTTCAATTTCATTAACTATTTAACTTAATATAAAACTACATTCCCCGGCACAACAGCCCATTACTGGTCCAAGGCCTGCCATGCCCATTTCAGTTTTCGTGACCTAGGGCTCTGGGGTGATAGGCATACGTCCCGCAAAGGTGGTCAGCCTCAATGGAACCCACAGTCATTAACTATCAGTGATAAAAATTAAAGGTTATGTCTTTTCAATCTTGGGGTCGTGGCTTTAGGAACTTAGCAACTGAGTTAATTAGTCATAAAATAGTCATTAATTTCAAAAAACAGAACTATATGACCCGCTTACAGTAGTTGAAGTTTAAGAACCATTGCTCGATTTTATGTCCATTCTGTGCCAAAGGTTACCACACTTTTATGAAATTTGATCCCAGATGATTATAAATATGGTATGGTAGGTACATATATATTCCAGCTTGTGTTCTTGTTCAGAAAACCGCTTATAAGCTTTTTGTCAAGTGGGACAGACACAGAAAGAGTTTTTAAAAGACACACAAAGAAAGGACACAAAGACTAATTACAACATTTATTGACGGTCACAATCACAAAGACAAATAACAACATTTATTGACTTTCACAAAAAACCATGCCTGACCGGGATTCGAACCCGACCCCAGCAGCTCCAAAGGCTAGCATCCTAACGATTGAGCCACCGGGGTGGCTTTATAAAACTGTTGACGATTTTCCACGTTAAATTTCAACACTCTCATTTCCAAACCAACTCATTTGATTTATGATTACAACTTAACACTTTACCTACGGGCGTCGACTGACCCATAGACTAAGAACACTCTAAGTTTCAAACTCTCATTAGAGAATTTCTACATTGAAATTGACATAGAAACTAGCGCGCCCCCTTTGTGTCTAAGGGAACTAATGTAATGGTTTCTGGCTACCTATTTGCAGTCACCTTTAGGAGATTTGACAGAGCCAATGACATCTCGTAATTTGGAACCCTTATCAAGTGACGATAGGGATCTATTTTTTACTACAACTTATTTTCGACTTTATTTTTGAATATATACAGCTACTCATTGACTTTTATATCCCTCGTAGGCCCATCCTCAAGATATTTGACCATGTGCTTCTTTTTCTCCATTAATAAACCTACAGACTGACTACGCTTGTCATTTTAGACATGGTCCCCCAAAGATCCACAAGTGATTCGATTGAATAACTCGTCAAATATTCGTCCAAATGTAACAAAAACTTAGATTTAGGGGTTTTCGAGGGTTTTTCACATTTCTAAGTAATTAAAATTGGGTGTTGCTATTGAAAATTTTAAAGTTCGTAACATTTTTAATATTAAGACGGACCCTTATGCAAATTTTGTGTCATGCAATTAACTCAAAATGTTATTTGTTCACATAGTCAAAAAGGTCCGATGTAAAAGGATGACTAACGGTTGAAATAATCACTGGTGGGTAACTTTTTTTTAACAGAGAACATTCCGAAGAAACAGTGGCCCTACAATTGAAAGTACAATTATGCCAATCAACAAATCAACCTTTAATAGTGTTTTAGTTGCTTTCGACACGTTAGAAGAGCTAGGCATTAGATTAAGTTGCTGGTCTAGAAGATTTTTAGTCTACGGGTCAGTCGACGCCCGTAGGTAAAGTGTTAACCGTAAGTTCCTCGCTGTGACTCTTGAGGTTGTATGTGGGTGCCTCTTGGAGCCGTGGGGCACACTTTGAAGACCCATGTCCCAGTCTTATGATTTATATGTAGGATTTTCCGAATAGTAGTGGTTCAAGTGCATCACTGGATGTATCAGTCTTTGATTTTGAAACACTGAAACAATTGCGAAGAGTGGAAATAGGATAGACTAACCAGTGAATGAACGTTTGAGGCGCTGCGTCAGCCAGTGAATTAAGGGGTCTAAGGAGTCTTAAAAATGTGCAAAGAAGGAACTACAAAGCATAGTTTGATCTTTCATGTAATTTTTTAACTACTCAATATACAAGTATAATTTTTTTATATGTAATTCTACAAGATTTATTTAATATGAAACAAATTTTAAAATTTATGAAACTTTAGCCAAAACTAAAATAAATGATATTAATCATAAAGCTATTTGAACACATTGTGATTAGGCTTGCGCGGCAAATTGTGAGGTCAAAATTGAAGACATGACCAAGAAAATGACTTTATATTGTACAAATATGTACAAACAAAGACTTATACCTAAATTCTCAGCTCAATTTTAATTAGAAATTATTTTAAGAACTTTTTTCTACAAAAATTTATAAAATTTTTTGAATTTTGATTTAAAATTTTTTTTAAAAATTATTTCTAATTAAAATTGAGCTGAGAATTTAGGTATAAGTTCTAGTTTGTACATATTTGTACAACATAAAGTCATTTTCTTGGTCATGTCTTCAATTTTGACCTCACAATTTGCCGCGCAAGCCTAATCACAATGTGTTCAAATAGCTTTATGTTTAATATCATTTATTTTAGTTTTGGCTAAAGTTTCATAAATTTTAAAATTTGTTTCATATTAAATAAATCTTGTAGAATTGCATATAAAAAATTATACTTGTATATTAAGTAGTTAAAAAATTACATGAAAGATCAAACTATGCTTTGTAGTTCCTTCTTTGCACATTTTTAAGACTCCTTAGACCCCTTAACACCGGGACATAATGACCGGGACAATAAACCATATGTCAGATAGCTTCCTAGTAGATGGGAGGAAGTCAGTGTTGTGCCGATCCATCTACACCAAAACCGAGCTTAAGTTTGCAGCAGAGAAATGTACTAGGTGGAGGAAACTGCGTAAACAACGCTGCTGGCGCCGAAATTTTGCCTGCTCCTATTGGCTGCTCCTCTGACCCTGATATTCGTTCGCCCTGTTACGTCAAAATCGAAGGACAAAAATAATTAGTCACTGAATTTATCAGTCTTTGATTTTGAAACACTGAAACAATTTGCAAAGAATGGTGTATAGTTTTTCGAATTTTTTCACGTTAATACTCTTAACCCTTTCAGTCCCAGTGATGCCATTTGGCATCATCACTTTCAATATTTTTTTCAAAATTTTTATGTCCCGTTATGACATCCAAACACACATCATTCGATTCTTCACACTTTGTTCTATCAGACAATATTTTACATTAATCTCAATAGAATTCAGAACTACTATTTTTTTTTATTTAGAAAATAGTCAACAAGCGTTTCTCCTGATTTTTGATAAGTTCACTTCAGTTCCACATATTTAAAACACAATTTAAACTATTTCGGTTTAAATAATTACTAATTTTTTTTTAATAATATGGTCAGATACCTTAAAATATATATCTCGAAGTGTTTTTAGGTAATATATAGTTTTTTATTTTGTTTTTTTTGCACATTTAAAAATTTTTGGCATTGTTTCAAAAACCATATAAAAAATTGAAATGAATTTTTTTTCTTATGGAATTCGTATATTTGACCTAAAATAAGCTTATTTTGTGAATATCAGATGTTTCTGTAGTGTAGTAAATTTTTGGGACTGAAAGGGTTAAAACAAAAGAGTGAAATTTCGACACTAGAGAAGTGAAAATTAACTCAGACTGAGTTAAAATCGCTCGTTTGTTTTGAGAGTGTACATTAGTTGAAGTTTAAGAACCATTGTTCGATTTTATGTCCATTCTGGCCAAAGGTTACCAAACTTTTATGTAATTCGAACCCAGCTGATTATAAAACTGTTGAAGATGTCCCATGTTAAATTTCAACACTCGCATTTCCAAACCAACTCATTTGATTTATGATTACAACTTAACCGTAAGTTCCTTGCTGTGACTCTTGAAGTTGTATGTGGGTGCCTCGAGGAGCCGTGGGGCACACTTTGAAGACCCATGTTCCAGTCTTATGATTTATATGTAGGATTTTCAGAATAGTAGTGGTTCAAGTGCATCACTGAATTTATCAGTCTTTGATTTTGAAACACTGAAACAATTGAAAATAGTGGAAATAGGGTCCAGTGGTTCTCAACCGGTGTGTCGCGACCCCCGTCGCGAAGGGATACTACGGGGGTCGCAAAAAGTATTTAAAAATAAAAAAATATATTTAAGTAACGTTTTATACAATATTTTTACAACTAGAATGGAAGAAAAAAATCGCCACACATTATTTTACTCTATATATCTTGGTTAATTTACATTTAAACTTTTTTATGTTATTATTACATAATTTTAGTTCTAGTACGTTGCGTTGCAACAAGCTAATGAGAAACTTGTGCTTGTCGGAACTTTTCGGAATCTTTTAAATTCGTAACATAAATGGAAGTTTTCAAAATTAGATTTCTTAACTTTAGCATCATAAACATTCAGTTACTTTAAGAATCCATTAATTTTGTCTTGGGTTTCGATTATTGTTATATTTCAACCTTGTAGCTCGGTATTTAGCTCATTTAGGTGCATAAATATGTCTGTAAGTATGAAAGTTGAAGCAACCAAGTTGGGGAGCTAAAAAAATCCGGTCAATTCTGGTTTAGCATCTTGTAAAAATATCAGCATTTCAGATCGCAGCTCAAATAACCTGTTCAAAACCTGCCCACAGGGCAGCCATCTTATATTTAAAAAAAAACAATTACCCAAACATGATAGTTAATAAAGAGTACCGCATATGTAGGACAGAGGGGGGGGTCGCGAAGTTATTTTGTGGCATTAATTAGGGGGTCGTCACCTACAAAAAGTTGAGAACCACTGAGGTAGACTAACCAGTAAATGAACGTTTAAGGCGCTGCGTTCGCCAGTGAATAAACGCCAGGACATAATGACCAGGACAACCAACCATATGTCAGATAGCTTCCTAATATATGGGATTAAGTCAGTGTTGCCAATCCATCTAGTGGAATGATTTTCAATATTTATTTTTTAATTATATTTACCAAATGACTTGTTGTCCTTTCTTTCACTGTGGCCTGTTCACTCACTGGTCAGTCTACCCTGTAGTTTTTAGAGTGAAAATCACGTTTACGATGTCATCTTCAATAGATTCTGCTACATTTAAACATAAGTGGTATGAGGTTGCAGATAGATTTCCTAAAGAGTGCAGTAGGGAAGAAATTGTCATCGGATCTTCACTTACTCACCTTACCATCCCAGTGGCGCAATCGTTAGGATGCTAGCATTTGGATCTGCTGGGGTCGGGTTCAAATCCCGGTATGACATGGATGTTTGTAAGAGTTACAATAAATGTTGCTATTTGTCTATGTGTTTGTGTTGTCCTTTCTTTGTGTGTCTCTTGTCTCCCTCTGCGCCTCTTTGTGAAACTCTTTCTGCGTCTGTCCCACTTGACGAAAGCTTATAAGCGGTTCTCTGAACAAGCACACATTCTGGAATATATATGCACCTACCATACCTTACTTACTCGTCAAAAGCTGCACTCAATTGCAAAATCTAAATTAAATTTATTTTAAGTACCATCAATGGAGTATCGTATCATCTAGGACTCTTCTGGAAGCTAAATGAGATAGAGGCTGCACTACCCAAACTTAAGTAGATTTTCCTTTAAACATGACGGAAAATTCCATTCCACTTGCAAACATGTTTTGACCATTCAGCCTCTTAGCATCACATGATCACATATGGCATTTTCAAGGAGGACTTAAGGTAGGCGAATACCCAAAATTCTAAAATTTTTACTACTACTTTAATCTTTTCCAAATTTGGTATAGTGATTTCAAATATAATGAATAATACTATTTAAGCATTTTTTTTTAAATTTAAATATAATTTATTTATTTTACACGGTGTTTTTCTACTAAAAAAAGAGGTTTACGCTAACAAGTCTACCGCATTGAATTTTCATCCTATGAACATTAATTATGTGTTAACTTCTTCGTTTTGAGCTGATGCGTGCAATGTCCCTCTAGAGTTGCATACAAATGGCAAGAAAAGAAGTTATTAAGAAAAATTGTATAAATTCACCACAAAAAATGATTTTTTTTAGATTAACTTACACTTGGACATTTAAAAAAAAACTTGCATAGTTACACCAGATGTTAGAAGAGGTTCATGGCACAGATATATATTGAAATAGCATCTGTAAATGATTTCAGGTAAATTAATGTAAAACTTTTTATGCTAGAAGTGTTGACGCAACCCCCTTTTTTTAGTTGAAAAACACCGTTTAAAGTAAAACAATTACATTTAAATAAAAAAAATTGCCTAAAAAGCATTGTTCATTATATTTGAATTCACTATGCTAAATTTGGAAAAGATTAAAGTTATAGTAAAAATTTTAGAATTTTGGGTATTCGCCTACCTTAACATCTGTTCCTCTTTTTGTTATTGATTTTCAAGAGGTTAACATCCTATTGGAAATGATCAGACTTCTGACAGATTTTTTAAAGGATAAAAAGCAACAACACAGATCGACAAGTCAGGAAGCAGAAGTTGACTTTGGCCATTACTGCTCTAACAGATTCTTTCAAACTACATAAAGTAAGACCGTTTGCAGTCATCTCGTTTTCTGATTATTTATTACGGACCCTCAACCTTTTATGACAGTCCATTCTTTATTTACAACTGCACGTTACAAATTTATGGCCTATTATTGATTACAGAACAATTAACGATGCCCATAACTTATTTCAAATGTCCACAGTCTTAAAGACTATTCCAAACCAAAATGGTCTATATGAAATTATCCATCTTCTAAGATATGTAGATATCTTAAGCTAATTCTTTAAACCTCAGTACCCAGTTCCAGGCATAAAAGAAGGTATAAAATTTTTATTACTATCTTAAGGTAACTGAAAGGAGATTCAAAACTATACCTTTAATTCATAAGTAATCCCCTTTGTATTAGTGCGTCACGGAAGTTTTTCATTTTCTTAAAATGCATTTAAATAACATTTTCTTTATAGCTTTTCTATGAGTTTAATGGGATTTAAAAAAACATTAAATGCTTCAGGTCAAAGATGTTGTTTAACCATTGTGTTACATTGTCTTTTAAAATGCATTAAAAACTCTTAAAACTGCTTCTTTTTATTTTACTCAATTCAAATTGGTTTCAAAAATATTTTAAAGATATTGTCCAAATTTCAACTTAACTTTTCATAACTGAAATCATGTTGTAAGAGAAAACATTTGCAAGTCAATATTTAAAAATTCAGCCTGGAAAGTCAAGCCTAATTGATATTCATATAATATACTTTTAAAATATGGTAGAGAAGTAAAGTGTTATTTTGCTTACATGCCAAACCCTTCTATTTGATACAATGAAGTTTTCTGTCTATTTTTTAATGGAAATGCACACGATTAAGATATCAATTCATCGACATTTTTTTACTATTTAAATGCGTGTTTAAAAGTGTCTGTATCAGAAATGATTTCATAGAACTAGTCAGTCATGAACAAGAAAAAACACTTCTGGTGTCAATTATCACCTTCTTAATTGACAGTTTGCAGTTGAGATATCAAAGTGGTCTAATTTCAAAGGGTTAGAAGAAAAAAATATAAGTAATTCTGAACCGAAGTAAAAAAAATATAAGTAATTCTGATAAGAAGTAAAAAAAATATAAGTAATTCTGATAAGGAGTAAAAAAAAATGTTTACTGAGCATAAATTCTGGCTCGAGATTTGAATGGTGAATCAATGTCACGTGAGAACAGACAACCAATCAGAACACTTATCAAAGAAAATGTAGGAATGAAATACGGAATGAAATATGTCATCTAAAACAAGCTAATTAGCACTCTTATCCGAGTGTTTCAAAATTGATAGGCAGCATCCGTTGTATATTTGAATAAAACATATGTTCATTCATGCAAATTTTTTGTTTAATCTTTTCATGATCCATCATTGGCGCTAGCCCACATGTTACCTATCTTTCCTATTAGAATATCTATTTTTTTCTTGTTGCACGATTCGACACAGGAAAAATAAATTAAAAAAACTTTCGCAACGTGTGAAATCGGTAGTTCGTCATCGGAGATTTTAACTAGTATACTTCCGCATACCTTGCAAGTAAATAAGCGTCTGAAAAAAACTAGAGGCTGTGTAACACCACATTACTAGGGCTGTGAGGCGTTCTGTGGTCAGTGTTTCGATCTACGGATCGGAAGGTCCCGCGATCAAGTCCTGGTCGCTGAAAACTCACCGAGTATATTCGGAGTACGTGCTCGTTAAATCTGTTGGGTCCGAAAGTCCTGTGGGCGGTCATTGCGCAGTTTCCCACGGGTCAGTTTCCTGGAGACTATTTCCCTCACCTTCAGGGACATGTCTAAATTGTGGAGGTGGCGCACGATAGATGGCAGCATCTGTCGCGTATATGTGTGCATGTGTGTGTGGGTGGGTGTTGTGACTGTCTTACTAGACGAAGGTTTATAAGCGGCTCTCTGAGCAAGCACACAAGCCTGAAAATATGTGTATATCAACCAACCAACCAACCACATTACTTTTATTATCACTCAAAAAACCAATGCAACATTTACAAGTAATATAAGTCAAGTATTAAGGCAATGGTAAAAAAATTACTAAAGGAGTGAAAAGCACTTAGAAATTCATTGTAATCTGTTCCATTCATAGAGAAAAGGCATATTCAAATTCGTAACCAAAAGGTTAGGTCACTGGAACTAGTTGGAAGCATTTTAAACTTTTGTTCAAAATTATACCCTAAAATTTACTCATTTAACTAAATTTTACAGTTACGTTATGCATTAGCTTTCATGACTTTATTAGGACAATTCAAAACTTATTGAAGTCCTATTCATTGAATCACACTTAACTGAAGAACTAACTTACAAACCAAAGAAAACTTCGAATTTGACCGAATTCGTTACATGCAACTTTTTACCTAACTTCCTCAAACATCGTGTATGATCAGCGGCAAGGTATTCATTAAAATATGATCCATCGCACTAATGGATAGCTCTCACAAAAGGAATTGCGAAAAAGAAAGAAGAGTATGTGTGTTGACCTCTTCATTACGTAATAAGCCCAAAACAAAGGAAACTAATTAGAGTAATGATGGTTCCGTATTAGAAGGGTTAATGAAAAATTGAACATGATGTGCTTACTCAATGCGGTAGTCGTAATTCAGTAATTAACCTTTGGCAAAGGTATTAGGGGGGTTTTGCACGAAGCTCTATTTAAACACCCCTAGAAGCGAAACATACAAGGAAGAATTTACATAGGTTTAAATCTTAAATTTATGAGTGATCTTCTTTGACGTATTACGAATGCAAAATGTTATTATTCAATTATAATTATTTACTTTATTCATAATTATTGTATAACTTAACCTCTTTTAGGAAATCTGGAAGGTTAAAGTTCTATGTGTTTAGAACAGTTTACGTATGCGTGATGTTTTCAAGATCCTTATTGTGGCGTTCATCAGGTTCTGAAATCTCGTGAGCGAAATTTATACCCGTAGCTTTTTTTAATTATATCTGTAGAGCAATCTATCTGTAATAAATTCTATCTGTATGCAATTTCAAGTAAAAATATCTAAAATTAACTGTTCCCATCACTGTGACTACTATTTCATAGCATCATATGTATAACAAAACATTCGTCTTTTTTTTTTTAAACCAGAATATCCAAAGCATTTTACTTTCACAATCTAATGAACTTATTTGCAATAATATAAAAAAATATGTGTCTCTACCATAAGCTTTATTAAATACAAAATCTTATTTACCGAATCAGCAATACTTCAGTTGCTAATTCATAACCTGAAACATGTCCATTACTCTTAATAAGTTAAGTATATTTAACCCTTTCAGTCCCAAAAATTTACTAGGGGAGAGCAGGGGAATCCCGCCACCTCGGGTAATGCCGCCACCCCTTGTATCTCGCCAGCGGTGCGCGTAGGAGGGGGGCTCTGAGCACTGACCTCTAGCAGGAAACAAAGTTATTCGTAGTATAGACGCCAATGGCCGTGCGGTGAGTTGGTGTAAAGTTATTTAAAAAATACGGTTTTAAGTGATTTTCATCTAATCTTGAGCCTTCTGAACTTAAGAGATAAGTGACTGTTATCTCTAAGTTAAATAAATCAGTTGTATATCATTTAAAAGAGTAATTATTTGGCTATTTTATCACGTCGTTAGTTTGGACGCTAGGCTAAATATCTTTCTTTAAACAGGCCGTCTATGCCATTTTGTCTCACTGGGGTAATGCCGCCACATCACTCTGGGGTTATGCCGCCACATGCAAAAGGATGGCGGCATAATCCGTAAAATAGAAATTTCATATATTGGCTCTACAACCTATTAGTTTTCGTTAGAGAAGCCACGCATCCGAAAAAGAATAACTGAACTGGTCAAATAGAACAACGAAACTTAAAAGAAAACCTGCATAGTTAGTTGGACATAGAAAGTTAATAAAAGAGCTGCACCCTGTACAATTTACCATTCCAAAGGTAATTAAATATATTTTAGTTCTATATGTATTTGCTTTATTATGTAATTTTCCCTTATTTATAGATTATTTGCTTTGTTTATTGATGTGGCGGCATAGCCCCAGTGGTGTGGCGGCATTACCCCAGATGCAGGGGTAATCCCGCCACTGTGCGAGCTTTAGAAAAATACAATTTTATTCAATTTATATTAAAGATTTAAGTTTTAAAAAATCACTACAAGATAGGTTATGAACTGTAGTATGCTATGCTCATTACAATTTACATTAATTGCAACACAATTCTGCATGAAAATTCAATCTCCCTTAAGGTGGCGCCATTCCCCTTCTCTCCCCTACACTACAGAAACATCTGATATTCACAAAGTAAGCTTATTTTCGGTCAAAAATAAGAGTTCCACAAGAAAAAAACAAATCATCTAAATTTTTATATGGTTTTCGAAATAATGCCAAAAATTTGAACTGTGAAAAACAACAAAATAAAATATATATATAACACCTAAAACACTTCGAGTTATATATTTAAAGGTATCCGACCATACTATTCAAAACATTTTAGTAATTATTTTAACCGAAATAGTTTAAATTGTGTTTTAAATATGTGGAACTGAAGTGAACTTTTCAAAAATCAGGTGAAACGCTTGTTAGCTATTTTCTAAATTAAAAAAATAGTAGTTCTGACTTCTATTCAGATTAATGTAAAATATTGTGTAATAGAACAAAGTGTGAAGAATCGAATGATGTGTGTTTGGATATCATAACGGGACATAAACATTTGGAAAAAAAATATTGAAAGTGATGATGCCAAATGGCATCACTGGGACTGAAAGGGTTAAACTATTTCGAATAATTCGTTAAACTAAGTTTATTTCTTTTATCAAGGGTTCCCAACCGGTGGTGCGCAGTGACAATTAATAACATCATGTAAGCAACATGAAGCTATTAATAGCTTCTATTTGTATTAACAGTGAACACGCTAACATATTACTCAATATTTTAAACATTGTAATGCGTTCCTAGCACCAGGAAGAGGGCACCACCGTTTGGGCAAACAACGTCATGTCCAATTGGTGTTTGCGTCATCAGAGAGGGCCTGGCTTTCGAACTGTTAACACCAAACTTTTGTCCGTCCATTTTAATATTTTCATTTTGATCTAATTTTACTTAACTTTAATTGTCTTAATTGAATTTGTTGTATCCTAGTGTTGTGTACGTTTTGTGTTCAACTAAATTAAATGTTTTATAAAAGTTTCCCCGAGATTTTCTTCTGTTACACAACCTAGCCATTACAACATTATTATTATTACTTTAAAGAGAAATTATGAATTAACTTCTGGATCGAATGGAAAACCAAATACCCTTTGATCTTCCGGCAATATATTCTTTTTTTATGCCATTTTTTACGAGTTACTCGTGTATAAGAGTGGGTTTTCTGAACTCTTGTTCATAAAAAATAAACATGGAAGCCGAAGAAGTGTTTGCTTAGAATTGTTGAATAAGACTTAAGAGTGAAAATATGTTCCATTTCTCCAAAATATGATAATTGAATCACGTTTGAACACTTTTAGAAGAGTAATTATTATAAAATTTTTAGGTCTGGTGGTACGCCAAAATTTTTCAAAACGTCAAGTGGTACGCAGGTGTAAAAAGGTTGGGAACAACTGTCTTTATATAATAAAACACAACATGTAATTTTGGAAACAAACACATGTGTTTATCTTTATAACATATAATTCCCTAAAATTCCTTCATACCATTAACCTATTTCGGTTATCAAACCAATTTTCCAAACTCCAAATCTTTTATTCGATTCGGTAGACCACGTCAGCTACAAATCTGGTGATAACCCGGTCATGTAAAATTAAGTAGACTCTCTCTTTTGATTGAAGATTTGCTTTTAAAAAATGCGTCGGAAGTTGTAGTGCGTGAAATAGCATTGCTGTTTTTGTTATCTGGATCAGTAGTTAGTAATAACTTTTGTGTGGTCTGGTTACAGAAGAATAAGTAGACGTAACTTTGTAAAGTCATGAAATTAAATATCTGGATACTGTATTTGTTGTGCCGCGTCAAAAAAAAACATTTTGATTTTTTTTTTCAGAAAAACTGTACAATTTCAGCCGATTGGATTAATTAATTATTAAAAGTACACTGGTAACGAAAAAAACTAATTTTGGCCAATTGGTTAAAAAAAAGAAATTATCAAATTTTAACAACAATAATATAAAAATTAATAATATAAATAGTATTACTTTATCAGTAATAATATCATCAATTAATAATATAAATATTGTTAATTTAACAATAATATTTCCGACAATCCTACGGGAGCTGTTTTTCCGACATTAAAATCCTTCTGGTAACATACATTTTACTTCTTCCAACCTTTGAAGGTACTTAACCATTTCAGGCAAACGTATTGAAGTCATGCATGCATTAACCTAAATAGCACAGTAAATTCGGAAAATACACCTTTTTCCGACGGGATATTATCGAAACGACTTAAAAATGTAAATTTGTCTGGCTGAAAAAACACATGGAACGAAAATAAACATACCGTAAAATTCTTTGGCAGCAAAATAAATTGTATTAGGAAGTCTAAAAGAGATCTAATTGACGTTTAAATCGAGGTTTTGGATTGTTAAAATTTCCAGAACAAACAAGTTTTTAACAAATAGGTAAAAAAATTTGGTATGGAGTCTAAAAGATAACTATCGAGGATTTGTATTGTTTAAAAGCTTTAACGTAAAAAAATAACAGTTTTGGTATTAGTAAGTCTAAAAGATTTCAATTTGACGTCTTAATCGAGGCTTTTTTATCGTTAAGAAGACGTCGATTAGAAAACAAAGATTTGTGGGGTCTCAAAGGCTCTTTTCTAAACTGTTCACGATTATGGTAGATGGCTAGTCGCAAATGGACTCCATACTCCATAGATCTAATTTTAAATTCGCAAGTTCTGCCAAAGATGTTTTGTAAAAGTTGCGGCTTATCACTGGAGGACGACCAAACAAGAACCGCTGGCAATTAATATTAAAAAAGAAGGTGGAAATGGATTGGTCACGTGCTACGTATGCCAACAAGTCAAATCCCAGCAGTAGCACTGACATGGGCCCCCGATGGAAAAAGAAAAAGAGGACGGCCCAAACTAACATTTAGAAAAATGGTGGAAGACGAGAGGAACTAGGCTGGATGGGCGAGCTGGTCAGAAGCAAGAGCTGCTGCACAAAATCGCAGGAGTTTGCGTAAAAAGCTTAAGGTCTTATGTGCCCCAGGGCACGAAGAGGAATAAGAATAAGAATCACTGGAGTGCATTGAGCTAGAAGGAAAACTTGAGTGAAGTGGCCGAAAACCCACTCACTCCCTTTTGAGGGAACAGGGCAGAAAAGGACTATTTTCCCTACACTTGTATGCAATGCTTGTATGAGACCCCCCCCCCCCCCCTATCATGTTGACTTGGGCTTCTAAATGTATTTCAACAGTTTAAGTTCAAAAGATATTAACTTTCTTAAGCTTTAAATTACAACATTTTTAAGAAATAACCATGTGGATATAACTAAGAAAGAGCGAAGACGAACCCAATAGCGAAATAGGCAGGTCCCTAGGTTTCCTGCCCCGTTCGTTTCTGCTGCAGTGCCGTGCATATTCCTCCGCGTTTCGCTATTGAACCGGCTCGTTTGCTGCCCTGTTCAGTGAATCACTCACCTCACTCAACCTTTCTTCTAGCTCAATGCCTGAATGTGATTCTAAATTATACTGCCCAACCCCACTACTCCTAGTGCAAATCTCCAGTGGTTTTTAATCCTTTCATGCATACACTCTTAAAACAAACACTCCTAATTTAACTCAGTCTGAGTGGATTTCACTCCTCCAGACTGGAAAATGCACTTCTAATTTTGGAGTGGATCCTTTATGTGTTAAACCTCCGACAGGATCACTCCAAACGAGTGATTTTAACTCAGTCTGAGTAAATATGCATGCCTTTACGGTGTCGAAAATGCACTTCTCCAACTGGAGTGGATTTCACTCTTTTGTTTTAAGAGTGTACTGTTACCGTTTGGTAAAAAGTAACATAATCCACTTTATTCTATTAAATTAGAGTTCCTCTTAGACAAATCAGTGTTTTTTCATCTATTACATTTCATTCTAAAGTTTTAGTTACTAATAATCCTCATAGATGACAGTAGCAAAAGTGTATTCAAAATTAAAGAGTGAGCTTATTAATTGTTGTGAAATTACGTTTTTGGCAGTATTCAAAGAATAATATTAGTACTAAATACTAATAAATTGTTTTGAAAAATTAATCATAGTTAAAAAGGGTTATTTTGAAATATTTTTAGCAGTTTTCCAGTCATTATTATCAAAATTGGAATTTTGCAGTTGGTTTTTGTCATATGGAAAAAATTTTAAAAATTGAAATTATTTAAATTCTAATGCAGTTAAAAAATTTAGTATTTTTCCCATAATGTGTGAGTATTAAAGATACATATATATATATATTTTTTTGGGATGAAAATAAAAATTCATGCATTAGAGGGTTAATCAAACAACCCATAATTCTATATCCGGATCAATTTTATAAGTGCAAAAGACATCGAGAACTTCATATCTATGGACAAGATCCTAGTTGAGTTGGTTTCGGTCACCCTTCACTTAATTTCACTCTTGCAGAACTCTTCAATTGAATATTTTTTTTATTCCTAATCAAACGTTGTAATTAGAACGCATTCACGTGAGCAATACAATTGTGTTATATGAGATAAAAAAAAATACAGCATCGATTATTGTTTCTTTCGGTGTTTTCGTGACGTTTCCGTAATTAAATAACAAATAAAAGTAAAAGTGAATGAAATCAAGACGTAATGAGATGCTTCATTCACGGTTCAATAATGATGTTCTGTCTGATAGGACAGTATTTTTAAGGTTGGCTGATCATTTGGTTTACTTTGCTTTTAAGGTTTTGGGACTATTGAGGACGTTTTGGAAAGAAACTTTTTATCTGTATTTCTAGCTTTTTTTTTCATGTTATTAAACCTTTCAGTCCCAATGAAAATTTTGCATTATAATTTTAGAAAAAAAATTCTGATCATCTATAGCCATTTAGGATATCAAAAAGCACATCATTCGATTCCAATGGGGTTTCTTCACGGAGGATCTGGCAATAGCTCCGCGGTCTTGTTGTCATTTCTCTCTAATTACTTTTGTTTTGGTTATGTTGGTTGGTTGGTAGACCTAGTTGGTTGGTAGTTGATGTGCTTGGTCGGCACACAAACCTGATTATGTCAAAAAACCAACCAAAAGTAATGCGAGAGAAAGGAAAACAAGACCGCGAAGCTATTGCCAGATCCTAAGTGAAACAAACCCATTAACACTTTGCGTCAAATATTTTACAATACTACATACTCATTACCATTTAACACCCAGCCTTTTTTCTTCTATTTTTTTCTTTTATTGTTCACACCATTACATTATCTAATAATGATAATACAATAATATAATAGAGAAACGTCCTCTTAAACTACTCTTCAGTTTTCGTATTTTGTTATTTTGCATATTCAGTTGCCGCATTGTTATCTACACTGATAGTGAAGAAACAAGCGTGTGCCTCGCTTGCAATAAGAATGACATCGTAAATTAAGCCGGTAGCTTTTACATTAGAAGAAATAATGAGGTAGAGGTAATGTTTTACGTTTACTACATGAATAAAAGTAAAATATAAACAATTGAAGAGCTTAGTGTGAAAACGTACTAAGTGACATTTTTGAAAGAATTGAGATTGTTGTATCAATGATCGGTGTTATTCCCTCCTTTAACCCTTTCAGTCCCAGTGTTTCCATTTGGCATCATTATGTTTCTCATTATAATTAAAAAAAATAATAATAATGGGGCTGACATCTATTGGGATTAATCAAAAATATTTTCTAATTGAAAAAAGTTAAATCTAAAAATCGAATGATGTGCTTTTTGATATCATAAATGGCTATACTTTCAGAAAAAAAAATGATGATGCCTCATTGTCATTGGGACTGAAAGCGTTAAAGGTAAAAATATTCCCCTTTTTCTTAAACTTTAAGTTCAGAATCTTTCTTACCTTTTGCACGAGGAGCTGGGGATCCCACTCAGTTAGGCATTTGGCTAGCATGCGAAAGGTCCCAGGTTCGGGTTCGGGCATCGCCAAAATAACTGCTGACCTATAAACGGTCCGTGCAGCCAAAAATGTCCGACGAATAATACCTCTTGAAAAGGAAGGGCACGTTAAATATCCTTCAAAGTCTTAATGCTGCCTACGGTGTCACCCTTGACAGCTGCGCTTTGTGCGTGTCGGCTCGTCACTTGACTGTGATTCTAAAATACGAAACCTGTCACCAAAAGTTCTTGTGTAGCTTTAGTGCGAAGAGAATTCAAACTAAAACTGAAAAAAAATTGTAAGTGCCGTTTTTAACGTAACTAAGTGTAAACGTAAATCTTTAAAGCACATTTTCTCGTTTTTGCTTTTTTGTCACTTAGCACGTTCTTCTACTAAGCTTTATGTTTTAAAGGCTAGAAAGGGCTTGTTGGACAGGTTCTTTTTTAAGTTTTTAATTGTATTCTGCAGTTTCAGATCTACTTTTTCTCTTTTTATTTCTACTTGGATAAGCTACTTGAATGAAATGATTATATAAACAATTAAGTCATGTTTTGCTGGCCCGAAAGGCTTATCTGATTTTAAAGCATTCTTTTGCGAGTTTTTAATTATATTCGGAAGTTTCAGTTCTACTTTTCTCTTTTTATTTCTACTTGATAAGCTATTTCAATAAAATGATTATATACATAATTTAGTCATGCTTTGCTATCCCGAAAGCCTTATCTGATTTTAAAGCAATTTTAAAGCATTCTTTTGCTAGTTTTGAATTTCATACTGTAGACTGTAGTTTCTACTTTTTTTAAAAACTCAATTAATCTGCTAACTAAAAAAAAGTGATTGAAATTGTAGATTTTTTAATGTTCATTATATTTGAAAAAAAAAACCTGCAGTAACTGAACTTAAATATTTATCGAAATAATTATGTGGATTAAACTATTAAAGGAAATTGCAAGACTTTTCATGACCGAATTGTATTTTATCTCGAATTAGCCTTAATTCCCAAATAGCCCATCTAGGTTAAGGTGGGTACGGACGGTGGACTTTGGCGTACCCCCCCCCCCCCATAAGTGAGACTTACATTAATAATCCTAATTAATAAAATACAATCTAACGGGAAGCAAATTGGTTATTCTTGGTTATTTAGCTTTTCAGACGAATTAAGGTAGGCGAGTACCCACAATTCTAAAATTTTTACTATTACTTTAATCTTTTCCAAATTTGGCATGGTGATTTCAAATACAATGAACAATGCTTTTGGAGCAATTTTTTTTTTTATTTAAATGTAATTAATTTATTTTAAACGGTGTTTTTCAACTAAAAAAATGGGTTTAAGCCAACACTTCTAGCATAAAAAGTTTTACATTAATTTAATCGAATTTTTTTACAGATGCTATTTCAATATATATCTGTTGAAATAGCATCTGCAAAAAATTGTGCCATGAACCTCTAACATCTGTTGTAAATATACAAAATATACAGGATTTTTTTTAAATATCCAAGTGTAAGTTAATCGAAAAAATCTTTTTTTTTTGCAGTTAATTTATAACATTTTTCTAAATAACTTCTTTTCTTGTAATTTGTATGTAACTCTAGCGGGCCATTGCATGCATCAGTTCAAAACGAAGAATTTAACACATCAATGTTTATAGGATGAAAATTCAATGTGGTAAACTTGTTGGCGTAATCCTATTTTTTTAGTAGAAAAACACCGTTTAAAATAAAAAAAATTATATTTAAATTTTAAAAAAATGCCTAAATAGTATTTTTCATTATATTTGAAATCACTATGACAAATTTGGAAAAGTTAAAGTAATAGTAAAAAATTTGGAATTGTGGGTATTCGCCTACCTTAAGATTTTAAAATAGTAGTTTTTTATATCACTCTTATCAAATTATATATATATATATAGAAAGCAGTTGAATTGTGGCGGCATTCTTTAAAAGTAATAAACCAATATCTGCTCTTGTTTTTAGTGAACAAAATATATTTTAAGATAAATAAAGGTTTTATCTTTATCTAAAACCATTCACGATGTACTATAACAGTTAAAGAGCTTAGTGGAAGAACGTGCTAAGTGATATATTTGAAAAAAAAAACAGATTTTTGCACCAATGAACATATTTTTCCAATCTGTAAAGATAACAAGTGTCCCCTTTTCATAAACTTACAGTTAAGTACATTTTAATTAGGGGCTAGGGAGCCCAGTCGGTTAAGCACTCGCTTAGCATGTGGAAGGTCCCAGGTTCGGGTCCGGGCATCATCGCCAAAATAGCTGCCGACCTATAAACGGCCCGTGCAGCCAAAAATGTCCGACGAATAATACCCCGTGTAAGGGAGTGCACGTTAAATATCCTTCAAAGTCCTAACGCTGCGTACGATGTCGCGCTTAACGGTTGCGTTGGGTGCCTATTCAGGTGTTGGATCGTCACCTGACTGTGGTTCTAAAATACGACGCCCGTCGCCAATAGCCCTCGTGTAGCTCTAGTGCGACGATAATTGAAACCTAAACTAACATTTTTATTAGTTTGCTAGTACCGATTTTAACGGTTTTAATTCCAAACTAAAAACTTTTAATCTTTTTTTCTCGTTTTCCCTATTTTGTCACTTAGCACGTTCTTCCACTAAGCTCTTCAGTTGTCATTAGAATATTCCAACTCATTATTTAGTCCATTTCCGAATTTAAAAAAAAAAAAAAAAATTAGCATTATCAACTAGCAAAACTAAAAGCTATAGTAATCGCCCATTTACATTTTCCTTTATATTCCTTTACCTCGTGAATGTCATTCCAGAAACGTTCTTTTGTTCAAAAAAGTGTAATTATCGAAGAGATTTGCTGTGAAATGACTTTAAAAATGTCGTAATTTTCATCTGATAAATGCCGCCATTAGACTGATGGATAATGCTTGTAGTATGTGGATCTTGAAGAGATAACTTTTGTACGGAAGAAAACGATCGACGAAATTTTGATTATTCGCGCGTTATCGGTTAATATTCCATAAGCATTACAGAAAACATAACAAAAGCTTGTTGAAAATATGTTTTAAAGACAGATTTGCCGCAACATAATACTAATATGTGGCAGTCAACGGAAAATTTTGTACCTTGTTATTCTTGTAAAAAAAAACTTGATTATTACAATATTAAGTTCCATAATGTTATATTATTTCTGAACTTAAATAATATCAAGTAATTTTACAGATACACAATTGTCAATGTCTCTCTTTCATTTATGTGTCAATAAAAAAATTGTCTTTATAAACCTTCGTCAAGTTAGATCGACAAAGATTTTTTTTATCACACTAGCTGGAAAATGCATGTATCAACCTACCAACTCTTAGGGGTTAAACTTAAAACGGCCCTCCATAAATTTTACTTAGGGTAGACTGACCATTGAGTGAACAGGCCCCAGAGTGAAAATCATTCCACTAGATGGATTGGCAACTCTGACTTCCACCCATGTAGTAGGAAGCTATCTGACCAGAGACATAACATAGAGTGGACTGCGCATTGGCAAACCTAAAGTGTCCTAAACATCTAACTTACACAGTCACATGACTGTGTCGCGTTTGGCTCGCATCTATGGCGAGTTTACCATTTGGTGAGTTTTTCCACAACGACCTGAACACAGAGGCCTACAATCTAATGTTATGATAAAGGAGCTTGGAAAGGAGCAAGGATGAATCGCTAGTATTTTAAGATCCTCTTAATAGATATCAGATTATTTCTTTGATTTTGTGCGTCATTTAACATTACTTGAACAATTGAATGTGGACTCTTTATTAAAAATTAATTTAAAAGAACATTAGTAGGTTTATGTAGAGTGTTGCTGTAATATAAGTTGGTGATTGACATGGTGAATATTTTCTGCCGTCTCTATAACTTTCGTTCTAACGGTCCGATTAAAAAAAAAATCAAATATATATATTTTTTGAAATATTGCTTCTTCCTTTATTTCACCTGGAATAAATCAACTTTCTAAAACACATCAATATATTCCAAATTCAACAAATGCTCTACTTTTTAAATATAATTAACTCAAAAACTACGATTGCAAAAACAGGTTTCGTTTTGACCAAATTGTAAAAAAAATATCCTACTTCTAAGCTGTCAATGTTCAGACAATTAATTTAATTGACTTGGCCCAAAATATTTATTATAATTAGAGTTCTAACAACGTTGATTTAATCATGAATATGATTCTTCGGTATAAAAGAGCTTTTAAAATAAATTCCCTCGATAGAAATTATAGTTTATGAAGAACACACAATTACTAAAAGTATGCAGAACTAAATAAATTTTACCCGTGAAATTGTGACTAATCCTTTTTTATACCCCTCTTTACAATTAGGAATTCACAAGCATTTGGCATCTTGCACAAAACGTTACTGAATTAAGAGTACAACATTCACGATTGTTTCATGCTCAGAGATTAAAAGAATGTAATTAAATATTTATTATAAAAGCCAAAAGAGAAAAATACCAACAATGCTCAAAAAATCATCTGCAAAAACATTAAAAAAATTTAAGCTGCCGTGATTGGTAGAAACCCACGTGACTTGGATATTGATGGTAGTCTCCACGTCGGTTTGCTAGCTGATATTCAGGTCTTGCGACAATTTGGAATAGTTCGTAACGAAACGGTAGCGTTAAGTTGCCATATGTAGCACCTTTCCCCTCTTGGCGATTTATGATGTTTAGGACATAATGCTAATCTGCAAGGGACGGCGGTTTTTTAGAAAAAACCGGTTTTCCATTTTCCATCGGTTTTTCAATAAAAAAAGCCGGTTTTCGGTTTCGAAGGGCCTATACAAAAACACCGGTTTTCAGTCAAAACCGGGACCACCGGTTTTTTGAAAACCGGTTTTGGTTTTCCATCCCTAAGCTGCCTTACTATGAATGCGCAGTCCACTCTATGTTATGTCTCTGTATCTGACATATGGTTGGTTGTCCTGGTCATTATGTCCGGGTGATTTTTAACTGGCGAACGCAGCGCTTTAAATGTTCATTCACTGGTTAGTCTACCCTACAAAGATATTTTAAAAGAGTTACTTGAGAGCTATTGGTAGGTAGGTTTGAATTATCGTCGAGCTAGAGCTACACGTGGGCTATTGGCGACAGGCGTCGTATTTTAGAACCACAGTCAAGTGACGAGCCAACACCTGAATAGGCACCCAACGCAACCGTTAAGGGCGACATCGTACGCAACGTAGGACTTTGGATCATATTTAACGGGCACTCCCCTACACGGGGTATTATTTTTCGGACATTTTTAGGCTGCACTGGCCGTTTATTGGTCGGCAGTTATTTTGGCGATGTCCGGACCCGATCCTGGGACCTTTCGCATGCTAGGCGAGTGCCCAACCGACTGGGCTCCCCAGCCCTTTGAGAGCTATTGTAACAGCTGGTCAAGGCACGTGGTAGGAACAGCTCTATTATGTAACACTCTCGCTTTCGAACCGAATCAACCATTGCGATCGGGATTTCAGGTGCCTTGCTCAACCGTGCATGACGCATACATAAAACGCTTTTTAAATACTGCAAATCCAAACAGCGTGCCTTCAATCAAGCGTAAACAAGAACAGACATTTACGTGTCCATCTCAAAATGAGATCGAATCCGTAAGACCATTTCCTTTACGCGTCTTTATTTTAATATTTTATTAAACAGAGAAGAGTCTATGGAAAACTTTCTGTAGACTTATAACTTTCTTACATACAAGTAGGTTAACATACAGCAGTATCAGCAGTCTGCCCGTATTCGGGTCAATACCACAAGCTGCGAGACTAGATGTCCTTATTTTCACTTAATTTAATAACTCTCATTTTTAAGGGGTCATAGGAGTCTTAAAAATGTGCAAAGAAGGTACTACAAAGCAAAGTTTGATCTTTCAATGTAATTTTTTAACTAGTCAATATATAAGTATACTTTTTTTATATGTAATTCTACAAGATTTATTTAATATGAAACAAATTTTGAAATTTAGGAAACTTTAGCCAAAACTAAAATAAATTATATTAAACATAAAGCTATTTGAACACATGGGATTAGGCTTGCGCGGCAAATTTTGAGGCAAAAAATAACCAAGAAAATGACTTTATATTGTACAAATATGTACAAACAAAAAGATTTATACCTAAATTCTCAGCTCAATTTTAATAAGAAATTATTTTAAGAACTTTTTTCTAAAAAAAAATAATAAAAAATTTTAAATTTTGTTTTTAATTTTTTTTTTAAATAATTTCTTATTAAAATTGACCTGAGAATTTAGGTATAAGTCCTAATTTGTACATATTTGTACAATATAAAGTTATTTTCTTGGCCATTTTTTCAATTTAGACCACACAATTTGCCGCGTAAGCCTAATCCCAATGTGTTCAAATAGCTTTATGTTTAATATCAGTTATTTTAGTTTTGGCTAAAGTTTCTTAAATTTTAAAATTTGTTTTATATTAAATAAATCGTGTAGAATTACATATAAAAAAAATATACTAATACTAGTTAAAAAATTACATGAAAGATCAAACTATGCTTTGTAGTTCCTTCTTTGCACTTTTTTAAGACTCCTATGACCCCTTAAATGTCTCCAGGAAGCCCAAGTGTCCCTTCCTATGGTATTGAACGCTTCCGGCTGCCTATTTCTGGATTCCAAGAGGAGCTTTAACACCTCCTAAAAACGCTGATTGTTTCAAGTGATGGATTGATTGATTGGAAAGCAGAGCGTCCCGTGTCTTTTTGTTTTGTTTCCGGGTGGCTTTATTTAACTCCTCGGTGTTCTTGTTTTAGAAAACATTTTGAAAACGTTTTAATTGATGCTTTGTATAGTCGGCCGTAAGACTTTATGTAACTTACAGCAGTGGGTGGTCTAGCGGAAGTGTTGTACAGTGTTGTTTGAAAATAGTGTTTTGGGTTAAGTGACAAAACGCTAACACAAGTTTTGTATAATTTAAATTATGTTTTTAGTCCCGTTCAAATAACATGAAAAAAGGTCTCAAGATTAAAAAAGTTTTTAGGAATTTTTCTCATTTTAGTTTTTGAAGAAAGTATCATGGAGTAAGACATCATGGATTTCACAATGGAAGTAAAGTTAAAAATGTAACTTTGTGTTCTAGTTTTTTGGTTATTCAAACTGTTTTTTTAAACTTATTGGACACTTTTGAAAAACTTGATATTGATACATTTAAATTTATAGAATTTTGAAATGGTTACTTGTTTTCAGTGGTAGAGGTGCAAGATGTTCCATAAAACTCTAATATAATATAATTAACATTTAATTCTAATAAAAAAAAAACACTTATAACATCCCTTGTTGATAACTTGAAGAAACAGAAATCCTTTTGCCTTGATTTAGCTGTTTGATCCAAAATGGTTAACAAAGTTATAATCCTTTTCTCTTTAAATCATTCATCCAACCTTGGATATAAGTGCTAAATAAGCACCTTTAAGCCTAATGTTACCTTTTACTAAAATACTCATTTTATTTCGGCTCATAAATGTGAAGACGCAAAGCACACCATAACAACATTAAATTCAATTCAAAACATTCAATAGCTACTAAATCCTCTGCCACTTTTTCTGTAACCACTCATGAAAAATTGAAAGAGCAGAATGAAAAATCACTTATTGGAACAAAGCTTGACCTTCTACGGCGTCAGCAATTACTGACCTCTCCGTTGTGGGTCTGCTATTTAAAAATTTTCAGTTGATATTTCATTTTTTAGGCAGACATACTGTCAGAAAAAACCAGCAGGGATCCTTTCAAAAAAATTTAGAATATTCGTCCATCATTTTCACAGTCTGCTGCTTCGAATTTGAAATTGCATGGATGATGGAAAGTTTCCTGCCACACGGTTATTACTTTAAGTATCCCACATTATACATAAAAAAAGGTAACAAATTGTTAACATTACTTATGTAAATAAAAGGTGGCTGGATTTTATGGCACGATATAAAGTAACTGTAAAAAAACTTCTTTGAAATGTAAAACAGATGTGCACTAAGGGGAAAAAATGACATTCAATAAAAAAAAATCTTTTTCGTCATTCTCGTGTCGACTGATTATTAAGTTATGCATCACACATATAAATAAGAAATGGTAACAAATTGCTAACATTACTTATAAGGAGCTTAAGTAAACAAAAGGAAGAAGAAATTTATGGTTTGATATAAAGTAGCAGCCGTAAAAGCAGAACTTCTCTGCTCACACACACAGGTTAACTGTTGTACTTAACTTAACACACTGTCTTTGACCCTTATTGAAAGCTTTCAATTACTCAAACCCACAAAAAATGGATTAAGTCATTGGAACATTTTTATTATGAAAAAATCAAACTGTTTTAGAATATGCGTCCATCATTTGTATTGTCTGCTGCTTTTCATTTGTGACTTCAATGGTTGGTGAAAAGTTCCTTGTCACATGATTATTACAATATTATATTATTATAATAATATTAAATTATAGTATTATAAAAATATTAAATTATATATTATAATAATACATTATTATCAATATTGTATTATTATATAATAATTATAAACAAAAAAGGTAACAAATTGTTAACATTAGGGGAAGGTGGGTTACCTTGGACCTATTTTGACTTTTCAATTTTTATTTTCTTAATTACTTGCAAAAAGTGAATAAAAATATTTTTACTGAATACTTTATGTTGTTATATACAACATATATTTATTTTAACATGTCATTTAAATGCTTTCAACTATTAAAAAAATAAATACAGAAAATTGTAATTAGGACCAAGGTACACCACCGGCGGTGTACCTTGGTCCAACCGGTAGTGTACCTTGGACCAATTATTAACAGGTAGAGAGACTCGATTTACAGTCCGAAAACCAATATTTATTAGCCACATAAAATTCAAAAATACATTTTACAACCTACTCTTATTTCTAGCCAAGATTGTTGTAATTGGTTATGTTAGGTCAATTGGTTCAGTATGGGGTTTTATTGCCTTAGTTTTTTTAGTGCCCTTTAGGCTTTTTCAGCTGCAATGCGATCTTTCTCGGGTGTATTCGTTAAAATGCAGCATAAAATTAAACTGTTATTTCATTCCATAGAAAAACATTTGGATGTCTTTCTGTCTTAAATTTGAAAAAAAAACCAACTCAAGTATTTCCCCCTATGTTTATTCAACTTCAACTAGACCTAAACGTAAAAAGGATGTTCTGCTTAGATATTTATTATAAAATATATCTTTTTAGATGAGCATGCAATAATTATTTTCTATATTATATCACTATGGTTAAAATTTCATAGGCTTCCATAAATCTAAGTAATTAACTACAAAAAAAATTCTTTATCACATCATATCAAAATTTCTTACAAATTTCCATTTTTCTATATTTTACAAATCAGGGTTGCATATTAATAGCTTAAAATACTAAATTTTTCAAAGGAAAGAATTAACTTGAATTTTAAAAAGGATTTTCAACAATCTGAAGCACATAAGACCTATAGTAGTGTACCTTGGACCAGTCCAAGGTACACCACTTGTATTAGGTTCGAGGTACACCACTTGGATATTAAAAACAAAATAGTTAATCACCAAGTTAACGTTAGACTTAACTTAATTTCAAGCACACTGTTTTATAGCTGAAACTTTGCTTTATATTGCATAACCATCGTTTCTGAATAAACACTACATGTTTGAGTAAAAAATTACACTAAAGAATCTGACAAAAATTTACTTTTGAACTGGGAATTTAGTTTTTCGAAACCTCTTTAATAAATTGACCTTTTAAACAAACAGATAGAACTTCACTGAGATCCCTGGTAGCAAATACTTTAACTGCATGTGGTGTTATTTCAATATCTAAGCTAATCGAGCTAGAATCAGCATAGGTTCGAGGTACACATACGTCCAAGGTACACCACTTACCCCTACTAATGTAAATAAAAGGTGGCTGAAATTTAAGGTTCGATATAGAGGCTGGGGAGCCCAGTCGGTTAGGCACTCGCCTAGCATGCAAAAAGGTCCCAGGTTCGGATCCGGTCATCGCCAAAATAACTACCGACCTATAAACGGCCAGTGCAGCCCAAAATGTCCGACGAAAAATACCCCGTATAAGGGAGTGCACGTTAAATATCCTTCAAAGTCCTAAAGCTGCGTACAATGTCGCCCTTAACGGTTGCGTTGGGTGCCAATACAGCGGCTCGTCACTTGACTTTGGTTCTAAAATCCGACGCCCGTCGCCAATAGCCCTCGTGTATCTCTAGTGCGACGATAATTCAACCTAATCCTATGGTTCGATATAAAGTAGCTGTAAAAAGATTTTCTTCATGGACAGGCAAAACTTGCGTTGACATTCAAGACAAAAAATTGTGTTTTTCTCCTTTCTCGTGTCGACTATGATTATTAAGTTATGCATCATACATATAAATAAGAAATGTTAACAAATTTTAAACATCACTTATAATTTGCTTACGCAAATATAAGGTGGCTGAAATTTATGGTTCGATATAAAGTAGTTGTAAAAAGAGAACTGCACTGTAAAAAATGAATCCGCAAAAACGACGAAATTTTCCTTAATTTTGACGATTCCGTTACTGGCAAATGCTCCGAGTTGCTACTTCGTTTCCTTAAAGTGGGGAAATTTGAATCGTCATTTTTAAGAGGATTTGAATGTCGTCAAATCTAAAGAAATATATCGTCATTTTTGAGCATGTGAGTACAACAATGAGATTCAGTTTCCTCAAAATCAAGATACAGAATCGTCAAATCACGATCGTAAAAGTGAGGATTCGCGTTTACTCAAAAGTCACGTGATAGTTTGACGAAACAATCTTCAAAATTAACGAAATGAGGCTTGAGGATCCATGAATCGTCAAAATGGGAAAGTGTTATTTCTGATAGTGTACTATGTCATGGTCACAGGTAAACTGGTGTACTTAACACAATGATTTGACCCTTGTTGAAAGCTTTCAATAACTCCAACTCCATTTAGTATTTCGAAACAAAAAATGGTCCTATTCATTGTTGTGAATATTGCTGTTGCTGATACTGTGTAACACATTGACTTGGCCAATTGTTGCAAATATTCAATAAGTACAAACTACATAAAAGTATACAAAAACATTAACTATTTCAGGGCAAAAAATCTAATTCATTGTTGCCTATACTTTGTAACACACATAGAGTTAGGAAAGAGAATAGAGCGGTCCATGTATGTGCGCATTAACGCACAAAAGAAGCAGGCTACAGCTGTGCATCTTGGGTGCCAGTTTCCATAGTTTCGGCTACTATGTTATGCGGTAGCTAAAAAAACTGCTAAAGCGGTGCATCTTGGGATACCTCAGTGCCGGTATGTTATGCACAGTAGCTCAAAAAACCTCACAGACCTGCTTAAAACCATTTGAATTGATAGACCCCTCTACTAATCCTTCCTAACTCTAAGATAACACATTCGTCTTACACATTACAATATCTTTGCAAATAAAAGTGTTTTGGTAATGTTTCGAAAATGTTAAAATATTGTCTCAAATATAGCATTTATCCAGTTATTCGGTTAGGTTAGGTTTGAATTATCGTCGCACAAGAGCTACACGAGGCCTATTGGCGACGGGCGCCGTATTTTAGAACCACATTCAAGTGACGAGCAGACACCTGAAAAGGCATGCAACGCAACGGCGACATCGTACGCAGCGTTAGTACTTTGAAGGATATTTAACTTGCACTATTTTACTCGAGTTTGTATTATTGGACATTTTTGGCTGCACGGGCCGTTTATAGGTCGGCAGTTATTTTGGCGATGTCCGGACCCGAATCTGGGACCTTCCTCATGCTAGGCGAGTGCCTAACCGGCTGGGCTCCCCAGCCTTCCAGTTATTCGGATTTTCGTATATATCGTATATGTCTCAATAAAATAATTAGTCTGCTGTATTAGCTATGAGTAGACTTTTATTCATTTCTTTCAAACTTGTCATTCCACCGCAACATTTCAGTTTTAACTGAAAATATTTTGTTTTAATATTTGTCGGCCAATTAGAAAATCCTTAAGTTAAAGTGACCTGCCTTTATTTTACAGGCAGGTTACACCACGGAAAGTGAGTCACCGGTTTAAGGGGGTTTAGTGTGTTATATATCGGTAATGTTAAATTGGCCAATTGCAATGTACCTTTTCACAATAACTACTGATCAGATCATCTTAAAATTTTCTCTGTGTGTGATACCAATCTCATATATTAATCTGAGGTTAAAAGTTTTTTTTTTAATAACTGTTAGATTTTTTTTTAATAAAAGAAGTTTGAAAGTACCCAAAAAATCATGAAATTTTCACTTTTTTGCCCCATAAAATTTTTTCACTTTAGTTTTATTAAAATTTATAACCTCAGATTAATCTATACTATGTTTCATCATATAAAAAAAAGTTTGAGAGAACACATAGCATAGTTTTTGAGAAAAGGTACATCAAAGTTCAAAAAATCAAGTTCTGCGAAAAACGCGTTTAAAGTTTTTATTGTTAACACATTTCCTTAGGTAGGATTTTTGCTTCCTCGTAATATTTGATAGGAATAACATTATCGAATCCTTAGTCTTTCGGCCGTTCTGGGCCGTTTCAGTAAGGAAAGGGTTAAATAAAAGGGCTTTTAATGTCAAAAATATTTTTCCAATCTTCCTGATACTTTGTGACATTATTAATAAAGGTTGTAATAGTATTTTAAGCCAATAATTTTATTTTTTATTTTTCTCCGATTTTGGGGTACTGAACACCCTTAAATCACAAAATCGATCTGACTAAATAAAGGGAGCACGTACTTTTTTTACTAATAAGTAAACAAGCACAATTATGACAATTACGTAATTCATTATAGCTGAGCCGTGACAATAGCATGCAAAGTGATAATTACGATGCATCATTGCACATGGCGGTTTAACACATACATAAGCCAAGTGGATTTCTAACTTATTACTAATACGTATTTAAACATGCTACTAATCAGCGAGGAGAGATTTTTGAAATAAAAAGAATGCTCCGTATTTAAATGAAGAGTACACGGGAAGAACCGATTGATTTCGTACTATTCTTTCCTTAATAGCCTCTTTGGGGATGATAGCGAGAAATCGTCTAAACTGGAGTAAAGAAGCCAGTTACTCGCTTTGTTTATGTTTAGAGGCAACCCTAATTCACGCCAGAGTTGAGTGGAACGAGTCATGCGTTTGTACTGCAAATGAAGAACCATAAGAATAACCAGTTTCCGGTCGCCAATGTCCGCCAAGCAGGGACAATTACGGAAAGACTCTAAAGAAATCAATCGGTTCTTCCCGTGTACTCTTCAAATGTTAATATATTTTTAAATCATTTAAAAAAAATATTTTTACTCATAGTCACCGTTTCAAGATACAAATTAGTTCACATAAAATTGAGAGCACGTACTTATATTACTAATAAGTAAACACAAACAACAATTCCTGATTACAAATTAGTAATTGAAAATAGCTGATCCATAAAAATATTATGTAAAGTGATAACTACTATGCATCATTGCTCATGACGGTTAAACACACAGTGGATTTCTGGCTTTAACATTCTACTATATAATCAACGTGGGGACATTGTAAAAAGGAAAGGTAATGTAATCGTTTCCAGCTGCCTATTTCTAGCCTCCGTCGGGAGCTTTAACACAGCCAATAACGTCTCGTAATTTAGAACCCTGGTCAAGTGACGTTGTAAAAAGGAGTATTCTGTGTTTATCATTGTTGTTGTTGTTACTAATTTCCATCTGGTCTGACGGAGTCAGACCAGATCAATAAATCCGTTGACATTAAGGAAGTCCGAAACCAAAAGGGGGGAAGAAAAAATGTCTTCCCAGTCCAGTCCTAAACAATAATGAATATGATCAGGTGATGCCTGGATTTGCTGACACTTAGGGCAAGGAGGGAAGATCTTTTGATTAGCAGAAAACCTGAGACTTTTCAGGTGTCCACTGGCTAGTCTGGACAAGCAGGTGTTAGTCTGTCTGTCACCAGGGAGAGAAAGAGAGAGACCAGGCTTTTTTGCTTTGTACCAGTAGTGAGTCGGAGGTTGTTGTGAATACTGTTGTTGTTGACGATGTGTAACACATTAACTTGGCCAAATGTTGCAAGTATTCAATAATTCCAACCCCACAAAAAGGTAGACAAAGGCATTTAATATTTTAAAAACAAAATTGGCTATATTCATTGTTGCGAAATACTGTTGTTGTTGATGGTGTGTAACACATTGACTTGGCCAATTGTTGCAAGTACTCAATAATTCCAACACACACAAAAAATGGATAAAGAAATTTATTATTTTAAAACCGAAATGGTCCTATTCATTGTTGTGAATACTGTTGCTGTTGATGGTGTGTAACACATTGGTCAATTGTTGCAAGTACTCAATAATTCCAACACACAAAAAACATATAATTTAGGTTAGGTTTGAATTATCGTTGCACTAGAGCTACACGGGGGCTATTGGTGATGGGCGTCGTATTTTCGAACCACAGTCAGGTGACGAGCCAACACCTAAATAGGCACCCAACGCAACCGCTAAGGGCGACATCGTACGCAGCATTAGGACTTTGAGGGATATTTAACGTGCACTACCTTACACGGGGTATTATTCGTCAGACATTAACGCTCCACTTTTTTATGAATATGGGCGAAAATTTAATTAATTTGTCCGTTGTTTTAAATTGGCCATTTCGAAATTAAGTAGTACTTCTGGTCATTTCTATATGGCAACCATCTTGTCAAGTCCCTGGGTTTGTTATCATTTCGAATTGGCGACATTTTCAAAAAACCGCCAAATCCAGCCTCGATTCTTTAGTATAACCTTTTATTATTAAATTAAATTCTATTTTTTCCAAGAGTGCGATATATTTCCTAAATATGCTATATATTTTCCATTTATGCAATCATCACTTTCTTTATAGTAGTTATAATTTTGAAACGTTTTAAAGACTCAACTATCAATATAATCTGTTCATAAAAAATGCTTTGATAATCTTTTGAAAAGTGTTAAAAAATCATCTGACACATATAGCTGTTCAGCCAGTTATGATATTGGGATCTTCTATAGAACTGATATTTGGATCTTCTTCTATCGGACCAGATCAATTTTGGAACTAATTAACGTTTTAATTGTTTGTGGGGTGTTTATAAAAAATTTCCCCAAATGGGGACGCTAGGTCGCAAGAGGTTATTTATTTATTTTCAGACTACCGGGTGTTGTGAACAATTTCAGTTTGGCGCAGTGGTTAGTGTTCTAGCCTTTGGAGCTGCTGGGCTCGGGTTCGAATCCCGGTAAAAGGCATGGATGTTTTTGACCGTCAATAAGTGTTGTTATTTGTCTATGTTGTTGTATCGTCCTTCTTTGTGTGTATCTTGTGACTGTCTCTTCTGGCGAGCTGGGTAATGGGGCTATAAAGCCTACACTCTTCCTTCTAGAGGGCGCAATCACTGTCATTTGTCATTTTTCATTATGTGACACATGCATTTTGTTTCTGGATCTGTTAAAGTGAGCAACGGAAAAGTAAAAGAAACATGACACGAAATCGCCCGGCTTAAATGAAATTGGAGTAAGCACTCATTTTACAAATAAGTCAACACGCACAATTACGAATCACAAATTAGTAATTGATTAGTTGCTGATCCGTAAAAACATTTTGCTAAAGTGATAATTATGATGCATCGTTGCGCATGGCGGTTAAACACACATTGGATTTTCTACCTAATGACTAATAAGTACATTCTGCTAAACTGCGTGGGGAAATTTTGAAATACATGGAAGATTTATGTTTTTTGACACGAAATGTCATGCAGTGCGATACACTTTTTAATCCTGTGATAATATGTCATTAATCACACCTTATTATCAATATTTAGGTTGGTTTCTGACGGTTTCATTAACTTATAACAGCCCCCGCACAAAGTTTTTGTTGAGAGCAGAACTCGATTGGTGACACGCGTCTTGTTTTTTTTTAAATTATTTGGTTTTGTTTTTTGTTTTTCAGCCGACTGTTTTGGTCAAATAAAAAAAATAACCATAGAAGAGGCCGTGGGCAGCCCAGTGGTTAGCGTCTCGGAAGGTCCCGCGATCGAGTCCCGATACCACTGAAAACCCACCGAGTAAGTGGGAAGTACGTGCTCGTGAAATCTGTAGGTCCGAAAGTCCTATGGGCGCAGTTCCTACGGGTACAGTTCTCAGGAGTCTATTTCCCTCTCCTTCAGGGACATGTCTAAATTGTGGAGGTGGCGATATGGCAACATCTGTCAGCACGATGCCAAGTCGAATACCTGCCGTGTATTCTCTTAACGGTCATCTCTCCTCAGGAATCGCACCCATTTACCTAAAGCCTTGCAGCCCAGTCGGTTAAGCACTCGCTTAGCATGCGGAAGGTCCCAGGTTAGGGTCCGGGCATCGCCAAAATAGCTACCGACCTGTAAACGGCCCGTGCAGCCAAATATGTCCGCCGAATAATACACCGTGTAAGGGAGTGCACGTTAAATATCCTTCATAGTCCTAACGCTGCGTACGATGCCGCCCTTAACGGTTGCGTTGGGTGCCTACTCGGGTGTTGGCTCGTCACCAGACTGTGGCTCTAAAAATACGACGCCCGTCGCCAATAGCCCTCGTGTAGCTCTAGTGCGACGATAATTCAAAACGTAACCTAACCTAACCTTAATCCTTGCCTGCTCCGCGGGAAAGAGCTTGGGTTTCCCAAGTGGCATTAGTAACAACAACAACCACATAGAAGATAGCAGACAAAATTGATATCCAAAATACTCTTTCCACGGATGTTAATATTTTTTTTACTTAAATCCTTATTTATAAATAAGAAATAACAAGTTGATTAAGATAATTGAAGAGTTAAATGTCAAAATAGCACAATTTTTAACACTAACATTCAGCTAGAAACATTTCCAAGTGATATTCCCATATCAATATTTTAAATCCTTTCAACTCATTGCTAAAGTAATATGAAAAGTTTTATGTGTAAAATTATCCTGTTCTTTTTTTAATTAATTTTGAATTTAACTAAATATTTAAATTTGCAACGCACAAAGAATATTTTTCCGATTGAAACGTTAATCAGAATGCAGACTGTTTATATACGGATGATTTTTTTTTTCTATATTTCGGATTATCACTACTATAATTACGTTAGTAGTGTCCATATATATTATACCACATTTTAAAAACATTTTCTCGGGGAGAAAATAAAAGCTTTTCCTCTTCGGGTTTCCCCTTTGCTAATTCTCAAATACCGACAAGTTTCCCACTAAAACAGGGGTTCCCAACCGGTGGTACGCGTACCACTGGTGGTACGCCGGAATATTTCAGGTGGTACGCGTAAAGATAAATCTTTCATTAACTTCCGGGTCGGATTTTTCTGAGTTTGTACCATTTTTTATTTGTATGTTTTTAGACCTATGGAACAATAAACAAAACTGTAAAATATTACAATTTTAATCTTTTTATTTCTCCTTTATTATAAGCATTTATAAAAACAAGTATCTAACCATTAAATACGAAGTTTTCTCGAAAATTTTACTCAAAAAAACCTTTGAACACTTTTAGAAGAATAAATATTATACGTTTCTTAAAATATTTAGGTCTGGTGGTACGCCAAAATTTCTCAAAAAGGCAAGTGGTACGCAGGAGCAAAAAGGTTGGGAACCCCTGCACTAAAATATTTCGTGCTGCCATCTAGCTTAATAGTAAAACATTAATATGAGTTTTAGTGTTTCTATAATATTTTTTTTTTTACAATTCACAATAATAAAATATTGGTAATAAACTATTGGACCATTCAAATTAAAAATATTAAATTCAATTTCACTTAAAACGTAACCTAACATTTAAGACACATAAGTAGAGATTTTTTTTAGTAATACCTAATGGTTCAATAAGCTACGCGTAATCTTTTTTTGTGTGCGTGCTAGCTGTTATGAACTTTCATTAGGGTTAGCAACACTTAAAGCAAATATTATCTTGACCAAATAATGCCAAAGTTATAAAAAGTTACCACACTCTAATTCCAAAAAGATATTTTTTTGCAAGCAGCAAGCACTAAAATAATGTATTTCCAATTACTTTAATATTTACAGAAATTCTTATAGTTCATCGAACATACATAAGGATACTACATTTGAAGAAAAACATTTCAAAAAAAAAAATTATTTTTTGAAAACCGAAAAGTTAAGCCCGACTTTCTCAATTCTTGGAATTTTGAAAAAAAATCAAAAATACAGCTATAGTACTTTATACAAATATACAGCTTTAGTACTTGGAAAAAAGATCAAGATCGAATTTCTGTAAAATGAAAGTTTTCAGCTGCGCTATTTAACTATGACTTATTTGCGCTATGACTGAAATGTACTTTTCCAAATTCATATTTTTAGCAAAATTGGAAATTAGCCTAATAAGCATTTTAAAAAAATTGGAGGGCCAATGAACCCTGCAATCCCAGTTCTGCCTGGGCCCCAAGAGGGAAAAATTACGGAGTTTCCTCTTCATTCCATGGATTCGATGGCTCATGTAAACTCGCCTTTAGACCGTCATGCATCGATAATCCTTGTTTAGCTCTAGTGCGACAACTATTAAGCCAAATTCCAAATCAAACCTTCCGGAATATAATATAATCGTAATATGCAGCTCTCGTGTGACAATAACTCAACCGCGCCAAATATAATCGTTTTAAAAATAAACCATGTAATGATGCACGTTGGTCGTGGTCCAAAGTCCAGAACCTTACAGTATCGCTTTGAGTGTCCAATCCAGTGTTGACTTGGTCATTTGAGCATGATTCCAAATTACTTGGCGTATGCTGAACTGTGTTTAAACTATTTAAATTTGAGGCTAGAAATAGGTAGAAGGAGTTTTTGTGTGTGTTTTTGTGAGTTACGTGTAGGTAAACACGTCATAGAAGGCGGTTTATTTAATTAAATAATTCGTTTCTTAAGAAGTTTATTATAATAGTAAGTTATTATTTATTTTGTTATAATTCGTGAATTTGTATTAAAATTTATGCTATTATATTGTTTGTACAGATATTAAGCACATTTTATACATTTATTAACATGATATTTGAATTTCTTATTAATAGTTATGCTTTTAAAACAATTTTAAACTGTTATTAAAAATATTAAGATGTTTATGATAGTTTTATTTTCTTTTGTTCGTTGATAACTAGCGAATATTATATGCATACAATAAGAAGGTTTTTTTTGCATTGTTCATAAAAATATTCTAAACGCAACAACGTATTCTTTTAGAATTATGTCTTAATTTATAATCTAGGATATTTTATATACTGATATATACTACTATAATAATAATTGACATAATATAGTCACTTAGACATAATATAACTATTTCAGTAAATCTGCATATACCGTATGGAATAATGGATAAATTTTTGGTGCAGTCATGCGGTGTTTATGGTATTGGCTGGTAAGTCAATCCAGATCCGTTCTTGTTACTCAGTTTTAACAAATTTCAGAAAGCGCGATCAATTTTGTATCGAGCAAAATGGTACATACAGGCGAATCGTCAAAAAAGTTGCCATTTAGTTACAAATTTACAATTTTATAGCTAAATGATGGATATGAAGTTCTAAAAAGGCATTACAAAGAGCCCAACATCACCACTGAAGTTGTTTTGATGCCAAATTGTTGTCTCCAGGTGAACCTAGATCAGTCGCGTTTTCTTAACATAGAGCTATATTCTTCAAGTACAGGGTGGTTATAAAATGACTCTCGCTATTCGGAGTGGTCTGTAGCTTGAATGAATAATCCTAATGCATCAAAAATTAAGAAACTTACTAATCAAGGAGGGGAAAGAATGGAATCATAAAAAAGATAGAATCCTAAAAAAGAATCAGAAGAAAGAATAATCATAAAAAACAAACTCGTCTCTTGACCAGGGTTCTAAATTACGAGGCATAGCCAATTATGGCTAATTGCGGCCAACATATCCAATTACGCCTCTTAATTAGACCCTGGTCAAGTGACGAGTTTGTTTTTTATGATTCCATTCTTTTCCCCGCTTCTTGATTAGTAAGTGTCTCAAAATTTTTTGCTTTTGGATTATTCATCAAAGCTACAGACCACTCCGAATAGCGAGCATTATTTTATAACCAGTTAACCCTGTATATATGTACTATAGATCGTTGAAAATTACGGATTCCGTTCTCGATATCCAACTTGTAGCTCTAGTAGGACGTTATAGCAACCTTAAACCACTCTTGGCTTATGCAGATCAGCATAATAAAGGGCATTTAAATAAAGCTACACAAATATGCATCAGAAGAAAATCTATTGTTGATAACAAGGACCACTTGTTAACTTCAAGCCTCATTTGCAAAACGATTTCTATAAAAAAAATATTTTTCTGCAAAAGCGTAGTAACAAATATTTTAAATAGAATATTTACTCATTCCTTTTTTTTATTTGCATTTTTCTGTCAACACTCCAAACTGCCGGTACTTCAAACTGTCAGCAAAACATGTTCCAGCCGACAAAAAAACTAGCATGAAGTACATGTCAAACTATTTTCAATTTTTTGTTAGCCCTATTAAGAAGGGAATATTTAAAGAGTTTATCTTAAACCACAAAACTGTTTATTAATTTTAAGAACTCTTAGAACATTACCCATAACTTTATTATGTCTAAAGATTTAAAAAAGTCAAAATATTAAAATATTTTTATAGTTTTTTTTAATGTTGATCAAAATTAATATTTTCTTTTTTTTATGTCAGTATTTTAAGCATATAAAGGCTTATTTTTATTGGAAAATACCGGAAACTTGTATATTTCAATAAACTAATTCAGTAAAAATAAACTACCAACTATTCTTTTCGATTGTATGTAATATACTTTTTGAGTAAAATAATATTAAACTTTTAAGAGTCAATTTTTAATCTTCTAATAGATAACAAAACTTCACTAAAAAAGCTTCAAAGAAGATTTTTCAGTTTTGTTATCACATCGTGACGTTTTACATCTTGCTATTAATAGAAATATCTCAAAGGATAAATTGGGAAAATCTTGGTTAAGAAAGTCTGCTTAAACAGTCCAATAGCAAAACTCAGACATAGACTAGACGCAATAATGATATTAAATTTAGAAAACTGATGTAAAAAAAGTTCTTGACTTCTGACACTTACAAGATTAAAAAAAAAAAATAATTCGAAATATTTTGACGTTTGTGCCGTAGTCTAAAAAGATGTCTTTTTTCCACGAAAGTTAAAATGTAAGAGTTTTTTATTATCTGAGCAGAAAAATGTTTTTGTAGTATAGTTATGTTATTAGTGTTTATAAAATGCCAGCTACAACTTGCATTAGGGGAACATGACATTTAAAGGAAATGAAATAATTTAAAGATTAAATCTCACATTCGAACTTTCAGATTATGAGATAAAACGACATGTATACGCAGAATTTCTTTGATAAGAAATGGATTTATAATTGTAACTTAAGACAGTTTCCATATATAAATTTAAACAGAATAAGTTTAGAGGATTTATTTTTAATGAATATTTTATATTATATACATCGGCACTAATCTAGCTTAAGAAGATGAAACTTTCCAAGTGAAAAAAAATAAACTCTTCCATTTTAATTGTTTGAACAGAAAAATGTTTTTGTAGTAGTTATAAGACAACTATAGTAGTTTTTATAAAATGTCACCTATAACTTGCATTAGAGGCACATAGCATTTAAGGGAAATAATTTAAAGAGTAAATTTCACATTAGAGTTTTTAGATTGTGTGATAAAATGACATGTATTGCTCGCGGTATTTCTTCGAGTTTCCTAATTGTAAATGCGCTCGTAATTGTAACTCTAGAAAAGCACTTCGCCACGAACAATTCTCGAGTCTAGATCACTGAACTGAACTAAAACTCTGGAAGGAGCATCCCATGAAAGGAGCATCCCAGCTGGTGAAGCCTATTTTTGGGTCACTTGGCGACAGCTTTAGGGAGAATATGTGCCAGATTTGGCATGAATTCGCCGATCATAATTGACACTTAACTAAACACTTTGCATTGGATGTTGTCGGCACAAGCCTAATCGCTCGCCACATGTTCTCCCTAAAGCTGTCGCAAAGTGACCCAAAAGTAGGCTTCACCAGCTTTTCATGAGATGCTCATTCCAGAGTTTCAGTTCAGTTCAGTGGTCTAGATCCTCGAGACACTGAAAGATTTAATTCTATTTAAATTTCCCTGTCGACTTATTTTACATGTATTTGTGTAAAATCAGTAAAATATTTTGATTTTTCAAATTTATGACTAAGCCAGATAAAGTCAATGAGTTCACTGATTTTAAAAAATATTGAAAATTGATTACTAAGAATCATTAAAAATCATAACCTACCTCATTAGATCTACAGTTTCGAAGAAAGTAATTGCGTTGTAAGACTATCTAGACTCATAAAAAAAAATATCGAAGAAACACAATTCTTGTTAAATTGGTATGTTCTCCCTAATTATCCCGGAAGTAATGTTTTTCGATTGCAGACAGGTTTTCAAACTATGAACGAGAATATTCATGTTATGCTTAATTTTATATCTATTATCAATCACTAATTGGGTGATCATATTTATATTCTTATATTGAGCAAATTTATAATTAAATTTTTGACTATTTGACTTATACAGAAGTTGGAAAAGTTTTATTACATGAATTCGATAATTAGGTATGGACTTTATCGACGAGTAAAATAAATTCTGGTATTAGAATTAGGAAGCATTATCAATTGGGGCATTTATAACAGTTCCGATAATTGTTAGAGAATTTTTAAGGTATGCATATACCTTTGAAAACGGAAAATTGATCAAAACATATGTCCTGATGTTTTTGCAATAAATATTATCCGATTCTTTATCTTTCAAATGGTACAAGTAGATTTCATGTACTGTAATTTGTTTTTAATTTACATGCAATCTTTTAAAGGGAATTCTATGGTAATCAGTCTTACAATGAAAACCTTGAAAGCATTTTTTGAAGAACGCGTTTTTTCATAACATGATTGAACGGCGAGAAAGATATTTCAAATTAATATGCTTCGATGTAAATAATTTAAAGTGTATTTTAAAGAGTATGAATCGGGGCATGTGGCCATACTTTTTATAGCAATTGTAACTAATATTGTTTTTTAACAGACTTTCAAAAAATTAAATTATTAAAAAATCATATATTTTAAAATTAGCCATTTCAAACTATCATAATTAAATAACTATTTTGCTTAGAGCTTAGATAAAGTATGATCACATGCCTGGATATTTAGTGTTTCCCTTTCTGTAAAAATTATGTAAAAACAACTAATTTGAATAGTCATTGAATTGCTCGCAGTTTGGCACATTTAAATTAATTAATTGCTAATTAATTTATTAATTAATATATTTTTTCTCGCCATAAAGTATATTTATCTTAGTTTTTATGTGCCTGGTCAGAGACGCGTTTATGGATGTTGGGGCCATAGGCGGCTCCCGAATTTTGCACCCAACACCCCCCCCCCCCCCCCTACAGAAATTATATTTAAAAAAAATCTTAATACTTGTACAAATAAAATGGCACGATGAAGGATGAACCAATTCTCCCCTCCCCTTTTGTGGAGCATGAAATGCTAGTGACTTAATCGGGGCGTAGATAAAGAACCATGGCTAAATATTACAAGGTCTTGGCTAAATATTGCAAGAGAAAAGAATTTCACTTATACTTTTGATGCCCTTATATTGACATACTCAGTTTCTATTTACACTTTCTGCATTTTCTTTTTGCAAATTTGTTTATCACCTCGTAGAAATCATTTTTTTTTATTTAATCTGATTCGATGTTCAGAATCGGGCGTTAAGGCACACCTATCTATCAATCATATTTCTGTGCACATTCTTTATTCTTTTAAGGGGTCATAGAACTCTTAAAAATGTGCAAAGGAGGTACTACAAAGAATCGTTTGATCTCTCATGTAACTTTTTAACTACTCAATATATAAGTATAATTTTTTTATATGTAATTCAACAAGATTTATTTAATATAAAACAAATTTTAAAATTAATGAAACTTTAGCCAAAACTAAAATAAATGATATTAAACATAAAGTTATTTGAACACATTGTGATTAGGCTTGCGCGGCAAATTTTGAGGTCAAAATTGAAAAAATGACCATGAAAATGACTTTATATTGTACAAATATGTACAGACAAGGACTTATACCTAAATTCTCAGCTCAATTTTAATTAGAAAGTATTTTAAGAACTTTTTTCTAAAAAAATTAATAAAAATTTTAAAATTTTGATTTTAAATTTTTTTAAAAATAATTGCTATTAAAAATTGAGCTGAGAATTTAGGTATAAGTCCTTGTCTGTACATATTTGTACAATATAAAGTCATTTTCATGGTCATTTTTTCAATTTTGACCTCAAAATTTGCCGCGCAAGCCTAATCACAATGTGTTCAAATAGCTTTATGTTTAATATCATTTATTTTAGTTTTGGCTAAAGTTTCATAAATTTTAAACTTTGTTTAATATTAAATAAATCTTGTAGAATTACATATAAAAAATTATACTTATATATTGAGTAGTTAAAAAGTTACATGAAAGATCAAACGATTCTTTGTAGTACCTTCTTTGCACATTTTTAAGAGCCCTATGACCCCTTAATTGCAGAGAAAGAACGTTCTTTAGTTGCATTGCTTATCGGAATTGTTAGATAAAACGCAACAGCTTTTCCACACTTGGAAAAGTTGATTTTAATCCGTGTTGCAGAGAGAGAGAGAGAGAGAAAATTATACATTTCCGCTGGAAACCAAAGGTGTTATTTTCTTGCAAGTATTACAAAACGTTTTATTTCGTCTCGAACACTTTCGTTGCGATCGTTGCTAGACTTAATATCCTCCCTGTACTTTGTTGTAAGTTTAGTGATCGTGGATTCGACTTCGTAAGCGGAAACCTAGTCTTTCTCCTCATCATTAAAAAAAAAACAATCCGAACTGACTATTGTTTCCTTATAGGAGGACTAGGTCTAGGTATTTGTTATTAATTTCGAAATTTGGGGGCCTTCGCAATCTTGGGGCCACAGGCGGCCGCCTCTAACGCCTATTGGTAAACGCGTCGCTGTGCCTGGTCTTCTTACAAAGTTTTAAAATTCTAACTCAAAAAATCAAAGAATAGTTGTCCAAGGTATGTGCATACCTTAAATTCTACTTTCCTGCCAACTAAGGCATATACATTAGGGTGGGCCGAAAAAACACTTTTTCGCAAATGTTTAGGGGCACAAGGATAAAAAGATGCCAAATGGTCTCAAACTGACGAATATAAAATTTTATTGCATTCAGATAAGTCTTTTTGCCTCCGAATTGGATTTGAAATTCCGAAAATTAGTCAAAATATGCATAATATTAAAAAAATTGTAGAAAATGAAAAAAAAATCAATAATTGAATTGCAATAATACAAAATTGATATATATTTATGAAAACTATATTTCTGCTAAATTTTAGAATCTTAGGTTGATACCTTCTATTATCTTGAAAAGGCATAATTTTGGATAATTGGACTTTATAAAATGTTAAACATTTTAAAATATACCAAGCGACACAAAACGTTTGAATTTGATTAAGGTGCCTTCAAAGGTTTTTTTTTATTTCGATAGAAGCACCTACGCCCAATTTTTCACTTATTAGTTATTAATAATGACAGATTTCTTTCCACCTTATTATCCCCTTTTTGGTGAATGTGCTCCGCCCACACAACGGCCCTGATTTTAATTTGTTTTCTAACTTATTGTGAAAAACTACAAACTGCATGGCTTCAATATTTTTATTCATAAATTATTATTAAAAAATTGTTATGGAAGAAAACTTTCATTTATAAATAAGAAAACAGGGCCGTCAAGTGGGTAGCGGAGAAATAGAAAGCATGGGGAGATTAAAAAAACTTTAATGAAGTAAACATACATTGTACCCATTTATCATGTTGTTCGTGTAAGATATTTTAAATAAAGCTTTTTTTTGTTTGGTATTGTAGATCCAAATTTAAAATATTCTTGTTAACACAAATTCATTACTTTACTGACTTAGACTTATTGAAGTTAAACGAAGGCTATCTCGACCCTCCACAAACTCAACGGCCCTGTTTTATCCTTTGGAATAATTTCTTCCATTGCGATTAATACTACACTGATAATAGGTTTTGGTATTTAAGCATTCATTTTTCTACTTTTTGTTAAAGAGTTGGGTAATAATGTTAAAGCAGGGCCGCTGTGGGTTTGGAGCAAGGCCACTAAACTGGAGGTAATAAGGTGAAAAATATGTTGTCTCTTTTAGTTACCTATACGTAAAAAAATTGCTAAAGGTGTTTGCTTTCAAAAAGAAACTAAAACGTGATCACACCGCTATCAAATAAACTTTTTATGACTTGAGTTAATCGTTGAAAATTTCAGCATTTATAGCCCAATTTTCAAAAATTATGCCTATTCAAGATAATAGAAGGTATCAACTTAAGATTCTAAAATTTTGCAGAAATATTGTTTTTATAGAGATATATCAATTTTTTATTATTGAAATTCAATTAATTTTTTTTTTCTACAATTTTTTTAATATTGTGCATATTTTGGCTAATTTTCAGAATTTCAAATCCAATTCGGAGGCAAAAAGACTTATCTGAATGCAATAAAATTTTACATATGACAGTTTGGGACCATTTGGCACCTTTTTATCACTGTGCCCCTAAACATCTGCAAAAAAGTGGTTTTTTTTACCCACCCTAATATACATTATTAAAAATTGTTTATATTCAACATAAAAGTGTTTTTGAAAATTCCTACCAAACACAATTCTTGTTAAATTGGTATGTTCTCCCTAATTAGCCGGAAATGTTTTTCAATGGCGAAAATATTCATATTACCCTCATTTTTATATCTATCATCAATCACTAATTGGGTTATTAAATTTAGATTTTTATGATAACCATATTAATAAGACATATAATTATTGAATATCTGTCTTTTACATACATTTGAAAAAGATTTATTTCAGGAATTACAGTAAACTCCCGATTATCCGCGGAATTGGGTGGCGCGGCTTTCGCGGATAAGCGAATTCGAGGATAATCCGCAAAAATGGAGAAATTGCCTATAAACAAAATTTCTTCTGGATTTTATTAAAAATAAATTACAGTAATCGTATATACCATGTACAAATTTACTTCAAAATGTCTATTACTGTCGTTTCTCCTATGCCACACTGCAAGCACATTTGATTTTTAGAGGATCCGTTTTCTAACTTTTTAATGAGTTGTAGTTCGTCTTGAATTGTCAAGACAACTTTTTTTTTTTAGTTTCTCACGCATTTCGCTAGTATCAAAATCACATAAAGCAATTCAATTTAAATAGCGGGAAGTTTATTTCACAAGTGGCGCTCTTTGACAAAAACCTGTTCGTGATGTGCACCTGGCCGAACACCAATTTTTCCTAGTCATTCTTATTAGAATCATAATGTATTCGTTGTTCTTGTTAAATGTATTTGTCGTTCTAGAAAAGAATTCGTTATTATTGGAATGCATTCTTCCAAAAAGTTTTGAAACAAATTAAAATTCATTTATCGCGTTTTTTTATATTTGAACTGACAAATGGGAAAAAGTGACCCGCGGATAATCCGCAAAGCGGATAATCCACCCGCGGATAATCGGGAGTTTATAATTAGGTAATGACGTTGCGAAAGCTAAGGTTTAGAAATTAAGGAATCATAAGCTTTGATAACTGCCAAAAACTTAACCTCTTGCGAGCTGGAGTTCCCATTTTTGGAATTTTTTTAAAACCTCCCCACAAACAATTAACTCTTTAATTAGTTCCGAAATTGACCTGGTCTAATATAATATCCAAATATCAGCTTTCAGCCTTTGATTACAGGAATCAGTCATTTATTTCTATAAAAAAAATAAGTTGAACGAGGGTCAATACGATAATAGAGTCCTTAAACAATTATTTCATTTTTTTCAAACTTTTCAAAAAGTTCTTTTAGTAGTTAATTTTAAAGGCATTTTGCATTAAAAAAATGTTAAAATAATCTGTTAACAAAAAATAAGTGATACTGCAAAATTTTGCATTTATAGCACAAAAATGTGTATTCGCATCCATAAGTAACTATAAACCTCTTTGTTTAATTTCTTTAAAAATATACTTTTTTAGCATATATTTGTATGAAAAGTATGTGTAGTTTATAAGAATATACGTGAAGGATTTTGCACAGGTCTTAAGAGGTTAAACTTTCAGAACTGAAATACCTCAATAGCAAAAACAAATTTCGGCCCTAAATGCAGGTATGAGCTCATTTGCATGAAAAATGACGTGGCACGAAGATCATTATAACTGCGAAGGTCTAGCAAAATGTTACTTTTTGCCCTCTAAAAAGTTTTTTCAGTAGGGTCAAGCGGGGTAAGTGTGATTGGGGGTAAGTGTGATAAACAGCTCTTGTAACTTTGGAAATCATTCTAAAAATCTGAAAGTTTGCAATATATAACATTAGACCACTTATAATTAAACTAAAAAGAAATATTGACCTTATTTTTTGTTTAAAGAAAGTTTTGAGCTTTTGAATTTAAGTGCAACTGTCTTCTTTTTTCACACTTACCCCTATGTGGGGTAAGTGTGATAAAACAGCAATGGATTTTGAAATGCAAATTTTGTACACTTAAAATTGGAATTCAAGCATATAATTTTTTTTCTACATATGTATGTTTCTTATAATAATTCACTACCAATTTTAGGATTTGGAATTTACTTGAAGCAGAGAACGAATTGTCTTAATGAAAAATGCAGAAACCCTATCACACTTACCAAACTTGACCCTACTAGATTTTAAAGGCATATTATGTTGAAAAATTTTCATACTGAACTATTAATCACAAAAATGATTTTTTTACGTAGTATAAAAGTAAATTTATTGTACTTAAAGACCTCGGATACTATATTGCATGGATGGGGCTGGGGTGTCCAGTCGGTTCGACATTATCCTAGCATTCGAAAGGTCTCAGATTCGGGTCCGGGCATCGCCAAAAGTAACTGCCGACCTATAAACGACCCGTGCTGCCAAAAATGCCCGACAATTAATACCCGTGTAGGGGGAGTGAACGTTAAATACGCTCCAAAGTCCCGACGCTGCGTACGATGTTGCACTTAGCTGTTGCGTTGGGTGCCTACTCAGGTGTCGGCTCGTCACTTGACTGTGTAATAAAAAACGACGCCCGTCGCCAATAGCCCTAGTGCGACGACACCGACAGCTCTAGTGCGACGATAATTCAAACTAATATAAAAATATTACATTGGTGTGCCCTTTAGCAATATTTTTTTTTAATTCCTTGCGAAACACACTTTTAATTATTTATTTAAAAAATATGTTTTCTTAAAGGATATATGTGTATGATTTTGCTGGATTATTTAAGAGGTTATACACCTATCACAGGATCTCATTGTTGCCGTTCTTGTCCCCCAGATGGCGCTGTCGAAGTTTCGATCTCCGGATTCGGAAACACCTTTTCCCACCAAACTAAACTCTCCTCCCAAACGATCCGACACACCAAACGGTTCTCTACGCCGGAAACAGGCAGACGATATCAACAAAATCCGCGAATTTCTAACTTCAAATTGGCAACCGAAATAAAGGTAAGTGGAACATAATTATTTTCATCACAATTTATTCTATTTTTCCAACTATTTTGTCTTTTTATTGAAATTTCATTTCTTAGTTTTTTGAGAGAATTTTGGCGGTTGTTTCGCTTCTTTTTGGCGAATGGGAAATCAATAAATTTTCGCCGCTGGTGAAAGAGAGTCGGTGAAAATCATGAATGGGACAGTGGCGAAAAGTTCGTGGAGTGGCTAAGTGGGAATGCGCTGAGTCGGGTGTTTGAATGGAGCAGTCTCAATGGATTTTTGGAGTGGCGGGGTTGTATAACGGGGTCTACCAAAAACATCTTTGAAAAGTTGATAATTCACTTTTTATTACCTGAAAACTTTATCTTATATTATATTTTCAGTGATGTGATTAAGTATCAAAGAAGAAAATGCTTCCCTAACTTTTTTTACAGATATAGGAAAACTACAAATTTACTATTTTAATACTTATGTAATAAAACTGCTAATTGGAAAAATTGAAACTAAGTACTATCAATTTTGAAAAAGTTTATTACAATCAAAATCATGAATACGTAATATAAATTTAACACAACATTTAAACGTTTCGAAGTAATAAACGTAAAATGTAATATTCGTAAAATGAAATTTTAAAGATAGTTATGTTTTTGTTGTAAAAAAAACAGGAAGTTCTACAAGAACTAGAATAGCGTAGTTATTTTTACTTTAAACATTAATTTTTAAAATATGGATGAATTAACAAAAGTGTAAAAGATAGGTATATGATACAACTTTCTGACAAAGAAACGAATTTTCAAAATCAGACTATGGTAAAGGATAGTGAAACAGAAGGTTAGAAGACGAGAGTCCAAAAGAAAGGAGAAGCCTACAGACAGACAAAATGAATCAATAAATGTCTGTTATGCCATACATTTTAAACGATATGGAAATCTTCGCAATGTCAATAACTTCTTTCTATATTTTTTATTATCACGAATTACAAAGAAAAAAAATTAACTGATGAATCAGCTTTAAAGAATAAATTAAAAAAGCTTTTCTAATCTAAATCTGAATAATTTGGTTGTGTTTTTATTCAAATTTTATACGTTCTCATTTTGATGCTAATATTTTTTGAAACATGCATGTCACTGAAAAATCTAGATAGTTAACCGCTAATTTAAAAAAAATTGGTTTACATGATATATAACAGTGAACTTTTGTGATAAGGTGCTAACCACTAAACTAGATGTATTCTTCATAAATATCAACACTTCAAGCATAATTGAAGTAGAAATAATTGAATAATATATGAATCAATTCAATAAATAATTGAATTGATTCATAAGTAGAATGAACTTAATTTTCCTTTTAAATAGTTAGTTTTTTTTTAAGGGTCCTTAATAACTACTAAATTAAATATATATCTATGAGAAACGATTGGAACTTCGCAGAGACGCCATTTAATATGTTTTCCTTACTTTGTTTAAAGGGGAATTATTTTAAAACTTCGGATAAAAGATTACTTTTCAATAAGTTTTACTTAGAAATTTACATTACTTACGTATTTACACCTAATGTTTTGATTTATTCTATAATTACTTATTGAAACAACGAAAACTGTGCAAGGAGCGTTTAAAAAGAGACAGATTTTGACAAAAAATGAAACAATTTTAGTTTTTAATAAATTTAGTCACATATTTATACAACTAATTAAAAATTTTGTGTGAACATAAAGTGTTTGTCACTCATCGGAAGGAACTCCACATTTTAAAATTTCGAGATTTCTATTTAAAACATTAATGTTTTCGCAAATTTTCAATATTTTCATAATTAAAATTTCCAAAATTCAATTTGTAAGAACATTGATTTTTGTCAAATATATTCCGCATTGAAATTTCTATGGATTGGTATATAAGATTTTACCTTAAAGGATTTAATGTTACCAGAAATAGTAAGTCCGAAGTTTTCATATACTACCGCACTGCTGAAGCGCTCACTCTCCGTAAAAATTACACGCCATAAACTTTCCTGAAACGAGTTATTTCTAGAATTCTAGAAAACATAATTTTCCACGGATCAATTCACTTTATTAAACCATATCGCATTTTGTGCGCCACTTAATACTCCAATATCCCAGGAAGGTCCAAATATAAGGAATAGTTTTTGGCGCGAAAGATAGTGAAGCCGTCGCCAAATGGGTGTGATAGGCTCAAACAAACGTCAATGGAGTTTCGAATGAAACGCGTGACTATACTATTTAAGAATTGGCAAATTATAATTGAAAAAATTAATGAGCACAGTAATAGATTTTTGAATATGTTTTGAAATAAAATATAGATTTCAAAATTTTCCCTTAAGAAGGATATAGGACGTAATGCATTATTTTTGGATTCGTAGGATCTATGAAAGTATTTACGTAAGCATTTTCCCACAGGCTTAATAAAACAGGAAAAAGAATATATTAACAAATGTTTTTTTCATCCATTTTTAATGGTTTAAGTTTTAAAATGACAATAAATTATTCAAAAAGTGATTAAACTACTTAAAGCTTAACGTTTTAAACTTTTTCAATTAATATTTGTTCAATTAAATTATATTTTCATTCATTCCTCGTGTGTTTTGTCTTTACTATTTTAATACCTTGAGAAATTGCTTATATGTAGCAAAGCAATACTTTCACAAAATTTTTTAACTGTTTTATTATGTTTAAGGATGGGCCATTAATCTTAAACGAATATTTAAAATATTTCTTACTTTTATTGTACTCAATGTGGCCAAATTTCTGTTTTGGCATTTTTCTGACGCAATTAATGGCTTCACTTGAACTAGTTATTTTCGCATTCATTTCTGTTTCTTCAGCATCTCCAACGTATTCTCACCTCCTTTCCTTATTCTACCGCTAACACCGTTGCCACCCTTTAGCCGACTAATTTTAATGAGCAGACGATAAAAGGTGCTGGGAATGGCGGGAAAATCGTTCCAAATATAACTTTTCCATCCCTCGAATGTTGCAATTGGATAGGTGGAGTGTCGGTTAATGTAGTAATTTATTAGTGTTGGTGAGGGGCATATTCTACGAAATGAGATGCCATGAATTTATGCACAGCTATAAAGTTGCACTTAATATATGTCGAAATGTGGCTTTGAAATAAGAGAATTTTATTGGATTCGTTAAAATATGCTAAAAGGGAATTTTATTTGGATTTTGGGCAACTTACTCTCTATCATAAAGGCAGAGAAATCGTATATCATACGATAAGTAACAGAGATTATACGATAACCCGATCTGCTAACACAATATTGGATTATATAAAAAAAAATTGCGAAAGTACTTATTGCCGATAGTGTATTTCTATATATTAACAAGTTTTCAAATTGTATAATGAATATAGAGACCAAATAAAAATAAAAGTATCATACTTTACGTGACCAACGTTTTTAAATCTAAAATCTTTAGTTAATCGCCGTAACTGTAAAATTATTCATCTTAAAAAATATTTTAATCTCTATATCTTTATATCTCTTCTCAAAGGCTATAAGAACAATTCAACTTGCACTTTAGTACAGTTTCCTTGTAGATTCAGTAGTTCTAAATTTCGACGATCAACGTCAATGACCGCTCTAGTGCGACAAAATTCAAGTTAACCATGTCACATGCATTCAAATTTTGTAAAAAAAAAAAACACCATAATTTGTCCAATCAATCAAAAAGAAAAAAAATAGTTCAATAAAGACCACAAAACTACAATTCTATTTTTCTCTCAAATTACAATAAAGTCATTGCTATAACAAAAAAAAATTGCCATAAAACTATTGTTTTTTCATCTGAAGGTTTCTCAACTTGCACATTAATAATGTCCCCTTCAACTAAACTAATTGTTAAAATGTAGGAGTAGACAATTCAATCATCTAACCAAAAGAAATATTTGAGTTAAAAAGTTCGAATATGCGCACCCAGCGAATAAATCTCCAGAAGAGAACGTTGGAACAATAATCTTCGTGAGAACAACAGGAGGGGAAACACTTCAAGCTCCTTTATTCAAAAAGCAAAATCAAATATTCCATCATCTTTCCTTAACTTTTTTTTCTTGGGAGCTCAAAGTGATTTTTCCAAGGACTTGAGAAAAAATAGACTAAGTTATGGGAGATATTGAAGGGGATCAACATCAGTTCCCAAGTCACGTGGGTTTCGTTCAAGAAATTGACGTTTTTCTGGAGCAACTAGTTTTAACCCTTTCAGTCCCAATGACATTTTGGCATCATCATTTTAGAATATTTTTTCTGATAGTCTATAAGCCATTTATGATATCAAAAAGTACATCGTTCGATTTCTCGATTTTTTTCTATTTGAAAATATTTTTATTAATCGTAATAGATGTCAGCCCTATTATTTTTTAAATTTATAATCAGAAAAATGATGATGCCAAATGGCATCACTGGGATGGAAAGGGTTAAAAACAAGTTGGAAAAAGTTTTTTCCACCACTTTGAGGTACTTTAGTTTATAGTGAATTCTATTCCAGTAACGACCAGCTCCGGCGTTGACCAAACATACCTTTGGTAAGACTGCCACAACACTGTTAACGCTCGATTAGCCCACAAATACCGAGAACTCTTAGTTTTAAGAGTTAGTGGAAAATTTCCATTGACCAGTACAATACATTTGCTTCTCAAGTATTTTTAAATATTTGTAATTTATTTTTGACAAAACAATGTATGAAAAAGCCATAATATTGTGACCCAACTACACATTGTTTTCAAAAATACAAATTTGAGCTGATTACATGGTAAAAAAAACTGTTAATTTTACAGAAAAAAAAGCATACATTTACAGAAAACTACTGATATTTTCTACAAAAAGTTATTTTATATAAATATATACGATTTAAAGTAAAAAGCGTTTTTCTGTTTTAAACTGCGAAGAGTATTTGACCTAAGCCAAACAAGAACTTTGACTGCATGTCTAATTATTCGTGGTTTAAGCCCGGGCAGTTTATTAGTCCTTTGTATTGAAGTTAGTGCGGTCCCCGCAGTGGAAAGGTATAATTTTGTTTTCCTTTTAATATTAACAGCGTTTACTTTAAAACTACAAGTTGTTCGAGTGAAAAAAAAACGGGGTTTCCCTGTAAAGTATGGGTATTTTTCTGGCTCACAAGCTGACAGGTTTTTTTTCTGTAAAAACAACTATTTTTACAGTGCCTGCAAACGACAACCAGTAGTTAGTTAGGTTTAAATTATCGTCGCACTAGAGCTACACGAGGGCTATTGGAGACGGGCGTAGTATTTTAGAACCACAGTCAAGTGACGAGCCGACATCCGCCTACCAGTAGTAAACCACCAAAAATAGAAACCATTTTATCCACTTCCTTGATTCATACCGGCCTACTCCCTTATGTCTTTTAAATATAATATATATTGCATCTACTTCATTTTTATCGTTGGAATTTCCCCCTGTATTCCAAAATAAAAACCCAAAAATAGAAGATGGAAATGTAGAACAGGCTACAATGTGAAACCAATAAGGTTTGTTTGCGTACGTGTCTAAGGAAAATGTACAATTTCTTTCAAATAGAAACTTTTACTAATGTTTGGGTTAAAACTTATTGCATTCAAGAGTGCATTGCACCATGCCATGAGAAGTGGCATATAAGAAAAAGTACTTTTTTGCGGTTTTTAAAAATGGCGTGAAGTTTATCTTCTATTTAGTGCATTTTACCCTTTCAGTCAAAATGACAATTTGGCATCATCATTTTAGATTTTTTCCTGATCATATATAGCCATTTATGATATCGAAAAGCACAACATTCGATTCTTCAAACTTTTTTCTATTGAAAGATATTTTTTTTAATCCAAATAGATGTCAACCCCATTATTTTTTTAGAATTACGATCAGAAACATGATGGTGCCAAATGGCATCACTGGGACTGAAAGGGTTAATAAGAGAAAAAGAAATTATTTGCGAACTGCATTTCACCAGTTAACAACCATGTTAAGATCTGCTTTACTCGCTATAACCCCAAATATTGAATTTTAATATTTTCAACTTAAAAATTATTTGTTCGTTACGCCATTTTCCCTCTACATTTCGAGAAGCTTTTGTTTCTATTAGATGAAAAGAAATTTTAGATGGATAAGTTTTTGCTTGGAACAAGAATAGATTCTTGGAAATATATAATATAAAAAGTATCTTTCTCTCAACGGGTTTTAAATAGTATTGGATGTTTCTCTTGTTTGGCAGGATACTTGAACTTGAAAATCAATTTATTTTTATTTTACAATTTTAAGAACGGTTTGAACTAGTTTTCAAAGAGTGACAATCTTGGAAATTCAGAAAAGCACATACATTTTTATATTTTTAACCAGTTACTTATATTTTTAACCCTGGAATGGGCGAGGTTGACCCATCCTTTCATCCCTTGAATGGGTCGATAAAATGGGTACCAAGCATGTTTGCGAACTAAACACTGGGGATTCCGCGTGAGGCTGACCATCTAACCAGGACATATGCATAGCACCCCAGGGCCCTAGGTCGCGAAAGCTAAAATGGGCACGGCAGGCCTTGGCCCAGTAATGGGCTGTTGCGCCGGGGAGTACTAGTAGTAGTTAGTACTTATATTTTTAATGCGATATTTCGTAACTTAATATATCAGTTATCTAATGTTTCAATAAAATAAATTAATAGCGTAGAGATAAGAATGCAATGAAATACTTAGAGGAAAAATTAATGAAGCCATTTAAAAAATCTTTAAGTAGATTATTCAGGCGAGCAACGGCTTTGCTTTTTCAAATCTGTATTTTTCATTTATTGGTTTTTATTAGCATCACATTAGAGCTACTCATGGACTATTAGCGAGTTCAGATCTTTGTGCGTATTATATGAAGACAGCTCCTTAAGCAAGTTTTGTGTCTTGCAATCAATTTAGAATGTTTTATAGTAACAAAAACAAACAAGCCCGATTCTCAAGGATTAATAATGACCTAAATAATCACCAATCTCCGTGCCTACCTAACTTGAGTAAAAACAAAGAGTTTAAAGGCAGAGAGAAAGGCACGATTGGTCCGTTAGTTGGAAACTCTTGTAAGGTAATTATAACATACAAAATGATCTGAATACAATTTAACCAAAATACACTTTTCATTCTGATAAAATTGCCAAAATTCTCTCAAATCATATTGAGATCTGGTAGACCATAAACAAAATTGATGTTTTAAACATGTTTTCTGGATGGATTCACAAACAAATTATAAAATTCGTTACATGCGCGGAATTTTCTTCTCCATAGCATATTTCTATTTACCCAACGGGTTGGTAAGGAGTGTAGTGGAATTCTTTTTTGCACAGCACTGAAAACCTTTAGTTTATATTGCATTCCAACTAACTTAACAAACCATGGCATAGTTAACATCAAATAATTCGCCAAGTGTTTGTTTGGGCTTAGCGTTGGAGCAATCAATAGCTTCCCTTAGAAAACCTGTTTTTTCATTGGTTTTTGACTTGGCAACAATTATATCGTATTCTTATCTCCTCGACGGGTCCATTTTTATTTGCGCTATCATGTCCATGCCTATTACAAAACATAAACTGTGACTTGAGTTCTATTAAACATTTGTTAAGAGCTCAATACAGGATTTATCACAGCAAAACATTGATAAACACAAACGTGTTTAGAAATTTACAATTTATCCTTTATTGTTAAAATTTTGAAATTTTATAAAACTTTTTGGGAAGATCATGTTTAAATAACAAAAAAATATTTAAAAAAAATTAAATTAAAACACTATCTCAATAAAATATATGAAATGCATTTGAATTGTTTGAAATGTTATAGCAATATTTCAATCAGCTAAGGCTTTTTTTGGGGATTTAAAATGTTTTATTAATACTCATTTGAATTATTTTTTTTATTAAAATAACAAATTAAGCCCCTAAATAATAACTTTAACATCCCCCCAATGAAATATTATATTATATATTGTTACAGAACATAATATTTCACTTTCGAATGGTCTATAAATCAGGAAAAGATTAGTTGCTAGGCTAGATAGGTCCAGACGAGCGGAAAATTTCAATTTCATGACTGTGGATGGCTCGTAATGCTATTTCTTCTTTCTTTGAAGCGACTCCTTATTCCTACGATGCTGACCTTTACTGGGGATGAAGAAGAAAATAGTTGTTTATTATTCTGTCAAAGGGTTGGAAAATTGTAGTAGTTATGGATTAATGACTTTGACCATTGTTGCACGAAATAAATTACTTTAACACATAATAACGCATACTAAACGACTGAATGTTTTAGGAGAAAAATAGATCAAGTCATTGTTAATGCTTGCACGCTTGTAGTATTGTTAACGCTTGTAAAAGACCTTCTAACATTGTGATTGGTTATCTCAGACACCTTTATTACTTTAATTGTCCATCAGAATATTCTGAAATGTTGATTTTTACAATAATTGTCAGTTGTTACAGAAGTTAAGTATTAATCAAGCTTGGACATCAGGCGTAGGACCCCACCGGTTAGGGTTTTTTTTTATCCGCCCAACCTTAATAGGAAGAAAAAAGCATTGACCTCGAGTTTTATGCTCTTTTTCTAGTTTGCGGTCAATTGAATATATATATATAAATATATATATATATATATTATATATATATATATATATATATATATATATATATATATATATATATATATATATATATATATATATATATATATCGCTGTTTGACAGTACCGGCTACTGACTATAATTTTTTAGCATTGTTTTAGTTTTTAAATTTGTATAAACTCGTTTATCTGGGTTTTTATGAAAAAATTAAAGTATTTTTTACTAGTTTTATTTCAATTCGAACATTTTATCAAAATTTCTTCAAAACTAACAAGATTTTTTTAGACTGTTTTATTTTAAAATTCTACATTAAAAAAAACCTCCATTATAAGGGTATGACTAATTTTAAAAATATATATATTTATTACTTTTTATTTTAAACAATTAAATTTGAATTCATGGAAATAAATTAAATCGGCTTTTAAAATTAATTAAATATGTATTGAGTTTGATGTTTTTTTTACAAAATTTCACTTTTTAGCCATACATAAGCATTAAATAATTCTTGTATTTTATTTTAAACCTTAAAATTAAAAATAAATAATAACGGACAAGCTATATACCACGATATTTGTGCCCATTGCGACTGCTTTACAAAAATAACTCTTGTCTAAGATGAATCCAGGTGTGAAATTGAAAATCTTCAGTGGACGACGGTTTCTCGTCAGAAGCCCGTCACTAATTAAGGTGTATTTTCATCTCCGCCTTCCTTTCTTAAATTTGATTAATGTAGTCAGTAAAGGTCCTTTAAGTTTTCGCCTTTGAGAATTCGGTCATCTTATTCCTCCGCTACTCGAGAGTATGATAATTTAGTTACTTGTAGATCAGAAATTTGAACGACCAAAAGTTTTCATAAAAACAATTAAAATAGGAGTAATATTTACTATGAATAAAAAGTTTTTTTTATATATACTGAGGTTGTTGTGGAGGGATAACAATGAAGATGATCAGAAGTTTTTTTTAAGACACTTAATTTGACTAACCACAGCACAAACTACATTTAACTATCAATAACTCGTAAATCATGGCTCGGGACATCACAGGTCCTTTTGGCTGCAGAGTAGAAACAAAAGTGATGTCTTTTGCTTGGTTCAAATCTCACTGGGAATGAAGGAATGAATTTTTCCCGCCTTTATGGTGTAGGGATAGGTTAAAGGAATATATTATATAATAATTTGTACTATTAGCGGATAAATTATATTGACAGGACTTCAGTTTTAGTTCGTAATTTTGAAGTACCGTGTGCAAAAGTTTTACTTCCCAAAATGGGGTTCCTAAACAAAGAAAGTTAATAGAAATTAAATTAAATAAGATTCACCACAATACAAAAATATCGATATCAATTTTTTTGTGTGGTTTCTATGACAAATGAAGAACAACAATTGTGACACTGTTTGTCTTTACTTTGCTTTTTACTCGTTATTGACGATGGTGTTGAAATGTTTCACCCAAATCTGCATTCTGCTTAAGTTTACCTAAATAAATGAAATATAAGAAGAGCATCATAGTCTTGGAAATATTATATCCCTGGTTCGGGTCCGGGCATCGCCAAAATAACTGCCAACCTATAAACGACTCATGCATCCAAAAATGTCCGACGAATAATATCCCGTGTAAGGGAGTGCACGTTAAATATCCTTAAAAGTGCTACAGCTGCGTACGATGTCTCCCTTAACGGTTGCGTTGGGTGCCAATTCAGGTGTCGGCTCGTCACTTGACTGTTGTTCTAAAATACGACGCCCGTCGCCAATAGCCCTCGTTTAGCTCTAGTGCGACGATAATTCAAACTTAACCTAGCCTAATCTAAAAATATTATGTACTCGAAACAAAGTTTCGTGAAACACGAATTTAAAAATAATTAGTAAAACTATTCATTTGGAAGTGAAAGTGTTAATAGTATTCATAAAGCAGTGTTGAACAAATTTTATTGCAAGAACAATTAAAAATTAACAATTAATTAATTCGTAAATGTAACAACGAACAATTCAACAATTGTATTAGCGGAAAATTACAATTAGCAATTATTTCAATGTTAACTGTTGTAGTAACAATTAACAATATATTAATTTTCAATTGTTTTGTTAGTTTTAATTAAAAATAACAATTAAAATTTCTTAAGTCTGAGACAATCTACACTGACGTGCAGCTTTATTTTCCCAAATCTTTACTAATTTCGTTTTAATACATAAAGTTAATTGTTAGTTTTAATTGTTACATAACACAACTATAAATGTTAATTGTAACTATTTTAATTGTGAGTTACAATTGACATACGTTAATCAAATTAATTTAATTACAATGCGCAATTTAAAGTTCAATTGCGATTAATTCAACTGCAGTTCATTTAATTCCAAATACTCTTAAAACAATTAACAGGAAAATCAACAAATTAATTAATTCCCATTCCTGTCATAAAGTCATCGTTAATGGTTAAAATAATTGTTTGTTTTTATTTAAAAGTAATTTTAAAGCAATATTTACAAATTTTTTTTAAAACAAATTTTGTTTTTATATACGAAATGAAATTCGGGACATTATATTCACGAGTTTCGTAATAAAAACGATAACGTATTAGAACTGGATTTACCTTTTCCATATCACACAAAATAAGAGTCAAATATTTGGAAATGCGCCAAAGTTAAAACAACTGAAAGATATTTAATGCTATCGAATGCGTACTTTTATTGAAAAAAGGCATCAAGGTCTTTCTTGGTTATTAAATAGTGATCAATAAAGTCAAACGAAACCTTTTACCTATAATTTTTTTTCAGTAAAATACACTCCCGAGTTTTATTCTTTTCGGAGATTAAAGTATGGAACGTTGCCAAATGACCATCGAATGATCCTGTCGTCGTTTTCCGTATACTTTATTTAACTTATCATTTGTTGAGTTTTTATGCTTCAAAATAGTTGGATTACATGTTTTCGTGAATTAGTATTCTTGTATTTAGATTGTATTTTTAAGAAAAGTACGAAAAGCTTGTAAGTTTTTATTAACCTTTTAATCAAATATCTTACTATGTCACGCGCAACTCTTTTATGCACCGAATAAAGTTTCTATTTTAATTATTTGACTTTGAAGAATATTTTATTGTCAGAATAACTACAGTAAAGGTTTTAGAAAAAAATTACTTTACCTTTATAAATTTTAATATATTAAGTGGATATGGTACGCAAAACATTATTTCTAGAAATAATAGCATAAACTTGTAACTTATGGAAGATTTATATAACTTTCACTCTAAATAAGTATTTTCTAGCAATAAAAACAAACATGAGAGATGCAAAATAATTAAAACAAGGCATTAAATACTGTATTCTAATATATATTACTTCAGAAAAAAAAACAATTTTCAAATCTCGACCCTTCAAGTTGTTTTCCTTCAATAACACTACATTAAAGGCAAAGATGGTTTTACAGAATTCACTTAGCCATTCACTGTATTCAGCGATGAGTGATTTTATCAATTGTTCATCACAGTACATTTTCCAACTTGCATTGTTCGATTGTCTGAAAACTGCCTAGACAATCGAAATGACTGTCAACTGCAGTTATATATTGATAAGAGTCAGCGGTTGGACGTCATAAATATGAAACTGGGCGTCTCAAAAGACTGAAGTCTACGATGGTTCATTGTACCAACAGAAATTATGGTTTCGCGTTGCATAATTTGGTCTGAGAATTGCATTATATTGTTCAGTTTCACTAGCGGGTTGAATGTTGGATTATAATATCGCTAATACAAGGTTTGCATATAAGGTTGCCTTAGGTTTAGCCTCTTGCGACCTGGCGTCAACTATGGGGGACAATTTTTAAAACTTCCCACAAACAGTTAACACGATAATTAGTTCCGAAATTGACCTGGTCCGATAGAAGAAGATCCAAATATTAGTTTTCAGCCTTTGATTACAGGTATTAGTCATTTTTTCTATATAAAAATGAAGTTGAACAAGGGTCAATACGATATTAATTTTTTTTAATAATTTAATTTTTGTTTTCGAATTTTTAAAAAAGTTCTTTTAGTAGTTAATTTTAAATGCATTCTGAATTAAAGACAATGTTAAAATAATTTCTTAACTACATGTAAGTGATACGGCCTTTTTTGCATTTATAGCACAAGAAATGTGTATTCTTAGAGTTTAAGGCATGTCCCTAAGAAACTATTTATGTATATACAATTTTTTTTAAGTTTCTTTGCAATGCATACTTTTTAGCATATATTTGTTTGAAAAATATGGTTGGATTAAGAATATAAGTGTAGGATTTTGCTCGTGGCTTAAAAGGTAAGGGAATGGGGAAAATCTTTAATGAGGATTGATTGTATTGGGATAAGATTGGTTGTATTCAGTTATTGGGAGTGGTTGTGATTTAAAGCTGCCGTATTGATGTGATATTAGACGAGAAAACCCGTTGAATAAAGAAGCGTCAAATACCGCATACCACGAGCAAAATCCTACTGGTAAAGAAAGGCAATACCATTAATTTCTGAAACAAGATAATTTTGCCCAGTTAAAATATTATTAATAAATTACTTTTAAGTTTTGTATGTTATTTAAAAATTGGCACTCTCTTCACTGGTTAATACTTTTACAACCCTCAGATGAATATTTACATATTTCTCAGGAATCCTGTGGTTTTAAGTTATGCCGCCCGTCCCCAATAGCCCTTGAGTAACTTTTGTAGTGCGAACGTTAATTCAATTGAACTCAACTACACTTCTCAAAACAATTAGGGGAGCACATGGTATAAAACCCCTTTTCACCCCCGATAACTCTATTTGGAATCCTCAGATAGCAATTTTTTTCTCACTAAGTTAAGTTTGCCCTCATTTATCGTTAAATGGAAGAATCGTGTCTTTTGAAGAATTAAATGTTGTTTGTTTTAATTAAATGAAAATATGAAAAATAGGGTAAAATGAAATTTACTTACTAATTTTCAGGAAATAAATTGACCCTATAAATTCGCCACGCTGCATTCTTAGATGTTTAAAAATTGATTTTAACAAATAAAGTTTTTAAAAAATCTTTGTTATAATTTATTCAAAAGTTATGATTATAAATGTTTTCCCTTAAATTTTAGTTTAAAAAATAAGATTTCCCCTCTGATTTTTACCACTTCTTTCTGGATGCATAATGAATCTATTTCACCAATTTTAGGTTTTTAGAATAAAATAGTTGGTACCTGAAAGTGTTACAAAAGTACCCAAAGTGTTCCCCTAATTGTTTTGAACAGTGTATAATGAATATATTTTCCATATATTTCTTCTTAAACAAGAAACAATGCATAAGAATCCAAAACATCCCTATTGAGACCCAGTAATAAAATATCCTTTCAATAAACGCGTAGTCATCATTTCTCTAAGATGAAAGAGAAAATAGTCCCTGATTAGAGACCACGATTACTGTCTTGTCCCCCTGAAGCAATCCCCTCTTCGACGAAAGGTAATAGTTAGGATATTTATTCTTCGTTCTTTTCCTCCAGCTTTGTCTCGTTGCTTAACAAACGAATTTTTCTGGTCTGATTGTGTAGAGGAATGTGACATCAAAGACATGAAGTAGACATATGAAGTAGACAGTGTTGAATGGTAAAAAGATAAGAATTAGGGGAGAGTGTTGTACCTTGGGACAATTTTTACATTTTAATTTTTTTCTTCGATAATTATAGTCAAAATCAAAATTTAAAAGCAGCATTTCAACACACCAATATATTCCTCTATAATATATTTTTTTGAATTCTGGCAGCTTGAAATTAAAAAAGTGCCACTCATCACAAGTAGAGAGGATAAACTGTCCCAAGGTACAATATGATGTTGTACCTTGGGACATACATTATAATTCAGTCAATAGTCATACACTTGAGCTAATTTGTGTCAGGAAACAAACATTATTGTTTTTTCAAGGAAATACACAAATAAAGCTCTATAATTCAAAAATAGTTTAAATTATACAGCAAAATTGCAAGTCCAAATTATTTAACATTATATGATGATACAATATGCTTTACTGTCCCAAGGTACAACACGCTACATGGTTTAAATAAAAGCAAGATAGTGGCCAATCTAAATGCATTATCATTATTTTCTCATAGCCAAAATATTTTAAAATCTTCTCTTTTATGAAGAAAATAAAATGCAGTTGACTTTTTGTAAAAGTACAAAGGTAAAAAAATTATATTAGAATGAGAAAAATGTTTACTTTGGGGTAATGAAATATTATTTTTTGTCACCAATTCATCAATTCAATGATGCTAGTGTTAAATTTTATTTTGATGTCTGTTGGTTAAGGCTACTATTAGAAATAAACAATGTATGAATATTGCCAATAGATTCTTAGAAATTGCCAGTGTCCCAAGGTACAAGCGTCCCAAGGTACAACACTCTCCCCTAAAGATTATCAAGTTGGTTGGTGGACATATATTTCCAGGCTTGTGTGCTTGGTCAGAGAACCGCTTATAAACCTTCCTCAAGTAAGACAGCACAATACACACACACATAGGTGACAGATGCAGCCATCTATCGCGCGCCACCTCCACTATTTCGACATGTCCCTAAAGGGGAGAGAAATAGTCTCCAGGGACCTGTACCCGTCAGAAACTGCGTAATGACCAACTACAGGACTTTCGGACCCAACATATTTAATGAGCACGTACTTTGCAAATACTCGACAAACACAAATATCCATGCCTTATCGGGATTCTAGCCTGAACCCAGAAGCTCCAAAGGCTAGCTCCCTAACCATTGCGCCTCCGGGTCGTCCATTTTTCTAAGACGAAAGAGAAAATAGTCCATGATTAGAGACCACGATTACTGTCTTGTCCCCCTGAAGCAATCCCTTCTTCGACGAAAATGTAATAGTTATGATATTTATTCTTCGTTCTTTTTCTCCATCTTTGTCTCATTGCTTAACGAATTCGTAGTCTAGGTATTTGTCCGGTCTGATTGTGTAGAGGAATGTGACATCAAAGAAATGTATAAAGTAGACAGGGTTTTTTTTGTCGTGTCTATGATATTGCCGAAAAGTGAAAGTTAAGCTATACGAAACAATGTATTTTGATGACCGCGTCTACAATTTTTTGGATATTACTGTCATAAAGATCTATTAATGATCGCCGAACTCTAATGTCTCTCAAATTGACACTCTTGCCGGCATTCAAAAATGTGTTTTGGTGTAAGCTGCGTATCTGGGAAGTTGTCACAATTTCTGTACACCTTTCTGTGGTCTTTGTCTATCTTCATGCCTCTGTGGTGATTGTTTCTTAGTCTAGCTATAGTTTTTGTAGTGGATCTATCTACATTTGAATTACAAAGAAGGTGCTTCGTTTGAATAGAATTTTCTCTCAATTTATATTTAGCGATTGCATTTGCGTCTTGGATCATAAAGGCAGAGTGTAGAATAGTCAAGACAAGTAGGGGATAGGATCAAGATGAAACGCTGAATAATTACAACTTCAGGCCTTTTATCACTGTTATTTGTGAAAGAACAAAAAGGTAAATACAAAGTTTTCAGCTTTTTTTCGTAATTACGGACTTTAGGCATATTCGACAAAAGGGGAAGTAAATCATTTTTAAGATGTTTAATTTTGTTAGGACTTCAAAAAAAGTTCGTCTAAATTCAGATTTTTGAACTATATAACTTAAAAATTTCGACAAAAAGGGAATAGTTAGGATATTTATGTTTCGTTCCTTTCCTCGAGCTTTGTCTCGTTGCTTAACAAATTCGTAGTCTAGGTATTTGTCCGGCAGAGGAATGTGACATCAAAGACATGTATGAAGTAGACAGAGTGTTGAATGGTGAAAAGATAAGAAGGGTAGAGGATCAAGTTGGTTGGTAGACATATATTTTTGTGCTTGTGTGCTTGGTCAGAGACCCGCTTATTAAATCATCGTCAAGTAAAACACATACAACACACATACATAGGTGACAGATGCTGTCATCTATCGCGTGCCACCTCCACAGTTTAGACATGTCCCTGAAAGGGAGGGAAATAGTCTCCAGGGATCTGTACCCGTTGGAAACTGCGCAATGACCAACTACAGGACTTTCGGACCCAACAGTTTTAACGAGCTGGTACTCCGCAAATACTCGACAAACACAAACATTCCATGCCTTATCGGGATTCTAGCCCGAACCCAGAAGCTCCAAAGGCTAGCTCCCTAACCATTGCGCCTCCGGGTCGGCCATTTTTCTAAAAGATGAAAGAGAAAATAGTCCATGATTAGAGACCACGATTACTGTCTTGTCTCCCTGAAGCAATCCCCTCTTCGACGAATAGGCAATAGTTAGGATATTTACTTTTCGTCTTTTTCTCCAGCTTTGTCTCATTGCTTAACGAATTCGTAGTCTAGGTATTTGTCCGGTCTGATAGTGCAGAGGAATGTGACATCAAAGATATTTATGAAGTAGCCAGAGTTTTGAATGGTAAAAAGACAACTAGGGTGGGCTAAAGTTTTCCAGCAAACTACATAATTTAAAATATAGCGTCACTTAAGTTCCCACATGTGCTATCTAATTGCTGTGAAAGGTTCCGATTTACTGTACGGTAACCCGTTTCGCGATATTTTCGGATTTGGCAATAAATAATTTTCTGTGCCAACCGTCTGACTTCGACTGATGATTCGAATTCTTTGACGTCGCAACGATGACGTTTTCCGAACAGCCGGTATTAAGTGAACAAACACGTTTTTCGGCTCCCCCTCGTGTAGCTCTAATGCGACGATAAATCAAACCTATCCTCACCTATCCTATCATTTCGGTTTTGTTTTCTGCCGATTTTTGGCACGATTTTTTAAAGTTCGCCAAGGGCTACCAGTAAATTTCGAACGTTTTGCAAAATTAGATAGCACATGCGGGAACTTAAGTGACGATATACATCTTATAATTTTAAATTTGATGTGCAGCAGGGGGAAACTTTTAATCATATTTTACAGAAACATAATTTTAAAAATTAGAAATTCAATTTTCAATTAAAAATTGGAAATTTATTTTTGTTTAGTGAAAATAAGTTTACATTCCATTCAATTGGCTTATCCCTAAGGCGCTTATTTAATGGGTCTAAAATATGTTTGGATTGTGTATCGCTGTGCTTCTCGTCCTCAGGCATTGGCTTTGAAAACGAAAGAAAAAAATCTTATATTTCTACTCAAGAAAAAAATAATTATACTTAAAAATTAATGCTTGTTCTAGCCCGTAAAAGTGGTTGGCGATAACTTAAAACTGAAATTGGGTTTTAAATATGTTTGGATTGTTCATTGTTGCGCTTCTCGTTCTCAGGTATTACTTTGAAAACGCAAGAAAAAAACTAATTTTTCCTATTTAGGAAAAAATAATTATGCTTAAAAATGTTTGTTTCAGCCCATAGCGGTTGGCGATTACTTAAAACTGAAATTAGCGCCAATTATGCCCGTCCCGAACGCCAAAAATCGATACACGTGTGCTTTGCCATGGAAACTAACGAACACTCGGACAGAATACATTTCCGCCTACTTTGTATTTCTTTAAATAACGTGTCGGACCGTGGTAATCCGCAAATGTTTGTTTCAGGTATTGGAAACGGATATTGTATGAATGTGGTATTTTTTTGTGTGTGTATCTTTTTGGTTTTGTGTTTGGTCAGGATAGCTTTGTTACTGCATTTGTTTGTTTGGCTGCATCATTATAGTTTTAACACCTCAAGCTTAACCCCTTAAAGCCCGAGCATCCTACACGTATATTCTTATATGTAAACATACTTTTCATACAATTAAATGCTAAACAGTATGTTTTTGAAAGAAATTATAAAAATATGTTTATTATATTTAGTTACTGAGGGACACGCCTTAAGCGCTAAAAATACATTTTTGTTATATAAATGCAAAACAAAAGACCGTATCGCTTATTTGAAGTTAACATTTTGTTTATATTGTTTTGGAATGCAAAATGCCTTTAAAATTAACAACTACACAAACACAGCATTAATTCAGTATTAAAAAATTTCATGATAAATTCGGCTAGTTTCATTTATTTTATTTCGAAAATTAAATAATTATTATTTGAATCGCTTGCAAAATTTTTTTATTTCAAAAATAAATATGTAGTATTTCTCGCTTTTAAATAGAATGAAAACATTATATACCAACATACAAAGAATCTCGTAGTGCAATATATTTGACGTCATTTCAAACTGATCGATGTCTCAAAAATGAATTTATTTTAAATTATTGTCTAAACGAATTCAAGTTTCTCGAGCGATTGTTGCGATGGCGATGGCGATGGCAATGGTGATTTAATTCTAATAAAAATAGCTTCCTATGCTTTTTAAATGAGCATTAAATTTTGCTTTTTTTTTAAATAATTGAAGTACTTCGAATTGGAATTCTTTTCTGAAATTTTTAATGGTATCCTAATTTCAATGCTCTGAATTTTTTGACGTATCACCCTTGTACGTAGCTTTTGTAGTTTGGGCTATGAAAGTGGGAGACAGACGGACTGAACGATTTTAATACCTTCCACTTTTAACATTATAAACGTAGTGCGGAAGGTAAAACATTTCCAGTTGGTCTAGAGTACACTCCTAAAACAAACCATCGATTTTAACTTAGTGTGAGTTAATATTCACTCCATTCGGTGTCGAAAATGCACTTCCTTTATAGGAGTGGAATTAACTCTTTTGTTTTGTTAAACCTCCAACAATCTTAACGAAAAACGAGTGATTTTAAGGAGATTAGGAGCGATGTAGGGCGATAATGAGAGATTTAATAGTTAATTTCACTCATTTCCAGTGTCGAAAATGCTCTTCTCCTATAGGAGTGGATTTCACTCTCTTGTTTTAAGAGTGTAGGGTATAAATTTCTGGATACGCTCTGACTTAGAGAATCCATGAGTTTAGTTCGGTAAAGGAAAACCCTTGGTCTAAAATTCTGTCATTTCCTACTCGATCCCTTCCATTTACGCTGCTTCTCAGCCCCTAACAACTAAACTCTTCTCTCAAATCGTTTTGTGCCCAAGGGGGCGGAAAAGAGATTCGAGAACACTTTTTTTCACAGACGATAATTCAGAGAAATCGAACTGCTTTTAGAATGAAATAGGGGGCGTTTGTTCCGCGTGGAATAAATAGAGTGGGCGAGCACTAATTCGAAAGTCCCCCCTGAGATATATTTGTAGGCGATTTGTCTCAAAGTTCTGTGCTTCTTACAAAAGCGACTTTTCTAGTTCTATTTTCAGGATAAAAACTATAAATAAGGCAAAAATATATCATTTCTACTATTTTACATGGGCGCTTTGCATTTAAACGAAAGTTTAAGACTTACTTTCAGTTATAACATGTAAAGATTGACAGGAGTAATATTTCAATGCATATCATTGTTCCAATAGATTTAGGTACTAAAATTGTTTTAAATATGTCAATAATTTGATATTAAAAGCCTATATCCAATGCATCTGTATAGTTGGAAAACAGAAATTATATGCATATAATATGTTTGAAAAACAAACATTCAAATCCAAATATCTCCAACTTTGACGCAAGCCACTTTTACCCTTAACTCATTCACGTGAGTTGTTGTTTAACTTCGCTAAGCATGTAAACAAAAGTGGGTTAAGGCAAAGTTTGAGATATTGGGTTTTGAATCTTTTCTTCTCAATCTAGGAAAAACTTTAAAATATTAACTTTAACTTTGAATCCCTTAAATGTCTACTTACAAAACCATTAACGTAATAAACATCTAAATATGGAGCTGTAGTTATCACATAGAGTTAGTTGTCAAGCATAGAGTTAGGGAGGAAGGTTGGAGGGGTCTATTATTTAAAATGATTTGAAACAGAGCTGTCAGGTTTTTCGAGCTACTGACACCGAGGTAACCCAAGATGCACCGCTCTAGCCTGTTTCATTTGTGCGCTACTGCACATAAGGACCTCTATATTCTCTTTCCTACATCTATGTTATCAAGGATGGTAGTTAATTTCAATATAATTTTGCTTACCTAGCCTCAAATGCCCATATTATTTCAAAAAATTTTATTTTTCATTCTTTAGGCTCACTTTTAAATGCATTTGAACACTCATCAAGCGCATTTAAATATACAAACTACATCACTAGCCCGGCTATTGATATAGTTTGTGTAGTTCAAATTTACTTTTTCATACCTTAGAATGGTAAGCAATTTGGCAAAAAAGTAGCGAAAAGTTGGATTCATTGATGAACTTAGAATTCAATTATCAATTCAATAATTTAAAAAAAATTACATTCCAGTGGAAAAAAAATTTTAAAACAAATCAAATTTAAAATTTGTAAATTAAATAAAATTATTAAATATATGTTTTTGAATTTTAAGTATGCTGCTAGAAAACTTGACTTTCTATCGACGTATTTATCTATCTGTATCAAGTAGTTAATAAAAAAAACAGAACTATGTTCTCATGTGCAATCTGTTTAAAGGTACAGATTTTAACAGTTTAAATATGTCTATTGCGATGTAATTTTCAAATGAATTTCGATAATTTTAGAAAACATAACTTTTCTGTAAGAAAATAGGATAAAGATTAATTTTTTGTAATATTTTTCCTGCAGTGTATGACGTGTCATCTCCTATTACGATTCCCTATCAATATAGTCTCGCGGAACAGATCCGAGAAAGGATTCTATGTGACGGGTCCGACTATCTGTCCCTCGGGATATATCCTCAGAGTTGGCGTTTTTCCTAACGGAAGTTCTGATCTTGAGAGCCAAACTAGTCTAACTTCTTGTTTTGGCATATTTCAGATTAAATTAAGGGGCTGGGGAGCCCAGTCGGTTAAGCACTCGCTTAGCATGCGGAAGGTTCCAGGTTCGGATCCGGGCATCGCCAAAATAGCCGCCGACCTATAAACGGCCCGTGCAGCCAAAAATGTCCGACGAATAATAGCCCGTGTAAGGGAGTGCACGTTAAATATAGTTCAATGTCCTAACGCTGCGTACGATGTCGCCCTTAGTGGTTGCGTTGGGTGCCTATTCAGGTGTTGGCTCGTCACCTGATTGTGGTTCTAAAAGTACGACGCCCGTCGCCAATAGCCCTCGTGTAGCTCTAGTGCAACATAATTCAAACCCAACCTAATCAGATTAAATTAGATTCAAATATATGCAAAACCTTAGAGTGTGTAACACTACCTGACTTTCACATTAAGTGAAGTACTTTTGACATTAGGTGAATGGGTAAAAAGATAATTATATATTTTTTTTACATATTAGTTGTGACTGTGTTATTTTACTCATTTTTTGACTTTATCTGGTCAATAACAACTTCGGTATAACTTCCTAAGAGCTTATACAAATTTTAATGATTGAGTTTTATTGCATTTCTGCAACTAAGCAATTGATTTTAAACTTTAGGCACTGAACTGTTCGATACTAAATGTGAAAATAACTGTACCGTCTTTGATACAGTTATGTCATTTATTTTTATATAAATGATGATGTACGAGGATCAACAATATTTCATAGTTCTTGCAAAAAAAATTTCGGCAGAAAATTTTAGTCTTTTTATTCCTTAGCAATTTTAAAATGAACTATTAATTACAAAAAAAAACTTTTTTCCATTTATAGCACCAAACGGAGATATGCGGGGGTTTTTTTGGAGCTATGACCTCACATTTCTTTATATAGACTTGCTTCTCTACAAATATTAAAGGTTTTTTGTTAATTTCAAACATTCTTTTTCAATATACGTTTGTTTCTGAAAAATTATTATATGGAGAAAATCAGTGTGGATTTTTGCTGTGGTCGATGAAATCAAAAATGCCCCAAATCAACGTTATTTTGAGTGGGCCTCTCTAGTCCTAAACATCATAACTCCACCAAATATCGGTCACATGATGGATAGTGGGCGTGGTTTCGCGTCAACGGGTCGTATGACATTGCAGAAGACAAATGACGTCACTGGCTTGATTGTGTGTGACGTAATAAATGGGCTTCTTCTTCTATAGGTGGCTCTGGGTAATTGAATGTTACGGTATGTAATGTTTCGCTCGATGTTTTTATGTGTTACGGTTGAATTAGAGTCGTATTTGGGCAAGTACTAAGCTGTATTGACATCAGTTAGGATTTAGATTGTAGCAGGTGATTGCTTGATGTTGTCTGGATGCTTGGTTTGATGTTTTCCGGGTTACCGGTCAGTGATTAAAAGTAATAATTTTTCCGATTTTCCTTCGATTGGTGCTCTATTCACAATTGTATTTATTTACCGATCAAGAAAAGAAATATTGTTTTTGCCACTCAAGCCCCATACAGATTATAGCCTCTGAGAAACATATGTACACTCTTAAAACGAACGAGCGATTTTAACTCAATCTGAGTAATTTTCACTCCTCCTGTCTGGAAAATGCACTTCTCTTCTTGGAGTGGATCTTTTGTATGTTAAACCTCCGACAGGATCACTCCAAACGAGTGATTTTAACTCAGTCTGATTTAATATTCACTCCTTTCCAGTGTCGAAAATGCACTTCTCCTACTGGAGTGGATTTCACTCGTTTGTTTTAAGAGTGTAATGTTTTAAGAGTGCAATTTTTCCTCCTACTTTGCAAACTTAGTGACGTATTCAGTTGTAATTGCATTGACTATTTTTTGCAAAAACTTCGGATATCTATCCAGTTTGTTTAAAGTTCTACGTTGTTTCAATTGAAAGGGTTGTGAAAATAACAAGAGGGATCGTGAAAATAGCTGAAAACAATTCTTAAAAAGTGCAGCCTATTTTTTGTGAATTTTCATAGCTATTAAGATGAATAAAACTTTCATAATTTTTAGCATATCTCAAATTTTTCGCATTATTTGCTTTTTTGCATGAAAAATTTTATAACTTTTTTAACAATCAATACACAATCATTGTATTCAATCTGAAACAAAAACTTATTGACGAGTAAATCTAAAAAAGATTTCCATACAATATCTCCCAATTTCTTAAGACAGCTATTTTAAGATGAAGAAAGTCAGAGGTAGTCATAGCAACACTTCCATCTTTTATCCGCATATTTGAAGGATTTCAAAAACTGCTGGAATCTTTTACGAACAAAACCTTTTCTGCTGGGACTCTGGCGGAAAATATTACTTTGTTGAGGTATTTTTTTATTTAAAAGAATAACTTTCTGGATTATATGCTTCAATGGTACCATGTGAGTTTTTTTGGAGTATTATGAATTCTTTGAATTGTGTTATTGTACTATTAAAAAAAATCTTAACTTTTACTTGTTAAGAAACAGACTTTATCTTTTTAAAAATGTTGGCATTCTTATTAGAAAAAGTTAGAGTAACATAAAATAATCGTTAAATGTAGTAACATAAGAAAGGAAACGCTAATAAAGTGGCATTAATGTATTACACAATTCATCGTTGGCGCCCAGCTAGTATAGTGGTTTCGACATTCGCTAGCCAAGCGAGTGGGCCCGGGTTCGAATCCCGGGTGGGGCATGGGTATTTGTGCTGTCCTGAGTACTTGCGGAGAACGTGCTCGTTAAATTTGTGGGTCCGAAAGTACTGTTGTCGGTCATAGCGCAGTTTACCAAGAGTGCAGATCGTCTGGAGAAATTTGCCTCTCCCCTCCAGCGACATGCCTAAATTAGGGAGGTGGCGCCATCTCGGGTTGGAAGTCAGACATCCACCATCTCATGGGTACTCAAAGCCTTGTGCCAACGGATGCTACTGCAACCCTCTTGCCTTGCAGGCTACGGCCTGGCGGCACACAACAGCAACAACAACATAATGCATCGAATTTAGAACAATTATTAAACTTTACACGTGTTAATTTGAATTATTGGTGAAATAAGTTATATTTTTTAGTGGCAAGGAGAAAATGTGTCAAGAATTCCCAACTCATAACTGACAATTCAAAATCATATTAGAAGAATGTGCTAAGAGACAAAAAGGTGAAAACAAGAAAATTAGCTTTAAAGTTTTTAGTTTGCACTTGGATGCTGTTAAAGCGGTGCTTGATAAAGTTTAAAAAAATTAACTTGTAGTTTAAAAGAAAAAAATCTATCATTCTTTAAAATTAGAAGGGAACTGGGATGCCCAGTCGGTAAGGCACTCACCTTTCATGCAAAGTGTATCCGGTTTGGGTCACGCATTGCCAAAATAACTGCCGGTCCATAAACAATCTGTGTGGCCAAAAGGGGTCGACGAATAATGCACCGTGTAGAGGTAAATCACGCTAAATATGATCAAAAGTCACGACGCCGATTACGATATCGCCGGAAAAAAATCCGTTGAGTGCCCATTCAGGTGTCGGTTCGTTACTTGATTGAGGTTCTAAATAACGGCGAACATCGGAATAGCCCTCGTGCACTCTTGAATAGCCCTCGTGCACTCGTAAAACGAAAGAGTGAAATCCACTCCAGTAGGAGAAGTGCATTTTCGACACTGGAAAGTAGTGAATATTATCTTAGACTGAGAGAAAATCACTCGTTTGGAGTGATCCTGTCGGAAGTTTGAGGGCTGGGGAGCCCAGTCGGTTAGGCACTCGTCTAGCATGCGAAAGGTCCCTGGTTCGGGTCCGGGCATCGCCAAAATAACAGCCGACCTATAAACGGCCTGTGCATCCAAAAATGTCCGACGAATAATACCCCGTGTAAGGGAGTGCACGTTAAATATCCTTCAAAGTCCTAACGCTGCGTACGATGTCGCCCTTAACGGTTGCGTTGGGTGCCTATTCAGGTGTCGGCTCGTCACTTGAATGTGGTTCTAAAATGCGACGCCAGTCGCCAATAGCCCTCGTGTAGCTCCAGTGCGACGATAATTCAAACCTAACCTAACCTGTCGGAGGTTTAACACACAAGGGTCTACTTTAAAAGTAGAAGTGCATTTTTAAGACTGGTGGAGTGAATATCAATCAGACTGAGTTAAAATCGCTCGTTCGTTTTAAGAGTGTGTACTTCTTGGGCAACGTTAATTCAACTCGGAGGGAATAACATTTTCTTCGACACATTTTTTTCCAAAAATGCCACATAGCATTCTCTTTTACTAAACTCTTCACTTATCTCGTGAATACCCCTGAAAGAGTACCCCTTTCAAAATTAAATCATCTCAAGCAAAAGAACACCCCCAAAGAACTGCGCTAACCGGCCATAAGGAAACATTGAATGGGCGATGCTTACTCAACCAGCCATGTTCTTCAACTTATTTATATTAGTTCTAAAGAACCTTTTCAATTGTATATTATCCTCTCTAACAAAACACGAAACACCTTTTTCGTTTCGTTTCGAAACTCTATACGAAAACCCACTCAGCTTTGAAATTAAACGAATTTATGAGTAAAATACCTAAGAATGCCGTCGGGCTTAAACTTTGTAGTGCTTTCGAGTTTGTAATAACTTATAAAAGTAAACAAATAGAAACATGTAATAAACATTCCCAAAACATTTTTTTACGAAAATAAATATATTATACAGATCCTAATCAAAATGTAAATTTCGTTGAAAAATGTTAGAAGCTTAAAAAAAAGTTTTAGTCTACCATCGTTTAAAATTAGTTTTTGAAAATACAATTTCAAAACATGACATAGATAAAACACGATTACAATTATGTGATTTAAATTGAATTTCTTACTTCGTTTCGTTATAGTTTTATTTCGTTTAGACTTCTAGACCCTTTTTAACGAATTGTTAAACTGTATGAATTGTCCCTTTAAGTTTGATTCGTTAAATAATAAAACGAATTTTTTTTTAAATAGTAATTCGTTTATTTATATCCGCAATAGAATAAATACAAATTCTTTGTGATAGTTTTTCATTCTAAAGCTTACCTTTGTAACATTGAAATAGTTTATTTGTTAAAGCTCTTTAGGATATTAATCTTTTATGTATTTTCTTATGCGTATGAGAACTCTACCGGGAAAAAAATTAACGCTTACAAAAAGAAATCACAACTTTTAAGATGTTATAATTTTTTTAATCTATAGTAATAAAAGAAAGAGTCTGTCTGTGGATCGCAAAAGACCTACTTAGACTGCTCTAAAAAATTCGAAATTTTTAATATAGGTTCCTTTTAATACCTACGTGTGCACCTGAGGCTTAGTTTTTTCATATTTGATTGTGATTTGTAATTAATATCATTAGTTTCAAAAAACGTCATCAACGTGGGAGTGCGGGACCATAACAGGGCTTGAAAATACATGGACCGGGCCGAAACGGGGGCTTGACGCCATCCTCTATTAGTTTGATTAATTGAGTTTTGTTGAGACATGCGCTCGCCCTAAGGCTGCTTCATCCTCTATTAGTGTTTGCGTTTTTAAGTGCGCATGCGCCAACACGAATTTAATTTTGTTTTTGAGTGTATTTTCACAAGGTAAGCACGCCTTGAAAAGGAAGCAATGTGAAGTTAACGGGTTCCCAGTAAGACGGGACCATACTGCTAGTTTAAAAGATACAATTGGCCTGTTTCACTTGACATAGATCATCACTTCTTCCATTCCTTGATTGAATTTGTGGTTCCGATGATACAGTAAGCCCCACTCATTGCATTGATTCACCAACCAAGACCTTATTTTAAGTCCTGTGAAACTGTTGCCACTCAAGAAGGAAAACGTGCTCAGTATACGATATAGCATAAGTTCAATTTAAAATCCAAATGAATGTAATTTTTATCTCAAGAATGTGTTAGAGCATTAAACTAAAAAATTGACATTCGGGACATGGAAGGGTAAGTAGTTTCCAGCATTGTTTTGTGACCTAAAATTCTGTTGGAGTTTCTTTGCTTTAAAATTCCGTTTTGCAATTATATAATGACCAGGCCGTTAGTTTAATAAGAAAACTTGAAAAGAAATATTAATTTATGTCCCTTGGGCATAACTTAAATTTTTGTAACATTTTCCTTATACCCCAAAATTGAAAGAAAGCCTCCGATTTTTTGATGCAATGTTACTCCGTAGACACGGTGGCGATTATGCTATTTCGTTAAGAAGCAGAGTGATTGTGTTGATTTTTATTGTTTTCATTTTCGTACTAAAATATTTCATACAATTTGCATCTTTAGCGTACTATTGATTAATATATTTTGTTTCTTAAATTTACTTTGCTTCCTTTGCCTTTTCATTTTTTTTTTCATTAGTCGTAGTAAAAAAGACTAATGTTTGTTTGTGCTACGAAACGTAAAATCTTTCATAATTGCTAAGCTGTGTGGAAAGTTGTGCTTTGAAATGTTCGGGAAAACTTTTCCGTGAGAAGTTTCGCGAAAATTTATGCAAATTGCTCCAACTCTTTCTTAAACCTTTCTAAAAACACCTTCTTGAAGGCAAAGAACTTTACGCTTGTTAGAACTTTCTCTTGTTAAATTGGCAACGGTGATACAACGGAAAAGGGCGAGATAAATGAAGGAATTCTAGACTTACTCTTTCACACTTAGGTTAAGAGCTGAATATTTGTTTAAAAAAAATATTCCTCTATAAGATCAGTAGAATTACATTGATCCGAAAAAAATTTGGGATTGCCACATTTGTATAATTTCGGATACTTCTAGTGAATCGGAAAAATACGTATATTAATCAATAACTTAAGTAATTAAGTAATTACTTATTACTGCGAGATCACGTAGTTCTAGTTTTGATCCTCATCAACCAAAAATAAAGTGTAAGGTGTCGTTTAAATCAAAGAACTATTAATGAGGAGGAAATAATAAAACAAAATATTTTGATATCTCCTTTAGCTCCTGAGAAAATTGTTTCTAACTGTCGAAAAACCTTATATTTCAGGAAATAATAGAAATGTAAGGTTTAGCTAAGAACTGATGTTCAGAGTTTCTCAAAAATGCTTCTAAAAAGAGAACCACTAAACAAATCGATATATTGGTAGTAAATTAAAGCTAAATATATGTAGAATAGATCAAAACATTTGGCATTTTTGACCCAAACACCCATCCGTCTCCCCTTAATACTACTACTGTTATACACTACACCGTACGTACAGCAAAAAATACCGGTACCGCAAAGTGTGAAACGATGCTAAGAGAGAAAAAAAAGGCAAAATAAATAATGGCAGAGAGCTAATGCATCATCACTTTGATGTTTGCAACGTGAAGTAAAGAGGCCTCTTATCTGCTTAAGACGAGGATGGGGGGAAAAATTACGAGGAACATTTATCTGGTAATGGACATGACGTGTACCTTGTGTCCCTATTTATACGTAAAAAGCTCAGAAAAGTAGGTATAGGGGAAAATGGGCATACCACAAAGTATTGATGTGTTAGAATAAAATTTTAAATGGTGGGAAGGGGTTACTGAATGATGTTTAGAGTGGATATTGTGATCTTATACTTGTCAATTATTTAAAAAAATTTACTTGTTCAACTGGTGTAACCCAAAGAGTTCTATAGTACACTCTTAAAACAAAAGAGTAAAATCCACTCCAGTTGGAGAAGTGCATTTTCGACACCGTAAAGGCATGCATATTTACTCCGTCTGATTTAAAATCACTCGTTTGGAGTGATCCTGTCAGAGGTTTAACACACAAAGGATCCACTCCAAAAGGAGAAGTTCATTTTCCAGTCTGGAGGAGTGAAATCCACTCAGACTGAGTTAAATTAGGAGTGTTTGTTTTAAGAGTGTAGGGTAGAGACTGAACCTTGCAACACCACCATGGACCAACACGGATACAATATAGGGTGGCATGTGAGGTCCGATGGCTGAATGGTTTGGATCGCAGGCCATAACGCTAGAATTCCACTCGTTTTAACGGTCGCGGGTTCGTTTCCCGATTTTGCCCTGGGTGTACTTCCTTTCTCAGTATCAAAATTATAAATTAAGTAGTACTTTTGCCACTATAATAGGTCTCCGTAGTGAGTCATGGCTGCCGATGGCAGCTCAGTACGAGTCTTTCCTCTGCCCTACTATAGAACTCTTTGGTGGTACCGTGTTTAAATTTGAAGATTTTTCCATTTCATTTAACTATGTACCGAAAAGTGGTACATGTAAGATACGGATTTTGTAATACTAACACATGATATCAAAAAATTTAAAGGAAATGTAATGTAGTATCAAAAATGTGAAGGTTTCCTGATGTGTTTAAACGCTGAGTTTTTTTTTTTATTATTTAGCAATGAATTCAAATTTACCATTTTATTAAAACGTGTCAATTTTATTTTGCAAATTGAGTCATAAACCAACCACATAGTTTATTTATCCGTTTCAAAGTTTTATTCATTTTTTTTCAACACAAAATTACAAAACAAAATTAACAATAAATCTCAAAAACTTATTTCAAAAATTTACAAAACTTATTTAATGGAGTTGTTTCACGGAGTATCTGTCCGTAGCTCCACGGTCTTGTTTTCTTTTCTCTCGAATTTTGTTTTGGTTGGTTGGTAGAGATAACCAGGTTTATGTGCTGACCAAGCACACTCACCTGAATAAAGTTTGACCAACCTACAAAATTAACCCAAACAAAAGTAATTAAAAAGAAAAGGAAAACAAGACCGCGGCGCTATTGCCAGATCCTTGTGAAACAACCCCATTAAAATAACAATCACATAATTAATACAAAAAAAAACTTTTCTCATCATAATTCAATTACTTCTCGGAATTTTATATAAAATTATCAGAAAAATACTCCCTGACATTTTATTTTAATAAAATTATCAATAAATATGCGCATAATCATTTTGTAACAATGTCCTCCTCTCAAAATTTCTTTTTCGCTCTCTATAGCTGACGATAATGGATGTGTTTCCTTTTCATTGGTATAGAATAATTCGTAGTGCCATTTTCTATTGTTTCGTTATTCAATTATGTTTCGTTATTCATTTATCACTCAAGTGTCACCTCCGTAATTTTTTTGTACGGAAACTATTCATTTTTACTTCATAAAAGATTCGAAATGAAACAGGATACTTAACACTTAGCTCAATATTTTTTTACCCATTCCAATAACGTTCGTGTATGTATGGTATTCTAAAATAGCAAATATCGTCATATTTATAAAGTATTAACAAAATAAATAGATTTTATTCATTTAAGTGTCCTAAAATTAAATATTAGATTTGTTTCAATGTTTTATGTTAATTAAAATTTATATTGGTAATTTTTTAAAAAGTTAAAAATTACTAAACATTAAGATATTTTAATTCATTCGTGGAATTTTATAACTATATCGAGCGTACATTTTTACAATACCACAAAAAAAAGTTCGTTTTATTTCATGCGGATAAAAGATTGGAATTATCTTTATTATTTATAAATTATTCACTAAATTGAATATATGGCGATCAAGATTTTTTTAAATATAAAGTTTATCTTGTATAAATATTTATCTAAATTTAAGTCATCTGTTTTGCCTCACGTTAAACGCTTTTGTATATTAATATCATTATTATTAGCAAGCCAGAAAGGTTTATTTTGAAGATAACTGTTACCTTCAGGTAAAATCTTCATAATTACTTATTTCTCTTAATTACTTGTTTCTAAGAATTTTTCTCACAAACTGCGCATTTCCGTGTACTTAAGTTCGTTTCTGCTTTTTAAAATCCAAAAATACTTCCACTTGGCTATCTAAAAACAGCAAGCCATTTATTCTTCTAGCACTTATTTTATCTAGAGAAGGTGTGAAAAATATCACAATCGTTTCTGGAGAAGAATGAAAAGCACTTTCCACCAAAGACTTACTGGTGTCTGGAAGTGACGAAATCTATGACTTTATTTATTCTTTACCCAGAGGGTTTAGAATTGTTTTTTTTTTTCAATGGGAGGAGGTGGAAAACCTTAAAATATTTTGTATCGTCTTGCGAAAAAGTTTTCAATTCGGTTACCATCGCAGGTGAATTTCGAAAGGTTGAAATAGTAAAAAAGTTATGTAACAGAATTGCATTAAATACAGGGTGTCCCAAAAGGTCTTTTACAAAATTAACATTCTGGTCTGTCATGCCATGATGAACAAGATTTACAAAAGAAATTGTGTCCAAAAATTAAAACTGCATTTGGTCCATCGGTCTGTCGATCGGTAGAGGCGAACCAGTCCAATGTTGGATAACTTTTATAGAAAATTATTAGTAAATTTTACAATGTTTCCTTCAAATAGTTTCTAATTTTCCAAAAAAAATTCAATATCAGATCCTGTCTTTTATACGTTTTGACCTACTTTTTACATATGTCTACTAGTTTGTCGCTACGCTACCTTTCAACTTTCGTTTCAACTGTCCGATTTTCGAAACTATTTTCGAAAATGATATCGTAGACATTTTTTAAAATCTTTTTGTCTTATATTTTTTTACTTATTAAATTTACAGGAGTGTAGGATATTTTATATACTTGCAAAACGTCTTGCTTACTATTACTTTTATTTCATATCAAAAATGTAATGGTTTATCTATAAATAGTATATGCTAAAAATTGGTATATTTATAATATTCACACATACGTTTAGTTAATAGCACTCAGAAAATTACAAATTAAAGTTACAATAACAAACAGTAACTATCTTGAAAGATAATTTCAACACATATTTGCAAAAATTAAATTTTGACATGCATTAGCGAAATTAAATTCTGACGTATTTACTTTAAGCACATCTTTCATTTTCTTTTACTAAAAAACTGCTTTCTATTTAATTGCATTCTGGACACATCTACATTAAGTACATTTAGTAATGTCCATAATTGATAGTTATTGAACCAACCGTGTTTTCAGCTCAATAGGTTTTCACTTTTTTGTAAGAAATCATTTCTGTCACGATATCCATCAAATGGCTCTGGGGATCGGATATGAAACTACTCGAAACTAGTTTCATTTGTCAAAAAACCTGAGAAAGATAAATTTATTTCCTTATATTTCTTTTTATTTTGAGGAGTTTATGATCTATTTTCGATAGAAAAACTTTTTTCCACCTCATAGCGACTGCATACATCAAGGAAGCGAGAAAAAATTCAATGATAAATACTTGCAAGGTTGATGGAACAAAGTTGACAAAACTGAAAAATAATTGTCTTGACGGCTTCCACGTACGTTAGATAAAGTATTTATTTATAAATTATTAAATTAATGTCTATAAAATCTATTTATAAACTAATTACTATCTAAATATAATCTTAAAAAAGTTAAGACATATCAGTAACATGTGATTTTCAAAAAATCGATTTTTTTATTATAGTATTTGTGCAAAATACGTTTCAAGAGCTTTCCAGTGATACCCTTTATATGTCATTCGGTCAAATTTAACCTAGTTAAATTTTAATTCAAATATATATCATCAGTATTTTCATAATGTTAGTTTTCAACTTTAAATCTCAGTTTTGTCAGAAAGTTGTTTTTCCTAAAATTTTTAAAAGGATAACTGTTTCTGTGTGGTTTGCTTACTGAAATAGAGCATTCATAGATATTTGAAGGAAAAACTAAATATGGTTAATTTTGTGAAGTAAAAATGCTTTTTTAAAAAATAACACCTTACCTTAAAGAATATTTTTTAAAATCTACTTTATAAATTAATAAAATCTCATTTCAGTGTATTATTCAAAGTGCATATAATGCACCTAATTTTTGGGTGTTGTTTTGTATGTTAGTTTCGAAGAAAAAGGAACATGAAAAGATCAATTTAACATTACTCGTATACAAGGTACCGACCTGCCTTAAGTGAAAATATAAGAGAAAAATTCTATCTTAAATACATGAGGAGTATAGAAAATCCTTTTTACAGTCAATATTTTACGGGTAATTTGGTTAATCGGGGCATTATTCATGAGATTCGGGCAGTTTATACTTGAGTATGACAAGTTATCGCACATTGCCCATTTATTATAAGTACTGCTATTTTTCTCTGGACAATTTGATGAATTAATATGTAGTTGTATAACATGTAAGTTTATGCATCTTTAAATGCATACCTTATAAGTTTCTGTTTTTTAGTTATTGGGACACATTTTTAAATTACGAACTTTTATATATCATCTGATTTTTGCAAGTAGAACAATATTAATACAAACATTCTAAAATTACTTGCTTGACTTTTGAAGTTATTTATTATGCTTAGACGATGTTATATTATTCGTATAATTAATAACTTTGTCCTATCCCTTTGAGGATTGCCCGGGCATTATGAAGAATGATGTCCAATACTCATATTGCTGCCTTAGCTATTATATAAAATAGTAAGAATATCTCCTTGGTATAGAAAATAAATATGTAAGCACTTGTATATCAAATTTTGTAATTAAATAATGCCGTTAGGCAATACTCATTATGAAATTAATAACATTCATTGTGATACATATTCATTATTCATACATTCATTACATTACATTCATTACTAGTTAAAACATTTTACTTTACTTCAAATTGTTAAAAAAAAGATATTGGATATTTTAGTTTTGTTCCTTTAGATTTTGAATTATTACATAGTTGAAGTTTAAATGTTTTCCCAAACCATTTTCAAAACATACCTCTTCTGTTCCTTTGCAGTTTTGTACTGAGTATAATAAAATATTTACGAACATGTATAACTAATTTTGTAATAAAGTGAAGCAATTGATTTACAATTTGAAATAGTTAAGACCTTTACAATATTTAAACTTGCTTTTAAAAAATAAGTGAAATAAAATGAGTTTCACTTTTGGTTCTTTCAGCGGTTGAACTATTACATAGTGACGTTTGAATGTTTTCGCAAACCATTGCCGAAACACACTTCTTCTCTTAACAATACTCGAGTACCTTTTCAGACTATTTTCCTAAAAAAAAAAATTTAGACTACTTTTGCCTCCCTTTCCAAATAAAATACACAAGAACAAGTATACCTAGTTTTGTTATGAAATAACCATTAATTTACAATTTAAAATAATGTGCTATACAAGAAATGGCTATTTAAGAAAGAAAACTAAATGAATATTTCAGCTTTTGTTTCTTTATTGCGTAGCTGACATTTGAATGTTTTCTCCAACCATTGCCAAAACATACCTCTTTCTGTTTAACAATCCTTGAGTAACTTTTCGGACTATTTTCCATTAAGAATATTTTCCTTTTCAGACTATTTTCCAAAAAATAAACTATTTTTTCCTCCCTTTCCAAATAAAATACACAAGAACAAGTACACCTAGTTTTGTAATGAAATAAAACCATTTATTTACAATTTAATATTCTTTATTATGCTTGAAATGGCTATTTAAGACAAAAAAAAATGAATGAACATTTCAGCTTTTGCTTCTTTATTCCATAGCTGACGTGTGAATGTTTTCCCAAACCATTGCCTAAACATACCTCTTCTGTTAACAATCCTCGAGTATCTTTTCAGACTATTTTAATAATTATTTTTAGACTATATTTTCCTCCCTTTCCAAATAAAATATACTAGAACAATCACACATTGTTTTGTAAAGAAATAAAAGCGTTTATTTGTTACTATTTAAAACTCCTTATTATACTTCAGAAGTTTATACAGTCTCAATGAAAATTTGACATTATCATTTTTAAAAAAAATTCTGATCGTCTATAGCCATTTGTGGTATCAAAAACAAAATCATTTTGTTTTTCAATTTTTTTGTTGCATTAGAAAGTATTTTTTATCAATCCCAATAGATGTCAGCTCTATTATTCCTTTTAATTATGATCACTAACATGGACTGAAAAGGTTAAAATGGTTATTTAAGATAGAAAACTAAATGAATATTTCAGCTTTTGTTTCTTCATCCCGTAGCTGACGTTTGAATGTTGTCCCAAACCATTGCCGAAACATACCTCTTCTGTTAACAATCCTCGAGTACCTTTTCAGACTATTTTCCTTTCAGGAGGTAACGATAAATTCCACGGAGACGCTCCCCTAGTGGATAAGAGGAACTATTCCTTTTCCGTTAAAGTGTTCCCTACTAGATAAGAGTCCATTGTTGTTTCCAATAAACTTGCCCGAAAGTTTAGTGGAAACGATAAATTCAACGCCTGGTAGCTGGTAGTGTTTCTTTTTTTTCTCCTTGAAATACGAATAGTTAATAGGAATTGTTGTAGAATAATTGAGATTTCAAAGTTAAAAGTCAGTAACATGGAAAAAATTAGATCGATTCAAAACATACATGTGATATTTAATTTTGTTCTCATTTAGTTTTGTTCATATATTTTCAGTATACATTCTACGTCAACTCATTAGCGGAGATTGAAAAATAAATTAGTAACAATTACGATATGTTTTAATATTTACAAATACATTATTTATAAAATATATTAAGCTTAAAAAATGCATTAAAACGTATTTATAATTAAGAAAACGTATTTATAATTAAGAAAAGAATAGGTTCAAAATATATACGAAATAATTTAACAAAATTAAAATTTCGATATCGTTAAATGGGGAAACTTAACACTACTTAGATGTTCATTTTGTAAAATAATTTCATGTATTTTTATCCATGCCATTTTTAATGGGGTAACTTAAGCTGGGATAGAATCAACCTAAACCTTCCTTCTTTGTTTATTTCATTTGGCCACTTTTTTCAAAGCAGATGCCAAGTAGCCAAGTATGGCACCCTACCATTCTCTATCATGTGGTTTGAACTTTTTTTTTAAAGCGAGATTTGAATGAGACTCCTCTTCTACTCTTACTCTCTAAAAATCTGTTAATTTAACCGAAAGAAACATATATTCGCAAAAACAATATTGATTTCTTTCTTTAAACAGTTTTTTTCCGTTAAAATATGCTCTTTAAAGTTAAAGAAAAGGTAGAATTATGGTTAGTGTCCCGCCAGTCACTGGGTTTGATTTCTTGCCTAGATAAGTTAAAAACTGCTTTTAAACTATTATGATTTCCTTTCAACATTTTTCTGTTGAAACACCTTTTTTGAGTTAAAATTACAACTTGTTCATTGAGAAATAAAAAGAAAGAAAAATAAACAGTCTCTGTAAATTATACGATATTTTTTGTGGCACCCCCAACTGAGAGTTTATTTCCGTAAAAAACAACAGATTTTTTTTTACAATGCATCTCAGTTCTACGGTAGCTCTAGTACAATGGTACTTCCACCAAACCCTCTGTCCAAAGCATCAGAATCGATTTATTTGTCTTTGCCCCTCAATTGCAGGTGCGCATTTGACCTGTCCGGTCCAGATGTCGCCAACCCCTGTGGACGTCCAACTGATATTAATGTCCGAAGATATGAGTTACAACACTGTTGGCTGGACTTGGCGACAGCCGGAATTATTGGCGTCGAATTGATATTGATAGGCGATATTAAAGGGGGAGAGTGAAGATTCATGTCCACTTAAAAAAAGTTATTTTGGATTGTTGGTGGTTTTATTGGTTTTTGTAAGAAGAGTTTGGGGGTACTGGTTTTCGTCTAGTAGATAAATTGCTTAGTTGAAGTGTCAAACAATTGAAGTCTTTTAAAGTTAAAAAAAATATTCAGGTTTTATTGATCTTATTAATTTCAAAAACGACTACTGTACAATTTTAGTTATGTTTTAACTTTTCGCTCTTCATATTAGAAATAGTGTAAAATTGTATTTATTAAGAAACTACATGTATATGATCTCTTAAACTCAATATGTAAAAATCTCTTTAATATAAACACTTTAGAAAATAAAACGTCAATATATCAACAAATAAAAAATATCGCAGTTGTTGTTTAGAAACTTATTTTGCGCCCCTATCGCAATCTTTGAGGACACATTTTACGTAAATAAAAAGCAGTATCCTACTATTATCCTACTTCTTTAACTTTTTCCTTATCACTAGAAGTTTTCAGCTGATTTAACTATATTTTATTCATTTCTGTTGTGTAACTTCTTTAACATTTAAACTTTTGGGGATACCCTGGGACTGCTCACCAAATCAAGCACTTTTTTTCTGCCAGAAGGTACAAAATATGATATAAATTTTCCATCTCAGCACTTTTAAACAAGAATTTCAGAAAGAACTAAAATAGTCTACTGCCCAGTAATTTAATACTGACAAAGTTCTTATATTATAGATAGAAAATCTGGTGAAAAAAAGTATAAAATATAGGTATTTGATGCCATACTTTCAAAAGATTTAATCTGACTATAAAAAATAAAATAAAAATGTACCGTTAAAAAAAAACATATGAACAGACGGGCAGGAAATGACCAGAATATCAAGAAGTATAAAATATATGATAAGTGTTTTTAAAATCGGAATTACAAAAACATAAATTAAAACAAAACGCCTTTTAAAGGTATCTGCTAAAGCTTAAGTAACCAATTAAAATTAATTTTTAAAAAAGCATATCTATCATACTTGTTTTCTTTTTTTTATCGACTTTGCCCTGTTATCACATGGCAAAATCTGGAAACGGTATAGAAAATCTATGAGCTTTAAAGATTTAGTCATAGAGTAAAAAACTAGTTCAAAGACGATAAACTGCAGCTTTTCCGATATATTTCATTCGCATTTACTACCCTTACTTAAGGGGGTCGGGATAGCCTGGTCAGTAGATCTTGGAGTGACCTCTCTAAGATTGCGAGTTCGAGCAACGCTGCCTTCCGAAGACCCCCGTGTCGCTAATGGTGACTGGTGAACGCTAAATCGGTCGTGGTCACAAAGTCCTCCAAGTTCCCATACCAAATCAATACATCTTGGGCTGACAATTCAATTCTTGGGATCCTCTTGTTGGCCTCTGTCTCTAAAAATGAGACAGATCCACTTATGTGTGTGTGTGCTGTGCCTGTCTTACTTAACGAATGTTTATAAGCGAGTTTCTGACCAAGCACATAAACCTGAATATATATGAAGAGTACACGGGAAGAACCACTTGATTTTTTAGGAGTCTTACCTTATGGTGTCTGCTTGGCTGACATTGGGAACCGGTTTTTCTTTCGGTTCTTCAATCGCGGTACAAACGTGTTACTGATCTCTGGCGTGAATCAGGGTTTCCGCGAAAGATAAACAAAGCGAGGAACCGGTTTCTTTACACCAGTTTAGGCGATTTCTCACTATCATCCCCAAAGAGGCTATTAAGGAAAGCCTTCTACGAAATAAAGCAGTTCTTACCGTGTATTCGTCATATGTCTACCAACCAACCATATCCTAACTTGGAGATTATACTCGCCAAACTGTGAAAAGGTTTTCCTATCCAAAAATAGATCAAAGCGCACCATGAGCAGAAAAGTAGACAAATATGACGTTTCGAGCTATAAAAGTAAAATCTTCAAATTGTGTATGTATCTATCGATTAGATGAAACTTAAATAAATTGGTAGAACTGTTGGGACATAGTTTGCTCACCTTTATTTTTTTCTGGAATGAAATCTAATACATGAAATAAATTTCAGACGATATTTCTGAAAAACTGGCTTTTTAAAGGTTAGGTCACTTTTCTACGTACGGTGCAGTATGTTCTCCAAAATGAAATGAAATAAGAGGAAATAAAATCTTGGGATTTGACGAATAAAACTAGTTTCTAGTAGTTTCATTTCCTGCTCCTCCAAAGCGATTTGATGGATATCGTGACAGAAATGATTTCTTACAAGAAAGAGAAATCCATTGAGATGAAAACACTGCCCTTTCAATAACCATAAATTATGTATTAAAGTTCAGTAACCAAACCAATCTATGATATTTATTATATACAACTAATTCCAATGTATCTCAGAATGTAAACTATATTGCAGTGTGTGATTTAGAATGCTTTTAGAGGTTGTATTTTTAAAGTTTTAATTGTAGTTTTAAAATTCTGTTAAAAGTATCCTCAATCTACCCTTCTTAATAAATGCATTCACTTTTGCTAGATAGGACGGCCTGCTATCCTATCCGCAGAGAATGTTCTAAGGTTGTAATAAACCAGGCGATCAAGCAGTTAACGAAAAAACACAACTTTAATATCTTAAACCAAACATAACATAAAAATAAAATGGTAGCTACTCGTAAACAAATTAAATCATAGTGAGGTTAAAATTTCAAGAGAGTGTTTACAGAAGTAGTCACGGTATATATACATTGTAGTCAGTTACAGTTACAGGTGCAGTGTCAGTTACAGGTACAGGTAATAAACAATAATTTGCACACAACTAGATCCGCCACAGCACTCCCCTCCTAAGTATCCTTCTAGATACGGAACTGGACCCTCCTACCGCTCCTTGTTACATATTCATTTTTACTGGGAGACGGAAGTTCATTACAATTTGCAGGAGAATCAGAGAGGAAGGCTGGCTTCAGGCGATCAATTGATATCCATTTACTATTGGCACCAATCTGTAAGAAATAATATTTAGGTTTGCGTTTTAATACCAGAAAAGGACCATCATAAGGGGGTTGCAAAGGTTTACGTACTGCGTCATGGCGTACAAAAGCATGAGTACAGTCTTTAAGTGCTTTAGGAATATAGATCAAACGATTATCTCGGCTTTTTGTATCTAGAGGTCGTAATTTGTTAAAACTCTCCGATAAGCCACGTATAAAATCCGTCTGGGATATAAGATTTGAAACTGGTTCAAAAAACTGCCCAGGTAACCTTAAAGTCTGTCCATAAAGCAATTCGGCTGACGAATGTTTCCAATCCTCGCGCACAGCTGTACGTAAACCAAGCAGAACAAGAGGAAGTCTGTCGACCCAAGAATCAAGTGGATTACACTTGAGGGAAGCTTTTAGTGTTCTGTGAGCCCTTTCAACCATACCATTGGCTTTAGGGTTGTATGCTGTGGTACGCACTAGCTCTGAGCCAAGGGAGCGAGCCAATTGCTTGAAAACAGCAGACTCGAACTGCCTTCCCTGGTCACAAGTAATGCGAGCTGGCGCGCCAAACCGAGCCACAAAATTAAGCAAAAAGGCTCTTGCCACCGTTACAGCAGTAATATCCGTTAAGGGTACAGCCTCAACCCACCTTGTGTACCTGTCTATTACCGTTAAGCAGTAAGAAAAACCTTGAAATGTAGGCAGAGGGCCGACTAGGTCTAAATGTACATGCTGGAACCTAGAATTCGGTGTCGGTATCTGACCTAAAGGTGAAATAGTATGTCTGCTAACTTTTGCTTTTTGACAAGGTACACAAGTGCGGCACCAAGAGGCAACATCCTTACGGATCGAGGGCCATACATACCTTTCAGATACCTGCCGTAAGGTAGGACGGCAACCAGTATGTGCCAAATCGTGGACAGAGTCAAAAATAGCCCTTCTAAAAGAAACTGGTACATATACACGTACATTACTCTGAGAAATATCACAATATAATTGAACATTCAAATTGGAAAAATCAATTAACTTTATTGAAAGACCAGTGGTAGCTGGGTTCTGCAAAAATGATTGCAGCTCCTTATCCGTCAACTGCTGAACTGCCATCTCCTTAAAATCTATTTGAATAGGATAGACTATTTCTTCCACTCTTGAAAGAGCATCAGCGACTGCGTTCTGTTCACCCGAGACATGCCTAATATCAGTTGTAAACTGAGAAACGAACTCAACTTGACGCAGGCGTCTCGGCGAACATTTTTCGAAACCCTGTGTGAATGCATAGGTCAGTGGCTTGTGGTCAGTCATGACGTAGAAATTTCTACCTTCAAGCATATATCTGAAATGAATAATAGATAAATAAACAGCTAAGAGTTCTTTATCATAAGCACAATATGCTTTTTGGGCATCATTTAACTTTCTCGAAAAAAATGATAAAGGTAAGAAACCATCACGAGTTTTCTTATGTAAAGCACCACCAACTGCCACATCACTCGCATCAGTAAACAGGACTAGTTCGCAGTTGGGTTCAGGGTGAGAAAGTTGGGTTATTTGTACAATACTGTCTTTACAGCGCTTGAAAGCTGCTTTAAAAATGTCAGTCCACTCAATAACCCTTTTATCGTTTTTCTTAGAACCACGAAGCAGGTCGTTTAAAGGGGCATGGATTTCAGCTGCTTTAGGGCAGAACCTTCTGTAAAAATTTAAACAACCTAAAAAACATCTTAAATCGCTGATGGTCTTAGGAAGAGGGTAATTTACGATTGCGTCGACTTTTTCAGGTAAGGGCTTACAACCATAACAATTTACAACATGGCCAAGGAAAGATATCTCGGGTACACCAAACACGCATTTTGCGGAGTTTATGGTAATACCGTACTTTTGAAGTCGCTCGAAAACCAACCGTAAATGTCGCAAATGCTCTTCCTCATTTGAACTTGCGATAAGGACATCATCCAGATAAGCAAAAACAAAATCAAACCCAAAAAGAACTTTATTAATAAAACGTTGAAAAGTCTGGGGTGCTCCGCAAAGACCGAAAGGAAGAAACATAAATTCAAACAAACCAAAAGGCGTAATAACGGCTGTTTTTTCAATGTCATTTTCAAAAACCGGAATTTGGTTGAAAGCGCGTACTAGATCTATTTTACTAAATACAGTTTTACCAGCTAGCTCTTGCGTGAAGTCGTGCAAATTAGGCAGTGGATATTTGTCCTGGCGGGTTTTGGCATTTAAAGCGCGGTAGTCACCCGTTGGACGCCAATCAGAATTGCTTTTAGGTACCATGTGCAAGGCGCTAGCCCAAGGGCTCTTAGAAGGCCTACAAATTCCATGCTCAAGCATATAAGCGAATTCGGCCTTAGCAGCTTTAAGTTGGGCTGGGTGTAACCTGCGGACTTTAGCATGCACTGGAGGGCCAAACGTGTCTATGTGGTGTACCGTATCATGCTTGATTGAAAGGGGTATAGGGCTAACCCTCGTAATGTCCGGAAGCTCCTAAACTAAGTGGTGGTACTTGGTATTACCCACAATAGTTTTAATGCCAGGAACAATGGTTGGTAGGACCTTACCCCGTTGTGCACAAGTAGTGAGAGGGTCAATTAGCTTACGGTTTTTAATGTCAACCACAAGACCAAATTTCTGAAGGAAATCAGCTCCCAAAATTGGCTTAGATACGTCAGCAATTATGAAAAGAAAATCAAATTTCCTACGCAATCCCAAATTTAAAGACAGCAATCTCGAGCCGTAGGTTTTTATAGCAGTACCATTTGCAGCACTCAAAACAAACGAGCTGAGTGATCTGCAACCTTTGAAAGATGCAGGCAAAATACTTAGGTCTGAACCACTGTCAACCAAAAACCGGATTTTGCTTTTAACGTCAGTAACAAAAAGTCTGTGACTAAAGAAACCCGTACCAGGAGTTACTGTTTCCGTGGACGGGGCTACAAGTTTAAAAAAGAACAAGGTTTAACACAATCCCTTGCTTTTTCGCCAAATTTAGCGTGGTACCAACACAGGGTAGAATCTTTATCTTGAGCCGCATTTCTATCCCTTGACCTGCTCTTAAATTTCCCTCGAAAGTAGGATTTATTACGAGAGCGTGTGCGACCTCGAGGATTTTCGGAGTTTTTTACCAATTCAGCGATTTGAATTTTTATTGAACTAACGTCGTGACGTAGGTCGGCTATTTGAGCCTCCAATGACGAACTTTCTACTGTTTGACAAACCGCTGTTGAAAAACTAGTAACCTCCGAGATCTTATCAGCTAAACCCGATAATCTATCAAGCGTTTCTGAACTGACCGAAAGAATTGATTGTACTGTTGTAGGAAGACGTGACAACCAAATAGTTTTAATAACATCTTCCGAAAAGTTTTTTCCGGCTAACTCTCGCATACGTCGAAGTAATGCAGACGGTTTAGAGTCTGCGAGAGTTAGGTCCTGTAACAAGGTTTTGATGCGCTCTGTTTGAGAAACATCATAGGTATCGATCAACCTCTTCCTAAGTACCGTATAAGGCTCTTTAGGGTCAGGTGTTTCGATCAGATCAGAAACTGCCAGCAAAGTTTGCTGGTCAAGGGAAGCAATTAAACAGCACGCTTTGGTTTTTTCAGCAGAAATACCAGATAGCTCAAAATTGGCTTCTACCTGAGAAAAATACAAGCGTGGATTCTCATGCCAAAAGGACGGTAAACGCATAGAAATCTTGTCAACTGAACTTTCGTGAACAATTTTAATTTCTTCTTCCTTAGACATTTTAAAAAATTACCAAATTTTTCTTAAAGGCAATAAATAAACTTTTCACAAGCAGTTTTGGAAACTTTTAAAAAATAAAGATTTAATGGCAGTCCAGCAATCAAAAGGAAAAAGGAGAGAAAACTTACCAAACTGGCTTAAAAATTTTAGTAAAATACGAAACCACAAAAAAGTTATGCATAGTTCTTGATACAATGAAATATGTTGCGCTTTTCACTGGCCACTCTTGCGACGCTGCGGCGGAGAACTCCAAGGCAGGCCACGGCACGGCGGAGAACTCCAGGGCAGGGGTACTGTGCGGCGGAGAACTACGAGGTTTTCTACGACGGGGAACACCAAGGTCGGCTGCGACGGGGAACACCAAGGTCGGCTACGACGGGGAACACCAAGGTCGGCTACGACGGGGAACACCAAGGTCGGCTACGACGGGGAACACCAAGGTCGGCTACGACGGGGAACACCAAGGTCGGCTACGACGGGGAACACCAGGGTCGGCTGCGACGGGGAACTCCAGGGTCGGCTACGACGTTGAACTCCAGGGTCGGCAGAAGTCGGCAGAAGAGGCCTTAGAGACGATGCTTGGTCAAATCATAGTCATTTTTGAGAAACGTCCGGGTCACCAGCTTTGCTAGATAGGACGGCCTGCTATCCTATCCGCAGAGAATGTTCTAAGGTTGTAATAAACCAGGCGATCAAGCAGTTAACGAAAAAACACAACTTTAATATCTTAAACCAAACATAACATAAAAATAAAATGGTAGCTACTCGTAAACAAATTAAATCATAGTGAGGTTAAAATTTCAAGAGAGTGTTTACAGAAGTAGTCACGGTATATATACATTGTAGTCAGTTACAGTTACAGGTGCAGTGTCAGTTACAGGTACAGGTAATAAACAATAATTTGCATACAACTAGATCCGCCACACACTAAATTTCTTAAAATACACTAATTATACGGGCTAAGCTGCGGATGTGGCCAGTGCTGTGCTCCACGCTTTTATAACCATTAAACTGCTGTATCCCACCTGTCTCTAATTATAAGTATTTTTTATTCTTTTATTCTTATTATTATTGTTGCACTGGTCACACGACAACAACAACAACAGCTTATACACTAATTTTTAATATATGACTCTGCAGTCCCCATGCGATCATATTTACATCACCTATACCCAAACCAATATCTACAACTCAAATACTACTTCCCAAAACTCCATGTCCTTTCCCAATCCCTCCAACACTACACATTTCACCATAAAGCGGCACTTGTGCCATGTCAAATCAATGAGACATAAGCCAGTCTTCCCCGCGCTGTGCCAGATATCGACTGAAATACGTTCGATCGGTCGGTACAGAGTCTCTAGCTTACCTGCACAGGTTATATGCCGTGGCTCCCAGAAGGCAGAAGTTAACGTCAGAACTCAGAGGGATGCAATACATAATGTATGGGGAGAGATGGAAAAGTTAGTCTTAACTGCTGGTTCTCGGTAAGAGATGTACGTGAAGGAATATAAGCATCTTATATGTACTTCTTTCAATTTCTATGTTAGGTTCGCAATACTTTTAATTTTATAAGCCCTATATAGGAATTTTTAGAATAATAAAAGTTTGTAAAGTGATCGCTGCGTCATAAGTTACACTTTTTCAGTTTAACTTCGTGCGACCTGGCGTCCTTTTTAAAACCTCCCCAAAAACAATTAACACGGTAGTTCCGAAATTGACCAGGTCCTATAGAAGATCCAAATATCAACTTTCTGCCTTTGATTACAGGTATCAGTCATTTATTTCTATGAAAAAAGGAAGTTGAACGAGGGTCAATAAAATATTAAAATTCTTTAAAAAAGTACTTTAATTTTTTTTCAAACTTTTCAAAAAGTTCTTATAGAAGTTTGATTTTAATGCAAAATACCTTTAAAACAATGGTAAAATAATCTGTTAACTACAATTAAGTGATATGACCTTTTTTTATTGCATTTATAGCACAAAAAATGTGTATTTTTAAAGTTTAAAGCGTGTCCCTAAGTAACTATATAAACATATTTTTTTCAAACATTTCTTCGCAAAACATGTTTTTTAACATATATTTGCATGAAAAGTATGTTTAGATGATAAGAATTACGGGTAGGATTTTCTTGGGTCTTAAGAGGTAAAGGTGCCATCATTTTACTTCACCTAATTGAAAATTGTCATTTTATTTGTTAATAAACCTGGAATCTTTAAAGACTAAAATATAATTTTCTGGACTTTTGAAAAAATTCAAGTAGAACATAAATTAAAATACAAAATAAAGAGAACATAAATTAAAATACAAAATAAAGTAAAAACTTTACAAATGATTGATATAGAACGTGAAGGAAGGTAAAGGTTTGACCAATTGAAGATCCGTTAGTGATTATCTTTTAAAGATTTTCTTACCTAAAAAAAAACCCATGAAACTTTGAGTTCTAAAAACTCGTCGTCACTTAATTTATTTCGCATATATTGCTCAGTTTGTGGTCTTCATTCGTCTTATATTTTGTTTGTTCTGATAAATTAGACATTCTTTAGCTTTTATTTAACGAAATTTAAGCAGAAAGCCTGCTTTTGCATGATAGATTTTGACTTGACTGTTTTAAATTGCGACGCCAGTAGCGAATAGCACTTCTCTAGATATTTACCATAACCAAGAATCAAAGTATATGTAATGGTCAAGCTCAGATAAATAAATAATTGTAAACGTGCAGACGAGCGTGTATAAGCATACGTGCGGTGGCATCAGTGAGTTATGCAGAAAATGAAAAATGATTAGTTTATGGAATTTGTGTGTTTGGAAAGTGAAGTTTGTTCTTTGATATAAAGTCGTTAAGAAAAGAAATAAGTTTATTGAATTCCATCATTCGGTCACTACATTATATATATCCCGGATATACGATGTACCCAAACCAAACGTTAATACCTCTCTCATATAGCATGCATTCACACTCATACATGCAGTACGTCATTTAAATATCCAATATGAACGTCCAGTGCAAAATAGGTACAATTTATATGATAACTTAGTAGTACTTATATCCATCTGGTTCTGTGGTTGAGTTATGAAGATGAAACATGTTGAATATGGATGGTCGTCAATAACTGCGATATTCTGGAGGGTTTGATATGGGAAATCAATTATTGAATTCGGTGTTTGTCCACGAAGTTTACATATGCTATGTGGGCGATGGGTTTAGAAGATTATGTACATATCTTGTTGAATGACGGTAGGACTTCCTTATAATTTACCTTGAGTAGGAGTTATGGTCAATATGTTTGAGACGTTGAGTTAATTAGTCGGTTGAGTCGGTTAAATTGGAAAGAATTGGCTAGTGTAGAGAATTCTGATTATATGGTTTGGTTGCAAAAGTCAGATTCTTCAATGTATAACTAACGATAGGGTCCAGCCTCTTCATTGGCCATTTCAGCAAACTGAATTTATAATCGTCAAATGTCGCCAGTGAATTGACCAAACATACCTATAATAATAAAAGAAAGAGTCTGTGTGTACGTCTGTGGATCGCAAAAGACCTACTTAGAGTCCTCCTCTCTTAGACTTCGAAATTTTAAATATCGATTACTTTTAATACCTACGCGTTCACCTGAGGCTTAGTTTTTTTCCTATCTGATTGTGATTTTTAATTAATATAATTAGTTTTAAAAAAATCATCCACGTGGGAGTGAAGGACCATAACAGGGCTTGAAAATACATGGACCGAGCCAGAACGGGGGCTTGACGCCGCCATTCACTATTAGTGCTTACTTTTTAAGTATGCATGAGCCAACACAAATTTAATTTTGTTTTGATTTTGAGTGTATTTTAATAAGAAGGCAAACCATAACAGGGCTTCAAAACACAACGACCGGGCTGTAACAGGGTCTTGACGCAATTCTCTGTTATTATTGGCTCTTTCTTGCGCATGGACAACACGAATTGAATTGAGTTTAGATATTGAGTGTATTTTAACAAGTAAGCATGCTTCTAAAATGAAGCAATGCGAAGTAAACGGGTTCCCATTAAGGCGGGACTATACTGCTAGTCCTAAATATACTTTGGAGATTGTGAGTTTTGAAACTAGGCTCTTCAATTGATTCTGTGTTATTGTTTGCAAAGACATAGCATTTGGAGCATTTTATAGCAAGATATAGTGCATAAACGTGCACGATATTTGGCAATTATTGTTTTAAAAAATATCGAAAGTTTTAAAATGTTTTTTTCAAAGAAGAAAAAACACGTTGTTAATTGGTGCATATAGGACTATTTGTGCCAATAATTTAACTAGTTTTCTTCATAAATCTACTCATGTATCATAAGCAAAGTAGATGATAATCTCTGAATGTGTGTTTAGTGCTTTCAATATCCATTTAAAGTGCTTTATCATAAAATATACATTTGAATGTATTCCACTTTAACCCTTTAATTCGTGATTTTTTTTTTGCATTACGAAAAAATATATTTGTATCTTTAATGCTCATATATAACGGGAAAAAAACTGAAAAAAAATTCACTGCATTGGAATTTAAATAATTTCAATTTTTAAAATTTTTGCCGTATGGCAAAAACCAAATAGAAAATTCCAATGTTGATGAAAATGATTAGAAAAGTACTAAATATTTTTTTAAATTATTCTCTTGAACTATAATTATTTTTAAAAAACAATTTATTTGTGTTTTGTACTTATATTATTATACTTTGAATACTGCCAAAAACATAATTTTGCAACAGTTAATAACTTCACTCTCTAATTTTTAATACACTTTTACTACTGTCATCTATGAGGGTTATTAGTAACTAAAACTTCAAAATGGATTGTAATCGATGAAAAAACACAGATTTGTCGGGCGGGTGCTCTACTTTAATATAATAAAGTGGATTATGGAACTTGTTGTCATGTGAAGAGTACACGGGAAGAACCACTTGATTTCGTAGAAGGCTTTCCTTGATAGCCTCTTTGGGGATGATAGCGAAAAATCGCATTAACTGGTATAAAGAAACAGGTTACTCGCTTTGTTTATCTTTCACGGCAACCCTGATTCACGCCAGAGATCAGTAGGCACAAGTAACGTTTGTACCGCAAATGAAAAACCAGAGGAAAAACCGGTTTCCTGCCGCCCAAGCAGACACATAAGGTAAGACTCCTAAAAAATCAAGTGGTTCTTCCCGTGTACTCTTCATATAGCAACAGAGGGTTAAATCTTTGCGACATTCTAACTCAATTCACGATACTTCAAATTATTTTAATTGTTTTTAACTGTACTGCTTGTTGTAACTCTTTCTCAATATTTTCATTTTAGATGTGTGACGAAGAGAGTTAGGGGTGTGCTGTAGCAGCATGGCTCACGATCTGCTCTTTCAAGATGAGGGTCTGCAAGCGGCCTTCTTCGGCAACTTGACGGCGGTGCCAGAACCGCCCTCTAGAATCGTCAACCTTTTTGTTAGCTCCACTAAGGCAGGTAAGGGTATACAGGGTGGTTATAAAATAAAGCTCGCTGTTCGGAGTGGTCTGTAGCTTGAATGAATAATCCAAATGCATCAGACATTGAGACACTTACTAATCAAGAAGGGGGGAAAAGAATGGAATCATAAAAAACAAACTCGTCTCTTGACCAGGGTTCTAAATTACGAGGCGTAATTGGATGTGTTGGCCGTAATTAGCCATAATTGGCTACTCATCGTAATTAAAACCTTGGTCAAGAGACGAGCTTCTGTGTTATAATTCCATTCTATTTCGTTATAAAGAAACTCGTCTCTTGACCAGGGTTCTAAATTACGAGGCGTAATTAGCTGTGTTGGCAGTAATTGGCCATAATTGACGACGCCTCGTAATTTAGATTCTGGTCAAAAGACGAGTTTGTTTTTTACGATTATTCTTTTTATGATTATTCTTTAGGATTCTGCCTTTTTTTATGATTCCATTCTTTTTCCCCCTTCTTGATTAGTAAGTGTCTCAATTTTTGGTGCATTTGGATTATTCATTCAAGCTACAGACCGCTCCGAATAGGGAGCGTTATTTTATAACCACCCTGTACATTTGTTTTCACCGTTGAAAAAGAGTTTTTACATGCGTGTGGTGTGTCATTGAGCTGGAAGAAAAGTGGAGTGAGGTATGTGATTCGCTGAACAGGGCGGCAAACGACAGCCGATTCAATAACGATACGCGGAGGAACACACGGCACTGCAGCAAAAGCAAAGAAAGGCAGAAAACCTAGAAACTTGCCTACTTCGCTATTGGGTGCGTCTTCGCTGGTTCTTGTTTCTTAAAAAATGGGAATATAAAGTCAAAGAAAGTAAATTTCTTTTGAACTGAAAATGTTAAAATAGGGTCAAGTTGGGTAAGGTGTGATAGGGTTTCTGCATTTTTCATTAAGAAAATTCGTTCTCTGCTTCAAGTAAATTCCAAATCCTAAAATTGGTAGCGAATTATTATAAGAAACATACATATGTAGAAAAAAATTATATGTTTGAATTCCATTTTAAGTGTACAAAATTTGAATTTCAAAATCCATTGCTGTTTGATCACACTTACCCCACATAGGAAAACCCACATAAAAAGAAGACAGTTGCACTTAAATTCAAAAGCTCAAAACTTTCTTTAAACAAAAAATAAGGTCAATATTTCTTTTTAGTTTAATTATAAGTGGTCTAATGTTATATATTGCAAACTTTTAGAATGATTTCCAAAGTTACAAGAGCTGTTTATCACACTTACCCCCAATCACACTTACCCCACTTGACCCTACATTTAGAAGCCTAAGTCATTAGGATAGAGGGGTCTCGTACACGCATTGTATACAAGTGTAGGGAAAATAGTCATTTTCTGCCCTGTTAGCTCAAAAGGGTTTGAGTGTGTGTGTGAATCAGTAACATGTAAGGTAAACGCTGCTCCCAGGACGTCCTGGATGGTCGGGTTGGTTGCCTACTCAGGTGTCAGCTCGCCACTTGACTATGGTTCTAAATTACGACTCCCGTCACCAATATCCCTCGTGTAGTTCTAGTGCAATGATACTTCTAACTAACCTAAAGTCTTCTCACTATCGTTTTTCGATTGCTAAAATGGCCTGTACAGGCAAAAAAGTCTAACGAATAATACCCTGTATAAAGACAGTGTCGCCCCGGTGGTGCAATCGTTGGGATTCTAGCCTTTGGAGCTGCTGGGGTCGGGTTCGAATCCCGGTCCGGCATGGATGTTTGTGACCGCCAATACATTTTGTTATTTGTCTATGTGTTTGTGTTGTCCTTTCTTTGTGTGTCTCTTGTTCTTGTAAAAACTCTTTCTGTGTCTGTCCCACTTGACGAAAGCTTATAAGCGGTTCTCTGAACAAGCACACAAGCTTTAATATATATGTGCTTATCATACCATACCGTACCATAAAGACAGTGCACGTTTTATATGCATGCTTCTATCCCCGCCATACTCCCCCATCGTTCCTTGCGGCCATTCATTGTCATCTCCGCCATGTCAATTTCCCAGCCATACTGGAGGTGGAGGCAGCTCCGCTGCAAGGTCCTCCGCAATTGTTAAACATCGTCGTCGTTGCATGCTTCTAAGTCCGGAAGGTCCAGTACAATTGCACTCCTAAAAACAAAGTTGAGTAGGCTCAAGTGTATGCTCAAGACTTGACTATGGTTCTACAAAACACGACTCCCGTCACCCAATAGTCCTCATGTATCTGTAGTAAGACGATAACTCCACTCAACACAACTACAAGTTACACTCTTAAAACAAAAGAGTGAAATCCACTCCTGTAGAAGAAGTGCATTTTCGACAGTGGAAATTAGTGAATATTAACTCAGACTGAGTTAAAATCGCTCGCGTTTAGAGTGATCCTGTCGCAGGTTTAACATACAAATGATCCACTCCTATAAGGGAAGTGCATTTTCGACACTGGCGAAATGAAAATTAACTCAGACTGAGTTAAAATCGCTCGTTTGTTTTAAGAGTGTATGAACCTTATAACTAATTTGTGTTTGAAGAAGCTGCTCTTTGGACGAGACATTTTTTTATTTAGGACAACACAAATGTACAGGTCAAAACGGTAGAATTTTGTAACATCTAGCACAAACGATTGTAAACAGTCATATTCTCAGCAGTTCTGACCAATCTGTTGCCAAGGCAACCACGAATTTTATACATTCTTCAATTCACTACAGTTTAATTATGAAAGTCATTACGAAAGGTATTATTTTTATAAGAAAGTCACTTCATTACAACCTTGTTCGCTAGGTATTCATTAGTGATTGAGTCAGCAGCTCATTTTTCGTATCTCTTACCGTAAGGTATAAACGGTTAATTTAGAAAAATGACTTATTCTGCTAAGTCTAGGTACAGAGTTAGGATCGCTTGCAACGCAGTCACGCAATGCGGTTTTTCTTCGTGATATTTCCTCCTCGCATCAATATGTATACAAGCCAATTGTTCATTTAATCTTGCCTATATATAGTACAGCTCTCCATTTTTTTGACCAAGGACGTTATGGATAGTATTAGAATCCAGTTTGAAAATGTGAAAGGCACGTTGTGATTGCATACACTATTTCTGCTATGATCTTTGTTAAAGATTTTTTATTCTTAACTTAGATTTTCCTAAAGTTACTAAAAAAAAGACAAGTTACGTTATTCTTCAAAATACGAACACACATTTAAATATAATTTTTTTAATATTCATTAAATATACATCTGCATTTGCATCTACCTACTTTGGGTAGTTTTGTAGTTCTATTCTTTTATTGCAACGTAATTCAACAAAAAACTATCGACCACTTTATAACTTTTTTTCTACTAGTACTTATAATACTCTAGAACCTAAAAATGGACAAAAAAATACACATTAAATATTTTTAGCACTCTGAGGGTGAGAGACGTATAAGCCTCCCACCTGACTATCAAGTTTTTAAATCACTGCACATGGTTTTTATAAATTAATAAATACACTAATTTATTAATTTTCATAAATTAAAAAGGGATCCTACACACTGTTAAAAAAAATTAGGTGCAAGATTGTGTTGGAGCCAAGTAATTCTCCTTGTTTAATTTGTTTCGGTCAAGACAGCTTAACTGTAACCGCAGTGTATGTACTGCGGTTTATGTAAATTTAAGTGATAACCTTGTATATAAAAACCCTGATTGTGTGATCAATAAAGTCTTCTTCTTCTGTTCTCGTCAAAATGTTTCGCTAGTTATTATTTCGCAGTTATGTTTAGCTCTAACCTCCAACAGATTGCACCAGAATCTTGGAACTTTCTAGCTGCCACCACTATTTGGAGCGTGGACCAAGTTTGTGGACCGTTGACCAATTTTGTGGTAAAACAATCACTTCGATACACCGCAAAAGTGGTGAATCCATGAACCAAAAAATAGTGGTGGCAGCTAGAAAGTTCCAGGATTCCGATGCAATCCTGTACCAAATTTTAACAGTGTAGATGCTTAAACTATCTACCACAAAAACAAAATTTTAAAAAAATTAAGAAATAAAAATTGCATTTAACATTTTTCGATTAAAGCTCATGCAGTGAAAACAAGTTTACACTTCTGCCATTTATCCCTTATCAAATATAAATGCAAACTTAACTAATTACAATATACTGTAATTACAGTTACCCGTTTTTCAAATTTATTCGTAAATGTAAAGTGGACGCCGTAGTAAGTATGCTTCGTTCGTCCCTGCAATTTCCGTTTTGAGTCTTACGAAACTTATGCGCCCCGGAATCTCTAATTTAATAACCCAACTTTTTATAGAACTTTTTCTTTATTTTTTCCCCTATTTTTGTTGTGCTTACAGCTCCTGTCTTCGCCGTCCGTTTTCTTTTAAGAGGGAGGGGAAAGGACTAAAAAAGAACGAAGCGTTCTTTATCACACGGTTTTATTTTTATAGAAAAAATAAACGAGATAAGTTTTGTTTGTATTTGTTTAGTTAATTGTTGATAATTTTTAAATTACGGCGTTGGAAATAGACAGCCACAGAAGCGTTACAAAACTAATTACAGTAGAACTCCAATTATCCGTAGTGTTGCTGATTATCCAAATTTCATGAAAAAATTCTACACTCTTAAAACAAAAGAGTGAAATCCACTCCAGTTGGAGAAGTGCATTTTCGACACCGTAAAGGCATGCATATTTGCTCAGACTGAGTTAAAATCACTCGTTTGGAGTGATCCTGTCGGAGGTTTAACACACAAAGGATCCACTCCAAAAGGAGAAGTGCATTTTCCAGTCTGGAGGAGTGAAATCCACTCAGACTGAGTTAACCCTTTCAGTCCCAAAAATTTACTACACTACAGAAACATCTGATAATCACAAAATAAGCTTATTTTAGGTCAAATATACGAATTCCATAAGAAAAAAAAATCATTTAAATTTTTTATATGGTTTTTGAAACAATGCCAAAAATTTTTAACTGTGGAAAAAAACAAAATAAAAAAATATATATTACCTAAAAACACTACGAGTTATATATCTTAAGGTATCTGGCCATATTATTAAAAAAAATTTAGTAATTATTTTAACCGAAATAGTTTAAATTGTGTTTTAAATATGAGGAACTGAAGTGAACTTATCAAAAATCAAGAGAAACGCTTGTTGACTATTTTCTAAATAAAATAATAGCAGCTCTGACTTCTATTGAGATTAATGTAAAATATTGTCTGATAGAACAAAGTGTGAAGAATCGAAGGAAGTGTGTTTGGATGTCATAACGGGACATAAAAATTTTGAAAAAAATATTGAAAGTGATGATGCCAAATGGCATCACAGGGACTGAAAGGGTTAAATTAGGAGTGTTTGTTTTAAGAGTGTAGAACTCCAATTATCCGTAGTGTTGCTGAATATCCAAATTTCATGAAAAAATTCTACCCGGTCTCTCTGTCACGGTTCGCCTTTGTTGGATATCATGCCTAGTCACACTTAAGCGTCATTTGCGCATTTTGTTTCTTTTTCTTCTGATTAACTCCAATCAAACGGTTGGAAAAAAAAATTTTGTTTTTAAACATGTTTTATTTTTGTTTGAAACATGTTTTTTTAAAACAATTAAATTTTAGTTATTGAACAAGTTTAAAAGAAAAACACGGTTCTTTTTACGTTTTGGTCTTCGATATTTACTTCCGTCCCTTATAATTTTAGGCATTCGCCTTAGATCTTACTTTGTCGAAGAATCATAGAATACAAGAAATCCTTCGATTATCTGGCTGTGGCTTCCTTTTATTAAATCAATTGAGCTAATAGCAGAATTTATAAGCTAATAATGCAATAGTTTAAGTTTGGTATTTTAATTAACTAAAATTATGTACCACATTTGATAATTAGCATAAATCGCTTGTATCATTTCACTTCAGTTTTGATTCATAAATGAAATGGTTATTATGAATACAATATGTTGTTATTGTTTCAACCTTATTTTTATTCCAATCATATTAAAAACAGGAACATATTGGATACATTTTCCCCATATTATTTTACTTAACCATTTAACTACAATTAGGCGATTTCATTAGATTTCTCTTTGCACAAAGTAATTTCCCATCCATTATATTTTCCTTCTCCTTGCAGTAAAATATTGTTTTAAACATGTTTTTTATTACTATGTTTGAAACATGTTTGAAACAATAGTTTTCACAACAAAATCTTTTAAACATAGCAAACCTGACTCCAATTATTCTAATTTCCAATTCGAATATGGCTGGGTCCCAATTTCTTGGAATAATTGGAGTTCTAATGTACTAAAATTTTTACTAAGTACTAAAGTGTCATTTGCACATTTTGTTTTTTATATCCTTCTGGGACCAGACATATATTTAAATGGATAGTTTATTTTACGTTTCTGTTACAACGCAATTTATTTTAAAATTTAAAAATTGGAATGGTGTTTTGAAAAGGATTATCCTTGCGAAGTTTTTACAGAGGTAAATTTTAAAGATATGTTTTACATGGGGAAACAAAATGAAGTATAAATTAACAAGTATGTTTTGCAGAGATAACACATAGAAAAATTGTATTTTTAAGGAATTATATCTTAAATTTCATGAAAATTTGTGTAGGCCTCAGCAAATATTAAACTTTATTTGTTAAATTACTCTCAAAACATATTTTTACTATATATATTCGAAAAATATGTTTATATGAAGAGTATATGTGTATTATTTTGCTGTGGTCTTATTAAAAACAAAATGTGTAATATTTCACATAAGTAAAAAAAAAGTTCTAATTGTGTTAGTGTAGAAAATTGAAATTGCACTCTAATTACAATTAATTTCTTTCATTTTCTTAGGCAAAAACACAATTATCCCTCATGCAGCTCTAGTGCGACTATAATTCAAACTTCACTAAATTTTGGTTAAAACACTTATAGTCCAGTAACTTTGTCTGTGTTTTAGAAAAAGAAAATGAGACACACAAAAATGAGTACAACAATAATTAATAAGTTTATTTGTAAGGAAAGCGAGTAATTTTAAACTCAAAATATTAAACTAATTTAGCCCTCTTAAAAGGTTCCGGTTGAGGTTCATCCATATATGGATCGATGTATTAGAATGGCATATCCCCATCAAGAGATGGCGAGAGAGTGCTAAATTAATTTTATTTAATTTTTTGGGTTTGAATATTTATCAATTTCCTAACAAATAAACTTACTAACTATAGTTGTACTCATCTTTGTGTGTCTCATTTTCATTTTTTTGAACATCCCAGCATAAAAGTACAGGGCTTCAATAGTATATAATCCGATTCAAAATGCATTAGTTCAAATAAACGAAGTTCGAAAAAAATGACCACATTTGAAAGTATTAATTTCGGAAACTACTGGATCTACAGAGACAGTTCTAGTATCATATTGTAGCAAATGTAGTGTACTTTAAAAATGTTCTTTGAAAAACTCTTCAAAAGCTAGTCCTTTAGGGTTATAATCTCCAAAATTTGAAACAATCCCGATTTTTTAGCGGTTTATTCGATTTTTTGACAAAGTTGCGTTCAGTGCTCGAGGTCGAAAACTTGGATTGATTAGGCCAACATCATTAACAAGTGTGCAAAAAATCAGAACTACCGGATTAAACTACTAAGTATACTAACATACTAAAGATGTATAAAGTTACTGGGCTATTATAATATTTTAAACGGAAAACCTGTTTGGGAAAATATTGAATATTAAATTTTCTAGTCTTTCATTTTGAATATTGAAAATTATTATTCTTTTAATATATTCTACTTTCCCTTATTGTTTCTTCTATTCTTCTTTTTTATTTTATTTCCTGATTAAATACTTTTTTAAAATATGATTTTCCAGACATAAATTTGTCGGAAACAACTAGCTGGGTTCCATGAAAAAGATGTCAAGATTTTTGTTACTCATTACTTAGAAAAATGTAATGTTGTGTTAATAATGAGTATTGCAAATTAGCTTCTAATAATTTCGAAAATATTTTCTTCTCAGAATATCTTAAGTGAAAATTTGCTTTTTGGGATATTTTTTTACCCTATACAAATATCATGATAGGACAATAAGTTGCAATTATTAATTATTGAAAATTACTATTAGTAAGTTGTAATTCAAATTTAACAAGTTTTACTGAAAATTTAATTGTTAGTAATTAAAAGCTGCAGATCAAATTTAACAGAATTTTTTTTTCAAAATTTAAATAAGGTATGTTCATTAAATGATTGCAAATTAAATTAAAATGTTGTAAGAAAATCAAAACTGAGGCAACATAAATGTGCAATAACATATCTATAAAAATCATCTAAACCCTTTCGATTGTCTGAGTATGACATCGATTTTTTTTCAAGAGCCGTGTCTTTTTTTTTATTGTTAACCACTTATATTTTTTTTCATGCTAGTTTTTGTTTCCCCAGCTTAATAATGCTTTGGTTCTGTCGTTCAACTAGTCAGAAAGAATGCTGTTTATAAAGAAAAGTCCAAGCCAATGTTAACTTTATATTTTTATATTTTAAATTGGACAACGTTGTAGAAATATTTAGTATTTTCCATAGCTTTTAAAGGGCGTAACGTAGGGCAAAGGGTTTTTAGCTGTCCTTCTATGGAGGCAGGATTCGCAGGTTTTGTCTTCGGCGTAGCCTTTTTTTTATAAATGGATCTTGGTGAGAAACTAATCCCGATTTCATCACCTATTTTATTTATCCCATGATTACAGAACATTTGTTCGTTAAGTCTGTCTTAGTTCAAAGATCTTACGTCATGTAATACTGCTTTATGGTTGCTTTGGGTAAAGTCTTAAGTATCGGCCTGGTTACTTTACCACGATTCAAAATTATGAGGCCTCTCTCCACTAGCCCACGTGAAGTTATAGAGGGACTGTTATTCAACAAATATAAACATTTTGTTAACCCTGCAGAACTCGCGTTAACTTAGCATAGACTAAGAATCTTCTAGATCGGGAACTCAATCTGATGCCTAGCGCCTCCAAAGTGTCGAACGGAACTAATACACTATTAACAATTGATTTGTGATTGGCATAATTAAACTTTCCGATTGCAGCTCTCTTTCTTCGAAATGTACTATAATACGTCAGATGTTTATGGATAATTAAAATTTTTGATCTTAGCGCTAACGTCGCTAACTAAACTGTCGTTAACTAAGCTGTCTACACGACAGCTAGTCGTAAAAGTACGAGGAACTGTACGAGGAGTTTCCGATCGGATAACTCATCAACTGTCACTAATCATTGAATTGAAATCCAATAACCAGATTTGTTTCAGTGATTAACTTTTCGACTATGAAATCATCATTAAATTTTCATAATTCATTTTTGGGGGTTGTTTTTGTTTGAAAAAACTACAAAAAAAAATCAAACATAGTCTATTTGCAATTTTTTATAGCTAGATAGTTAAATAACAAATTAAACCGCAACTGTGCTAAAGCTCCGAGAGGAGGCTAGAAAAAAGCAGCCGTAAACCATTACATTAGTTCCATTGGACACAATTGGGGGAGTTAGTGTCTATACCAATTTCAATATAGAAAATCCTTATAATGGTAATCCAATCAGAGTTTCAGATCTTAGAGTGTATTTAATCTATCTGGAGTCCATTAGACCCCAGTCGAGTGCTGCGGAGTTAACAAATAAGAACCGAAAATAATTAAAAGGCCAATAATTCACTATCCTAATGACTATACTAGGTATTATAACAACCAACTTTTAAAAAGAAATGTCCTTAACCCTTTCAGTCCAGGTGATGCCATTTGGCATCATCATTTTTCTAATCATAATTTTTAAAAAATAATAGGGCTGACATCAATTAGGAATAATAAAAAAAAAATTCTCATGGGGAAAAAAGTTTGAAGAATCGAATGATGTGCTTTTTGATATCATAAATGGCTACAGATGATCAGAAAAAAAAAATTCTAAAATGATAATGCCAAATTATCATTAGCACTGAAAGAGTTAAGAACACTTAAATTTAAAATTTCTGAAAAAACTTGAATTGCATACTGTCTAGTTACTGTAATTCTTAAAGAAGGTACTTTTTTTTAAGTACCTTATATTTTAGCATTAGCTTTCGATTTGTTTAGGTCTGACAGTTAGAACGGGAAGCGAAAGAGCTTTAAAGAACAGATGTACAAACTGACGAAAATGTGCACAGTCATACGTACTAAAAGTATAAAGGATAGGTCTATGATTTCAAAACTTTTTTTAACAAGAGGTTAAAACGAGTGGATGGCTCCACGATGTCAACACCTACTTTTCATTATCTTTTAATTTTTTTCAAATTTAAGAAGGAGAATTATACTGAAAGTTATATTGACAGTACCAAGATGCATTTTTAAACAAATTATAAAAGTTTATATACATTATAAATTGAATTTTAAGTTTAAAAGATTTTTTTTCTCGGTAAGAAACCCCGAACTGTTAAAATAAATCAATTTGAAGAAAGGTTTTAAAAAACTTCCGGTGTCGCATTTTTTTCTAACTTTTATTTTGATACTTTGTTTCCATCTTTAAATAAATACCGTGACAAACTGTAAAAGGATATCCTGTGGTGGTACGTGAAAGAAAATTTATTTTCAAGGTGGTAATCTGCGCTGAAAATCAATTAAGGCCTTCATTGGTTTCGCAAAATTGTAACTAATGCTTGCGTTAAAAACTTTTTGAGTGCGAAAGGATCATAAATGGCAACAGTGTTGCTGCAAACCAAAAGAATAAAAAAAATCTTCAAATTGAATTAAATGTATTCATTTTTCTCTCGACTAAGTTATATATATGCATACATTTTACATAATTCTTACACGGTTAAATTACGCATTAAAATAATGCTTGTAAAGATATCTATTTTTACAATTTGCCCCTTTTTAAAAAAAACTTTTCTAAATGCATTAGTATTTTTAAAAGAATTGAATTAACAGGCTTTATCTTTTGTTGTGAACTTATGTTTAGTTCGATGAATAAAAATGTAAAATTGCTTTTTTCAAATCCTAGTACCTGTTACGGTGATGTTTGGCATGTTTTTGTCTCCAACATCTTAATTTATTTGAACTTATTATTCTGCTCATGCCATGGTTGTTGCATGTTATATCTCATACTTATGTTGTTGTGGCAACAGCTTTTTAAAAGACAAAATATTTTATTTCAATATTAATCAACCCTTTCAGTCCTAATGGCAATTTGGCATAATTTTATAAATTTTTTCTGATCATCTATAGCCATTTATGATGTCAAAATGCACTTCTTTCGATCCTTCAAACTTTTTCTATTAGAAAATATTTTTTTATTTATACCAATAGATGTCAGCCCCATGACTTTTTAACTATGATCAGAAACATGATGATTCCAAATGGTATCACCGGGACTGAAAGGGTTAAATGAGAATTTCGTCGACTGATAGGTAGACAGATGTCCATCTGAGCGTACAGACATACATACAAAAAGTAATAAAGATACTACTCATGCCTTCTCATACCTTTCTAACATTTAAAAAAAAAGAATAATTTCGATTAGTCCGTTAGAACTTGTTTTGAAAAAAGGTGCTGACTGACCAATGGACAGTTGGACGTCTCCACTCTCCAGCATGTCCAATGAGGGCTGGGGAGCCCAGTCGGTTAAGCACTCGCTTAGCATGCGGAAGGTCCCAGGTTCGGGTCCGGGCATCGCCAAAATAGCTGCCGACCTATAAACGGCCTGTGCAGCCAAAAATGTCCGACGAATAATACACCGTGTAAGGGAGTGCACGTTAAATATCCTTCAAAGTCCCAACGCTGCGTACGATGTCGCCCTTAACGGTTGCGTTGGGTGCCTATTCAGGTGTTGGCTCGTCACCTGACTGTGGTTCTAAAATACGACGCCCGTCGCCAATAGCCCTCGTGTAGCTCTAGTGCGACGATAATTCAAAACCTAACCTAACCTATTTATTTATTTTTTAAAATTCTTTCGAAAAAAAAATAACCAGCAGAATAATTTCTAATTTTTTTTCTTAAGGATATTTTTTGTTACCATTATTCTTAAACGAATTTTACTTTAAGTTTAGTGAAAGTTGAGTTTTTGTCAAACCAAGACTACGAGAAGAACGTGATTGAAAACCTAAAAGATTAACTTTTAATTTCAACCATACTTCCCTTTAAATAGAAAGCGTGATGTTAAACGTTAAGCAACGTCGGAATTGATTTATTTAGAGAAAACTTTAATCTATCTTTGAATCAGTTCGTTAATAGGAAGACTAAATTCTTTTTTTCCCATTTAATTAAAACTTATTTTAAAATAATTAGTTTGGAAGATAAATTTAAGATAATTCTAATTTTTAGAGACAACTTCTATCTCAATATCTACAATATGAAAAGAACATTGTATTTATTAACACAATTGAATGAAAAATATTTTTTAATAAAAATAACGCTATAAAGTTTTTTACTAATTAACGTTTGAAACTTTGGACGGGAAATCTTATGCCATTTATAATGTATGTCTTTCTTTCTATAGTATCGTTTTCACTACTTTGTTACCATTTTTGGTCTCCCATGACGTCATAAAAAACACTATTTTTAATTTTAAGACTATTTTTGAAGATTAAATCTTTATTTTTAATATTTTATATCTTTAACTTTAATATTTTATATCTTTAACTTTAAATCCTCTGTGTTTTCAGACTTGGAACATGAGCGACGGCAGCTACGTGAAGTCGTACTTCCCGCGCTGCAACGTGATTGGTCGAGACTGGGCGTGGACGTACAGTTGGTGGAGGGGGAGGACAAAGGCGACCTGCAGCGCCATCTATCGGAGATAGAAGACTGCGCCAGGAGCTCGCTGGGATGCTTCTTTCTGGTGAGTGACTCTTAAAAGCTGCTTTGGGTGCCTACTCGGGTGTCAGGTGACTATGGTTCTGACGCCTGTCGCCAACAGCCGTTGTATTTCGTTAGTAGATAATAATTCACCTCTTCCTGGAGAGATGGCATTCTAGTGAGAGGTCTAATTCAGTCGTCGCTTACGGAGTTTTGTAAAAGAGTAGAAGGTAATTTTTAGTGACATTCTAAAGTAAACCAAGAATCACTATCTATTTGTCCTAATGTGGTGCACGAGCTAAAAAACTTTCCGAGCAGTAAAGTTTTATATTCCTTGATCCTGGATGGCAGCAGCACAGCGCGTTGCTAGGGCAACATAACTTTGCTTAACAACGACAAGCCGTCTTCTTGTGTTCCATGAATGGCTAAAGCAACAGAGCTTGTAATTTAATGACATTATTTAAGTTTATTATTTATTCTAAATGTCTCTATAATATCTATAATGGTAATAAGTTGTAAACATTAAAGGCTTTCATCCCGAAAATTTCCTTCGATCATTTCACCCATCTAGCATACGGCATTTCCTTGATACTGGTATGTAAGAGGCATGGCAACTACTGAACTGAACTGAAACTCTGGAAGAATCATCCCATGATAAGCTGGTGAAGCTTTTTTTGGGGTCACTTGGTGACAGCTTTAGGGAGAATATGTGCCATATTTGGCATAACCTCGCCGATCAAAATGGACACTTGACTTGCAGTTTGCATTGGATGTCGCCAATCGCTCGCCAAGAATAGTACTCCAAGGAATTTAAGTTTTAAAGATTGTTGCCGCAATTCTATTTTTTTTAAAGTACATGTTTCCAAAACTTCATTATGTAAAGAACCTCCTAAAGCAATAATCTATCAATTTTCTGCTTAAAAAATTCTTGAAAAAGTTGGTTTAAAATGTCTATTTTAACAGGTAAAGTATAGGATTGGCGGCAAAAGTTGGGTTACTCTTACAGGGTTGCCGGGCTTCACCGACCCGTTTGACGAGTGTTTCGATACTCCTTCCAGAGTTTCAGTTCAGTTCAGTGATGGCAACCTGTAAAGTAGAAAGTGCGATGAGGCTTCCTCTACCTCTCAAAGAAAATAACGTTCCACCTTATCCGCCATTAGCGCAATGTCTTGAGTGAAAGCAGGCTACACTGTGAAAAAAAATCTGTAACCATTACAAAACATTTTTTTGTAAAAAACTTTTCCTAGAAAATTTCTAGTAAATAATTACTAAAAATAGTGCTGTAAAAACACAATATATTTTTGTTAGCATTACATGTACATATCATGTAGATTTACAGGACTATATTATGTATCCCACACAAGTAATGTTTCAGTAACTATACAAGATACCACATTTTCCGTGCAATTGCAAAGAAAAACAAAATGTCTACTTTCCTACTACGTGGGATCGATCCCCGGTCTCCCGCATGACAGGCGGTGTCAGGGACCACTATAATACCGAGGAACGGTAGACGGCCGAAACCCGGGATCGAACCAGGAACCTTTAATCAGTCTCTTTAGATGATCAGTCTGACGCTTTCCCAACTGTGCTATTTCGGCACATAGATCGTTAGGAAATTAGAAGTTAAATTCATTTGAAACAACCAACTAAAGTATAAATTTAAAATGACGATTGGCTAATTGAATCACGATCGATTACATTAGGTTATATTTGAATTATCCTCTCACTAGAGCTACACGAGGGCTATCCAAATCAAGATCGAGTCTAAAATACTAGAAATTATTTTGTAACTTCAGAAATGAAGATTTCTGTTCAGAATTACAAAAACTTTTTTTGTAAAATTGGTTATTTCTGTAACATTACTAAAAAAATTTCTGTATGTTTACAGTATTTTTTTCTCAGTGTACAATATATATTCTAGATATTATGACTCTAAATACATTAGTAAAATCATTATTTAGTGAATCCATAGATAGTGAAATTGTTCTATTTAACTCCCAGAAGGCTAAATTTAGCTGACGTATGACAATTGCTTGACTACTATGACAACGTTTTACTACTTTGAATAATTAATATGAATTGATAAATATCTGGACGTCCCAATCTATCTCTTTCTTAAAATTAACTACATAAATAATATGCTCTCCTATGAAGTAGATGTCATTCTATTTCATATATAATATCGACCATTTCATTTTTTTATACATTTATCCATCTCATTTAAATAACTGCTTTAATTAGAAGTAATAAAAATTATACCTTCATCGCACAGTTTTCTAATGCTTCGTCATCCAACTCAACAAAAATATCCCATTTCCATACGTAACACGTTTTTCGATAAGAATAACTTTAGAGACACAGATACTTTCCCGAAGTTTTGCTGGAGATATTGGAAATACATTTATACCAATATCTTAAGTCTCAGCCAAGCTGTCAGAAAAACATAAGAAGAAAAAAGAACATCGGGAACAAGCACCATCTAGAAATGAATAGGAAAGAAAATGCTTTGTTATTTGTTCCTTGTTTTCTAAATTGAAAGAAAACTCTTTTTAAATATAATATACCAAGGTTTGTTACCCTAAGATAAAATTTTAAAAAAAATTATTGAGACAGAAGTTGGATAACTTTGTTAAGAAAAACGAGAAAAATAACTTATCTTCATAAATAACCCAAATAGCTCATATAACTAGCTGGGTTAAGAAATCGTGTGCTGACAAAAAACTGTGGTAGTGTAATAAAATTCTATCATACACTTAAAAAAACACTTGACTTAATTTTAAGTACTTTTGATGTAATTTAAGTATTTGATGAACTATTTCAAGATAAATCACAAAGATGACCATTTAAAACGACCATAAAAAACATATGACCTTAAAAAATCTTTTTATTTTTATTTTTCCTAAACGAGATTTGATCTTTAAAAATAACAATAGATTGAAGTTGGTTTTTTTCATAAAAATATGCAATGTTGCTCCAAAATTGGATCAGCCATTTAAAATTTAACCTCTTAAGGTAGGCGAATACCCAAAATTTCCCAAAATTCTAAAATTTTTACTATTGCTTGAGTCTTTTCCAAATTTGGCACAGTGATTTCAAATATAATGAATAATACTATTTAGGCTTTTTTCTTATTTAAATATAATTTATTTATTTTAAACGGTGTTTTTCTACTAAAAAAAAGAGGTTTACGCCAACAAGTCTACCACATTGAATTTTCATCCTATGAACTTTTATTATGTGTTAAATTCTTTGTTTTGAACTAATACATGCAATGAACCTCTAGAGTTACATAAAATTACAAGAAAAAAAGTTATTAAGAAAAATTTATAAATTAACCACAAAAAAGGGATTTTTTTTCGATTAACTTACACTTGGAGATTTTTTTTAAAAAAAAATTGTATACTTACACCAGATGTTAGAGGTTCATGGCACAGATATATATTGAAATAGCATCTGTGAAAAATTTCAGGTAAATTAATGCAAAACTTTTTATGCTAGAAGTGTTGGCGTAAATCCTTTTTTTAGTAGAAAAACACCGTTTAAAATAAATCAATTATATTTAAATAAAAAAAATTGCCCAAAAAGCGTTGCTCATTATATTTGAAATCACTATGCCAAATTTGGAAAAGATTAAAGTAATAGTAAAAATTTTAGAATTTTGCGTATTCGCCTACCTTAAGACCCGAGCAAAATCCTACGCGTATATTCTTAATCAAACATACTTTTCATGCAAATGTATGCTAAAATTGTATGCTTTCAAAAGAAGTTTTAAAAAAATTTATAGTTACATAGTTACAGTTACTGGCACACGCTTCAAAATCAAAAAGAACACAATTTTTTGTGCTATAAATGCAACACAAAAGGCCGCATGACTTATTTGTAGTTAACATATTATTTTAACATTATTTTTAAAGCAAATGAGTTTAAAATTAACTACAACAAGAACTTTTTTAAAAGTTTGAAAAAAATTGTAAAATAATTTTTCTATCCTTGTACTAAAATTGTTTAAACTTTTGGGAGATGCAAACGTCAACTGACTGTCAAGATTTCCAGAAACACACCTGGTTTTCTAAAAATTATGATTTTTATGATTTTACTAAATTTTAAAATTCAACATATGGAGGTGTCATTTATAATCATCTGCTGCAAAAAATACTACATTTAAAAAATTAAAAAAAAAACTAAATAGGTTTTTAAAAAATTAAAATTTTAGTCCTATAAAGTGAAAGGAAGTGTATACTTGTGCCAATTTTTTTTATCCATAAGAGGGTATGATTTCAAAAAAATTTAAAATTCAATTTTTAAAAACTTATTTATGTATTAAACATTGAAATGTTATAGTTGGATTTGGGATGGGGAGCCCAGTCGGTTAGACATCCACCTAATATGCGAAAGGTCAAAAGTTCGAAACCGGGCATCACCAAAATAACTGCCGACCTATAAACGGCCCGTGCAGCCAAAAATGTCAGACGAATAATACCCCGTGTAGAAGAAGTGCACGTAAATATCCTGAGAAAGTCCTAACGCTGCGTACGATGTCGCCCTTAACGGTCGAGTTGGGTGCCTTCTCAGGTGCCAGCTCGTCTCCTGACTGTATTTCTAAAATACGACGCCCGTCGCCAATAGCCCTCGTGTAGCTGTAGTGCGACGGTAATTCAAACTAAACTGTTCTAGTTGGATTCTTTAGTTGCTTGAAAGAAAACTAAATATTTTATTATATAATACAGCTACACTCTTAAAACAAAAGAGTGAAATCCACTCCAGTAGGAGAAGTGCATTTTCGACACTGGAAAGGTGTGAATATTAACTCAGGCTGAGTTAAAATCACTCGTTTGGAGTGATCCTGTCGGAGGTTAAACACACAAAGGATCCACTCCTATAGGAGAAGTGCATTTCCTAGTCTGGAGGAGTGAAATTAACTCAGACTGAGTAAAAATCCCTCGTTTGTTTTAAGAGTGTACACATTTTATAAAATTTAAACTATCTCTTGGACAAAACTCCAACTGTGTCAAAGTAACAAGCTGAATTGTCTGCGAACAATATCCGAAATACATTCTCCTTGAGCCCCAGATCAATAAGGGTATCAGATTTCCAATATCCCTTTTTCATGCTTTGAATCTGTTTCTTTGAAGGGACGGACTGTCCCTGTTTGTGAGAATTTGTGACCCTTTATTATTGGATTTTTTATTGACTCTCTGAAATTGAAACTCTTTTTTAATGAGAGAACACTGTAAAAGTGTTATGTTTTTACAGAAAAACTGTCAACTGGTGTTACAGAAAAATACTTATAGTTTGCAAAGAAAACTTCATTTTATGCAAACAATTTGTAATTTTAACCCAAAAATTATTTTTTAAATGCAATCAATCGTCATTACCTTTTAAATAAATATACACCAATATTTTATAAATACACGTCGTTATATAAACAGTAAACACTAACCATACACATTTTCGCACCGTAAATAGTAGAGTAATCGTTCCTCTTTTAATTAAGAAATTAAAATCGGAACTTAAAGCTGTGATTTACATAACTATCAACATTGAAATGTATTCTAAAGAAATTATTAGCTTAATATAATACACCCTTTATCATATTATTGTATTGAAAAAAACCAAAGGGAATACGTGGAAGTTGAAAAATTTCTCCTGTAGGTTGTTTACCCAAAATAAATCTCCATTAAAGGAAAAGAGGGTTTTACAGAGCAAACCAGTTTAGCAAATTAAACAAAACTAAAATATTTTTACCATACAATTGCGATACGAGAAAAATTCGCAGAAATTGTTGGGAATATATTTTAACAAATGTTATTTTACCAGGAAATTTCAAATGCTTTAAATTGTCTGAAACTAATTGAAAATACTTTAGTCAACTAATATTTATTTTGGAACAAAGTAACAATCGTTTCTGTTTTACAATTTTAAATGGGGGGAAATGTGTTTTCATTTTATAAAATCTGTGTTTATGAAGAAATAGTTTAGTCTTAAGCCTTTATTAATGCAAATTATATTTTTTTTATTTAATTACAATTTATTTCGCAGCTTCGCTATTTTATTTATCATTTACAGCACAACCTATCATTGCGCATTTCAAGGGTCCGCGATATTCATGACGTTATGGACGGGTTAATTTATAAACAAGGTTCAATATTAAGAACAAGAAAACATACAAAATGTGTATCATGTATTCCTTATATTAATCAAATTTATAAAAGGATATGTATTGAATAAATTCAACCCAATGTGCACCTGAAAATTCGCGAGGAGCTTTAACAACACAATCCATTCCGCCGTGCAATGTTTTACCATGGTTAAGTGACCGATAGTAATAAAATCTCTTAAAAATCACGGGTTATAGAATACGCTAGAACATACGTGCTCTTTAAATCTATCGAATCCAAGAAGGTGATAGAGTACGATGCCGTTCGAAGTTCCTTCGGGTATCTGCCCAGGTGCTCTGCTCAACCTCGTCACTTAACCAGGGTAAAACATTGCGAGGCGGAATGGACTGTGTTTAAGCTCCTTACAAATTTCCAATAAATTCAATCAACCGGTTCTGACAACATGTTTTATGTATACGGAATGAAACAATTTAAATATGTTTCGTCACCAGGTTTTTCATAATTTAGAAATAGATATCCGGAAACGGATTAACTTACTTAAGCATGTCTTATGCAATGGACTCTTTTGCCCGGAGGTTGAGGGTTTCTTCTTCCGCTGAGAGTTTTGTTGAGGGTTTATGCTACCGCTGCATCACTTCAGGGATTTGGGGTTGGCACAAAATGCATCTAAGGAAGATTAGCCTTAGCGACGAAAATACTATCACAAAGATGACAAAGCCTGTTTTAAATTGATTAAAAAGTTGTTAAAGTGTTTTTAAAAAACATGTTTTAATTATCAAAACTGTTTTTTTTCCTCTCCCTACAGTGTCTTATCGGCAACAAGTACGGTCCCCTCGCCCTCCCCCCTTCCCTCTCGGCGACTGAGTTTTCCCAGATCCGATTAGCCGCTGGAGATGCAGAACTTGACGCCGGGCTATTAGAATCACACTATCTGCTAGACAGCAACGCCATGCCACCACGCTACATCCTGCGACGGAAAGGATTGGTGGGCGACTCGTAAGTATGCTAGTTAAATAGATAATATCTAATTAACATTAACTGTAAAGCAACTTTCGGTTTATTTTTTCTTCATTAACATTGAATATAATTTTCTATAGAATTGAAAAGTACTTTCGAAAATGTTGCAGATTTTTCTGAATTATCTTTAAAATACTAGCAAAAAGATTATTTCTTTTTTATCAACTTTGATGGTCATCTGTCCTGTTGTTGGTCATCAATTTTTACTTTTGTTATCCCTCCAAATGTAAAGAACCAGAATCTGTTCTAAACTAAATTTCTATAGAAACTACGTGACTTTTGAAGTTTGATCACTATTTTGTACCATTGTAATTAGCAAGTACCAACTCAATAGGCCTAAAATTTGCATCTACTTTGCACGGCTGTGGAAAAACTTCATTAACCTTTAGATTAATTTAATTCTAGGATCAACCCAGCTCAGCAGAACAAAGTTCACTCGGATTCCGAGGAATGCAATTGGCCCGAGGAAGAAGACAAACTAGTTCAAATTATCCAATACGGTGCCAGAATCGCGATGCAGGAGGGGCTGATCCAACCAGAAGAAGGACTTCAATCTTTTTTACTCTCTGGTAAGAAAGATTTTGAAAATTATTTTAAAGTATAGTTATTTTATGCTGTAATAAAATTATACGTAGACTTTTTTTATTTTAAAATTATCTCGTCAAATATTCAAGAAATTTATGCATGTTATTTCAATCTGACTAACACGAGCTCCTATTTGGCTATTTACCAACTAAGGGATACTGACGCATAAACCTGTCAGCTGACTGTCAGATAACCAGTAATACAAAATATTTTGCAGTTTTATAAATTTTATAATTTTACAAAAAAAATTATTTAGGGCATGTAGTGAGTCAAATATAATCAGATGGAACAGAAATATAATTTTAAAAAATTAAATTAAATTTGCTTTAAAATTTTAATTTATTTTCAATCAGTGAAAGCAAATCCACACTTTGGCCAATTTACTTATCTCCCAGAAGTATTTTAAAAATACAATTTTTACTCACTCACTACACAAACTACTTTGAATTTTTTAAAAAACTTTCTTAATATAAAAAGTACGGGGGAAAAACCGAAAAACCGCTTGATTTTGTAGAAGGCTTTCCTCAATCGTCCTATTTGGCGATGATAGCGAGATATCGCCTAAACTGGTGTAAAGAAATCAGTTGCTCGCTTTGTTTTAATTTCGCGGCAACCCTGATTCACGCCAGATATCAGTGGACGCGAGTCAAGTACGTTTGTACCACAAATGAAGAACCGAAGGAAAAAAAGTTCCAGTCGCCAATGTCCGCCAAGCAGACACAATTACGGGAAGACTCCTAATAAATCAAGCGGTTCTTCCCGTGTACTCTTCTTATGTGTAAGGAAAATCAACAATAGTAGTAGCATTAAAAAAAGTACTGTCAAGTGAGAAAGTGCTAGTCGGCAGGTTTGGATTGATTTTTTTTTCAGATTTTAAATATATACTAACTAAATTTAAAAATCAAATTTTTTAGAATCAAATACTTTCTAACACCTGTATTTTGTTTCTTGAACACGTACAAAATACATCTAATGTCAATTAAAGTGTTAAAACCAGTTACAGCACAACTTATAACAAGCTTTTTTTATTTTCAGGCGTTCATTCTCAACTTAAACATGCCCTAAAATTGTCCAAGAACCACAATAGCCAAATTATCTGTGTAGTTCGGCAGTTCGAAGGTAAGAACTTACACTCTTAAAACAAGAGTAAAATCCACTTATATAGGAGAAGTGCATTTTCGGCCCTGGAAAGGAGTGAAAATTAGACTGAGTTAAAATCACGCGTTTGGAGTGATCCTGTCGGAGTTTTAACCCTTTCAGTCCCAGTGATGCCATTTGGCATCATCACTTTCAATATTTTTTTCAAATTTTTTACGTCCCGTTATACATCCAAACACACATCATTCGATTCTTCACACTTTGTTCTATCAGACAATATTTTACATTAATCTCAATAGAAGTCAGAAATACTATTTTTTTAAATTAGAAAATAGTCAACAAGCATTTCTCCTGATTTTTGATAAGTTCACTTCAGTTCCACTTATTTAAAACACGATTTAAACTATTTCGGTTTAAAAAATTACTAAATTTTTTTTAATAATATGGTCAGATACCTTAAAATATATAACTCGAAGTGTTTTTAGGTAATATATATTTTTTTATTTTGTTGTTTTCCACAGTTAAAAAATTTTGGCATTGTTTCAAAAACCATATAAAAAATTTGAATGAATTTTTTTTCTTATGGAATTCGTATATTTGACCAAAAATAAGCTTATTTTGTGAATATCAGATGTTTCTGTAGTGTAGTAAATTTTTGGGACTGAAAGGGTTAACTAAGCAAAAGAGTGAAATTCTCTCCAATACGATAAGTGCATTTTCGACACTGAAAAGAGTGAAAATTAACTCAGACTAAGTTAAATTCACTCTGACTGAGTTAAATTCACTACTTTTTTTAAGAGTGTATTTGAACATTACCTAATTACGCACTCATAGTAAATTTACCCAGCAAATAAAATGTTCCAAATTCTATTTACACTGGCTGTTTAGCTCAAAATAATAAGATACTAATACACTCTAAGTGCAAGCACTTTCAACCGCATTAGAGAAACACTTCTTCGTAAAATGTGAGGAAAACGAAAACCAATAATGAAAGTAAATACACTTAAGACTCGAAGACAATTTTGAAAAAGGTTGACTGAGTATTGGAAAAAACCTTAATAGAAATTAAAGCTGGTACTATAAAAGTCACGTGACTTAGGTGCAACGGCTGTGCTATTATTAAGGGTGTGTAACACTACCCGAATTTTTATTATCATCGGCAATAGACTTAAACGTAATTATCCTCCCATAAAGTAATTTCAATAACTTTAAAACCTACAGAGTTTTACTGCAGCTACTTTTTGCACAAGGGCGATTTTTTCGAAAAACTTCTACGCCAAACAAAAGTAAACTACACTCTTAAAGCAAGCGAGTGATTTGAACTCGGTCTGAGTTAATTTTCACTTCTCCATTGTCGAAAATGCACTTCTCCTACAGGAGTGGATCCTTTGCATGTTTGCATGTATAATCTGCTTCAAGATCATTCCGAACGAGTGATTTTAACTCAGTCTGAGTTAATATTCACTCCTTTCCAGTGTCGAAAATGCACTTCTCCTACACGAGTGGATTTCACTCCTTTGTTTTAAGAGTGTAGTCTTCACCAATTCATCGTTTCAAGTTTGACCCTACCCAACTAGTTCTTTATAACATTAAATGCTCAGTAAATCTCATAAAAGTCGTTGGAAAGATCAATGTTAGACAAGTGTGTGCATTGACACTCGTGAGCATTTATATACGTGAGTAATATTGTTAGAGATTTACGTGACTGTGTGTGTTAAGTAAAGATACAACGCGGTGTGTTAGCTTAACTCCACAATAAAGTTAAATACGAAGTTGTATTAGTTTGAGGTAATGATTAGTATAACATTGATGACAACTTTAACAAACTTTTTTTTATAAAGGAGTTATTCACTCGTCGACACAACCAAAGAATATATTTTGATACTTTTGTCTTATCCTTCCAACTTTCTCCAAATTCTTAGTTTTTCCTTTATTTTTTAAAGTAAATATAAATTATACCTTAGTTCTTAGATTTTGTTATTCATATTAATTTGCTTGCATTTATTATACTTTTTTTTTTAAATTTCTCACAGAAATTTTCTTATATATATATATTTATCATCTTTTATAAATTTTACTTATCCTCTGGCGTCCCCATTTGAGGACATTTTTTAAAACCTCTCCACAAACAATTAACACATTTATTTGTTCTAAAATTGACCTGGACCGACAGAAGAAGATCCAAATACCAGTTTTAAGCCTTTGATTACATGTATGAGTCATTTATTCTAAACAATGAAGTTGAACGAGGGTCAGTACAATATTAGGGTTTTAAAAATTTTAATTTTTGTTTTCAAATTTTTCAAAAAGTTCTTTTAGTAGTTAATTTTAAAGGAATTTTGCATTAAAAACAATGTTAAAACAATCTGTCAACTACAAGTAAGTGATACTGCCATTTTTGTTGTAGTTATAGCACAAAAAATGTGTATTTTCAGAGTTTAAGGTGACTCTCTAAGTAATCATTAAACATTTGTTTTTTAATTTCTTTGCAAAGCATACTTTTTAGCATATATTTCAGTGAAAAGTATGTTTCGATTAAGAATATATACGTGTAAGATTTTGCTCGGGTCTTAAGGGGCTATATATTTGAACTTTTAACAACCAATCCCGGTTCTTTCGGAATCATTAATTGATAATCAAAGAATCAAAGTAGTAAAATAAGTCTCTCAGTTCATCTTAGAATCAGAATATTTGAAACACGTTTTTTGTAATATTAGACTATTCCACTTAACCCTGGTAAATCATTGATTGTCAACTCAAGATTAAATTTGAAACATTAGTAGAAAATTTAAAGTAAAATTGCCTGTGCGCTCTACAAAATTTTGAAAACAGCAATGTATTTTATCCGTAAAAGTAAACATTGAGAAAAAGAATAAAGTTTTACAAAGAGTTCAACCAACTTTAAAAAATCCTTTGGAAAAACCTTTTTCGTCTGGCATTCTCCTTTAAAGTCAGCTTTCCATCAAGAAAGAGAAGTGTGTTTACTTTTCAGACATAACAGTCGATGCTTCCTGTGGAACCAAAGTATAGTCCCTTTTGAATCTTTGACTTCTTCTCGGTGCGACTACTATTCCCACTATTTTATATAAAGTAAAGTATTACAATTTTGAAAGTTAGAATTTTGTAAAATTTACTTTATATTCAGTAGGGCAGACTGACCAGTGAATTAACACTTAAGTACAATTTGCTTTAAGAAAATTCACACATATTAAGTAAATACAGCTTCTGGTTTATGACAACGTGAACACATCTGTCTTTACATGTAAATTCTACAAAAAAAAGGTGACTTTATATTGCATTGCTTTGGGTATTTCGGGGGTCAAAATAAAAAGTGGTACAAAAGCCAAGTGAATGAACAGTTCTTTTACTAGCGAATGAACACAAAAATGTCCAGTCAATAAAGATGTTACATTTTAATTAATGACAAATTACAACCAATCAGATGTCAGATAGCTTCCTACGAGATGGGACGGAGTCAGTGTTGCCAATCTTTCCAGTGGAAAAACTTTTCAATCCTTATTTTTAAAATGTATTTACCAACTGTTCATTCACTTGGGCCTGTTCACTCACTGATCAGTCTACCCTAACTAGAAATTTAATATCGGTCTTCGCACTGGATAAAAATATAGAGCTCACTTTATATTACCACATTTTGTTGATTTAAGGCGTTATTTGGCGGCTCTGGCCAGCTGGCGACATTTTTGTCGAGAATATGAATATTGCAACCAAGTGACAAAAACTTTAAATCTTAATATTTACCATAACATGTTTTGTATCCTAAATATGATTCCCAGATCCCAAACTACAAAATTTTTTTCCTATGCTTCATAGAAAATTCATAACAGGAATTCAGATTTTCTATCAACTTTTCCTGGGGAAAAAACGAAATTTAATAGGCAACCATAAATATAAAAATTTATTTCAAATATATTAAAAAATATTCTAAATCTATTAACCAAATTTTTTGACATGTTATTCCCTGATTTTTAAAGAAAGAATATATCCTATAATTTTATAAACATTTTGTTCGATAATAAATTTAATTATTATGGGGTTGTTTCACGGTGAATCTGTCAATAGCTTTTTCGGTTTTGTTTTCCTTACTCCCAAATTACTTTTGTTATTGGTTGGTAGAGATAATCAGGTGTGCGTGCTAACCAAGCACACTAACCTGAATATAGGTCTACCAACCAACCAACTTAATCAAATGAAAAGTCATTCGGTAAGGGAAACAAAGCCACAGAGCTTTTGCCAGATTCGCCGCGAAACTACCCCATTGAGAAAAAAAATTCAAACATAACCTCTTTTTTTTTATAAATGTTGGCGACAGTACATATTTATCTAAATACAAATATATTTAGCCAACGCCGATGAATATTAATTATCGAACCTTTGATTGATTTATTGAATCCTATTTTTCAAAATAGCTTGATTAATACTGACGTTTAAAAACTAAATATAGAACTACACACCGTGTTTGGCCCTTTTTTTAGACGCATAAAGGAATTTTGTACGCAGACAAAAACATTTTTTATAACAACGTGCAAAAAAGTTCACTTTTTTATATCATTCATTCATAAATCGTTGCGAAACTGACACTTTACGTGCCTACGTCGCAGACAGTTGCCGAAAATGGGATTTTCGGCACTAGTGCGGTAAAGTAAATAAGATTATCTGATTGGTAGAAAGACAAAATGATGCCATGAATATCTCCGTGGAAACTAAATGTTCATGAAACTCGCTTATTTCTATTGGCTCATTACTTTTTGGGTTTTAAGTTTGGGCTTTCCATTGGTTCATTGCATTTTCTAATTTCCATGGAAACTACAAGTATTACAAAAATTATTAAAGGAAATGAAATAAGATGAAAGTAAGAACACAAATTTCACTGCAAACAATACTTTTCAGGAAGAAGATTCAACGAAGCTTCCTTAGCTGCTTTTTCAATTGAATCTGGAAGTTGGTCGAACATCATTTTTTTTACCCATGTTCGGTAGCACCAATTAATGTAAATACTATTTTGATTCAAAATAGAAAATTATTCTACAACTTTTCTTTCACTACTTTGCATTTTCGAATATCTCCATGGAAACTAAATGATGTCATGTAAATCACTCATTGGAAGAAATACTTTTTTGCACGTTATTATAAAAAATATTGTAAGCAAGCACGTTCCAAATAATACTTTATTAAGCTATTTCATTATTTCACTCGACCTACGGTCTCATTAAATAAAAGCCCCTCGCTTAATAAAGTATCATTTTCGGAACTAGTTGCTTAAATAACTATTCTGTTACAAATCTACGTGCTTATTATTATAGATTCCGGTTTAAAATCCCAAGTAGGATTGGAATCCATTCGATCCATTCTTTGGACCGTCTCCTCTTTTCCATTTTAACTTTAAGGCACGTCTAGAAAGTTCGTGTCTTTCATCGCTGAGGGGAGTTTGAAGAGGTTTTTTTCCCCTTTATTTTCTGTCTGGAGTTATTTCACGCAGTATAACTTTTCTATCAGACCTTCTTTGGTATTTGTGTTAGTCATTTTGAAAACAGTTCATTTTTGGTTATCTTTTGTTAAATGTAATTTAATAGTACTTATTATATGTTTTACCTCTTAAGACCCGAGCAAAATCCTACACGTATATTCTAAATCTATACATACTTTTCATACAAATATATGCTAAATAGTATGTTTTCAAAGATTTTTTTTTTATTTGATACTTACCTAAGGACACACCTTAAACTCTAAAAATACAATTTTTTGCGCTATAAATGCAAAAAGAGGCATATCACTTATTTGTAGTTAACAGTCTATTTTACCATGTTTTTAATGCAAAATGCCTTTAAAATTAACTACTAAAAGAAATTTTTAAAAGTTTGAAAACAAAGTTTAAATTAATTTTCTTAAGAACTCATATATCATATTATCCCTCGTTCAACTTCATTTTTTATGGAAAATGGCTGATACCTGAAATCAAAGGCTAAAAATTGATATTTGGATCTTCTTCTATTGAACAAGGTCAGTTTTGGAACTAATTACCATGCTAACTGTTTGTTGGGAGGTTTTAAAAAACGTCCCCAAATAGGGACGCTAGGTCGCAAGAGGTTAAGGCACGTCTAGAAAGTTCGTGTCCTTCATCGCTGAGAAGATTTGGAAGAGTTTTTTTCAATGATTTTCTGTCTGGGGTTATTTCACGCAGTATAACTTTTCTATCAGACCTTCTTTGGTATTTGTGCTAGTCATTTTGAAAGCAGTTCTTTTTGGTTGTCTTTTGTTAAATGTAATTTAATAATATTTATTTGATCTTTAAATTGCGCTTAAATGACAGCAAATCCGTATTTCGGTTTGATACGGTTTTTATAGTATGTTTCTTTTGACGAACTATTTAAGAATATGCAAGTCATGCATATTCTAAAATGCATATATCAAATTGATCCATGCAAAGTTTTTTAACTTGTCGTTTCCACTGCAATTTAGAATCAAAATTATTTGTTCAAATGTTTATCTGTCAGTCATTCTCGAACGTTTCTTAAAGGATTTTTTGAGGCATGAGACAAAAAATACTTAATGTATGTTATGTGGATAAAATAATTAAAATTATTATGGTACAGCTGTGGAAATAAAAAAGTACCCACTTGAGGTTATTTCCTCCGTTATTCATCCTAAAGAATCGGACCTTTTTGACATTGTGAACAATTAACATTCTGAGTTAATTGCATGACACAAAATTTGCATAAGGGACCATCTTCATATTAAAAATGTTACTAACTTTAAAATTTTCAATAGCAACACCCCTTTTTGAATCCATATTTCAAATCTCTGACCTATGTTAATACGAAATGCCAAATTTTGTTACTTTTTAAGCATTATTAGAGGAGTTAGAGACGTGCAAAGTTTGGGTCCCATAATGTTAAATGAGTTGCACATAAAAAACTATCCCGATCTATAAATAATTAAGATAATAAAACGAATTTTTTACTGAAAAGAAATTATAATAACCCAAACAAAATGCATTCAATATTGGGGTAGTTTAAAAAAAAAATTTATTTTTAAATAATTATTATATTGATTTTTTAAAAAAATATGAATGGAAACCCCTTAATATTTTTAAAGAAATAAATTTAAGACACGAAGTTTAAGCGAAATCCCAATTTTTAAAAAATTTTATCCATAATTTGCTGAGTAAATCACAAAATACTTTTTAATTACCCTTTAGGGGACAGCGTATAAGATAACGTGTGTAATTGATAAATAAAGACGGCTTTGCATGCATGCATGCTTGCTTGTCATTTTAGAGATGGTCCCCAAAAGGTCCACAAGTGATTCGATTGAATAACTCGTCAACTATTCATCCAAATCTAACAAAAACTTAGATTAAAGGGTTTTCAAGAGTGCTTAACATTTCTAAGTTATTAAAATTGGGTGTTGCTATTGGAAATTTCAAAAATCGTAATATTTTTAATATGAAGACGGCCCCTTATGCAAATTTTTTATCGTGCAATTAACTCAGAATGTTAATTGTACACAATCTCAAAAAGGTCCGATTATATAGGGTGACTTACGGAAAAAATAACCTCAAGTGGGTACTTTTTTATTTCCACAGCTGTACCATGGTTGGTATGTACTGTTCAATTTGCGTAAGCGATAAAGTAGCCAAAAATGTACATCCGCCTCCAAAACGGAATATTTTTAATTGCAACATTAACTATGTATACTCTGATAATTTAACCTCTTACGACCTGGCGTCCTCATTTGATGATATTTTTTAAAACATCCCCACAAACAATTCACTTGTTAATTAGTTCCGAAATTGACTTGGTCCGATTGAAGATCTAAGTATCAGTTTTCATCTTTTGATTGCAGGTATCAGTCATTTATTTCCATAAAAATTGAAGTTGAACGAGGGTCAATACGATATTAGAGTCCTTACTACACAGAAAATTAATTTGATTTTGCTTCTTCAAAATTTTCAAAAAGTTCTTTTCGGAGTTAATTTTAAAAGCATTTTGGATTTAAAACAATATTAAAATAAACTGTCAACCTAAAATAAGTGATACGGCCTTTTTTTGCATTTATAGCACCAAAAATTTGTATTTTTAGAGCTTGAGGAGTTTCTCTCAGTAACTATTAAACATAATGTTTTAAAAATTCTTTGCAAAACGTACTTTTTAGCATATATTTGTATGAAAAGAATGTTTAGATTATATAAGAAGCACAGATAATATTGTAGAAATCTAGTGTGTTTTCACTTTATATCAATGAACCTAGTAAATACACTCTTAAAACAAACGAGTGAAATCCACTCCAGTATGAGAAGTGCATTTTCGACACTGGAAAGGAATGAATATTAACTCAGACTGAGTTAAAATCACTCGTTTGGAGGGATCCTGTCGGAGGTTTAACACACAAAGGATCCACTCCAAGAGAAGTGCATTTTCCAGACTGGAGGAGTGAAAATTACTCAGACTGAGTTAAAATCGCTCATTCGTTTTAAGAGTGTAAGTTGAACTATTTTATTACACGAAAAGAATTTAAGCACGAAAGTATACATTGACTTTAACCTATCAAAAATCGAATTAACAAATAACTCATTAAACATTTCATTCACTTCAAGACGCGACAAAGACCCTGATTTTCGGTACTAAAACATGCAAATTGGCACATCACAAAGAGTATTAATCTCACTAGAGCCATTTAATTGCATTTTCGAAAACAGTAAGCTTTTAAAACAAGTTTACATGACAATTTTAAAGGCAGTTTACTCAGGCAACCGAAAGACTAATTTAAGATAGGGTTTTCGGTTTCAACAGAATTGAGACGGTTTCAATTAGCTTGACAGCTTCTAGGATAAACTTGTCGAGATTTTTATGCAAACACTCTTTTAAATTACTCTGTTTAAATTAGTTTCAGAGGTTTGGGAATTCATGTCGCTTTGAAAATTGATCAAAAAATGTTTTCTTGGCTAATTTGGATAATAGATTAGATAAGCGTTGGTGAATGCGAGATGTTTGGAAGCAAAATGAATTAAACTAAAAAGAATACTTTGGTAGTTGACTCAATAATTCAAAGTTTATTTTAATGGTTGTTTTTGTGAAACTATTTTCTCAAGTAAAATTTTTTAACCAAAAAAATTATATGTCAAGCCATGTACAATGCAGCCTAGAACAAAAGCACTCAGAAAAACAGCACAAATGGAACACAAGAACTGTAAGAGCCGCGGTAGCTCAGTCGTGTGAAGCGTCGTGCTCGCATCGGAAGGGTTGTGGGTTCTGTCCTCGGCGGTGTTCACAATTCTGATGGTCACTGGGTCGGCGCTTGTACTCGGCTAAAGACCGCCGTGTTGACTAATGGTGGCTGGGGCACGTTAAATACGTCGTGGTCACAAAATCCTCCACGTTCCCATACCAAATTAATACCTCTGGGGGTTCCAGATCAGGGGGTTGTCGGCCTTTGATCTGGATCAAAATTCCTATATGAGAGTGAGAATGGATGTGTAAAAGGGACCTTCCTGTAAAAACGGATGTGTCATGCTGACGGGCTAAAGTCGGACTTCCTCCCTTGTGGAGCTCAATAAAAACGGAAGCCACCCTCCTCGCCTTAAATCGGGTAGTCCTCTACTCCGGGCTCGGTTACCGCGAGTGGCATTAGAAACAAGAACTGTGTATAGATGGCAACATTTCAATATTGTTTAGTTCCAAATCAAGAATTGTGTTGATGGCCATACGCATACAAAATTTTAATTGTAATACAATGGATCGCGAGAGGAGACAATTGTTGTTTACATTCGCTATTGACAAAAAAAAACCTTAACTCACATTATTTTGTAAAATATGTATAACAAAAAAATTATAACATTCAGTTTATAAATTATCATAATATATTTTTTAGCTTTAGCATAAGTATTTATTAGAAATATCGATAAGCAGATTTTATGTAATATTTCTTAAGAAAACGTGAGTTATGCGACTTTAAAACATAAATTTTGTGCTAACTATGCATTACCATTTAGTAAACAGAAATTTTTTATTGTTTCAACAAGATTTGTAATATTTACGAAAAACTTATTTTTTGCACTGAAAGTCTGCACAATTTTTTTTCTGATTGTATATTTTTTCCAAAATATTTCCTATAAAACTATTTAGTAATTCGTCTTGAACATCCCCTCTCAATGTACCGTTTATTATTATTATTTTATATTCAGCCCTTCGTTATGGCAACAATGCTAATTTCTATTAATTTTATTTCTTCCAAGAATTTCTGGAACTTCAAAATGCGAATGTCAAAAATAATAAGAAAATCGAAAATTAATCAACTTGCCTTTTGAAGAGCTCGTGAGAAAATATCGTCACTCTACTAATCACGAGTTTTAATCAATTTACAAATTATAAGCAATTCAAGTGATTAACATAACAAAACTACGAATGAGTTTCTTAAAATATTAAAAACTTTTTTAACATAGTACGGCATTATTTTTCACTTGAGAAGTATAATCTCAGTTCGAAATACTTTACATGAAAAATTTTCAATTTATTCTAAGCAGAATAGAATATTCCCAAAAGATTGCATTTGATATTTATTTAATCATGCGTAAACATATTCCCTATAAAGATATTTGCTTTCGTAAAAACTTTTCAATTCCCCGTAGTTAAGCTTTCAAAATATCTTTTTCTTCAGTCCCAAGGGAGCAACATCATTGATATGTCTAATAGCTGATTGTAGCTAGAGATTATGTTTTAGAAATATTTGTTTTTCCCCTTTCATTTTGAAGGGATAAGTAAAAACTTTTGAATATAAGATTCGGAAGAAAAAAAGAGAATCATTGTGAAGTACTGGAATACATTTTAAACTTGTGTTTGTCATAATAAATTGCCAAAGAGAAGTTGAATTGTCAATTTTTGAATAGATTCAACTTTTCTGAAATATTAGAGATAAGTCTGTAAGAAAATTGTTTTGAAGAGTTTGTGTAAATTTTATTTTGAATTGTCAGTTTCAAAAAAGCAATTTTACACTTTAAAATGTTTGGAAGCAACTAAGTTGATTGAAAGAAAACGTCTGCGCAAGGTTTTATTTCAATTTGTTAAGAGGCAATTTATAAAAGTTGAAATGGATACATTTTATAGAAAAGTTTTTACAGGGTTTTATTGTCTTTACAATTGAAAATTTGTTGTGTTTCTTGTAAAGTAAAATAAATCGTTCACCATTAAACTTTGTCGCATTCTGACAAGGCCGTATTTTTAAAAAGCTTAGTTACCCTGCATCCCTGATAGAAAAATTTTCAAGGTAACAGTTTGCCAATTTAGTCACAAGCGAATATAAAGTATTTCAAGCGATAATTTTTTTTTCATATCAAGTAAAGAACAAATGTTACTTGATTTCAAAAACCAATTTAAGTTTTAAAGAACGGGGGGAAAACATGCTGATGAAATTAAAAGCAAGTAGATAGCTACTTGGGTTATGTTTTCAATTCGCGGACACAAGCGATCAAGTCGCAAAAAATGTACGAGGGTTGCTTTTTTTTCCATCTTCCGATGGGCTGTAACAAAAAGACGGGTCCAAATACAAAAATATTTTTTACCAAAAGTAATGTACATTACTGCTTATTTCTCCACATAATCACCTTGGCGATTAAAGCATTTGTCATATCTATAAACAAGCATTTGAAATACCCTCTTCATAAAATGTAGCCGCCAATGATTGGGAGGGAGTTGAGACGGATTTTCGCTTTAAAAAAATAAATTTGGAAGCTTCAAGCTTCAAGTCAATTTTTTTCTTTCCTCCAAGCCACTGCTAGTCAATAATTTACTAATGGGGAACCTTTGAGTTTTCCTAAACACTGGATCATTTCGCTGAACAATACCGTCTGTATCGACAGACTTGTTTCCATGGTCCCCTTCTTCATGAACATCAGTATTGTTCAAGGAGTTGACCAAAAATTGACGTGGAGCTCAAAGAGGAGCCTTCACAACTCTCCCTTCAAATCATTGGCTGCTGCATTTTAGGAAGAGGGTAGTTCAAAGCTTGTTTGCAGATGTGACAAATGCTTTAATCGTCAAGGAAATTATGTGGAGAAAAATAAGTAATATTGTACATTACTTTTGGTAAAAAAAATCTTTTGTATTTTGAACCGTTTTTTTGTTACTGCCCATCGGAGGTTGAAAAAAAATAGCCCTCATGCTTTGTTTATATTTTCTATTCGTGGACGCAAGCGATCAAGGCATAAAAAATGTGCAACCGCCGAAATACGGAATATTTAAAATGGTAACATGTAACATTTAACAGGACTCTTAAAAATGAATGCACAAAAACGACGAAATTTTCCTAAATTTTGACAATTCCATCACTGGCAAATGCTTTGAGTTTTCGTTTCCTCAAAGTGAGGATATTTGAATCGTCATTTTTATGAAGATTTGAATGTCGTCTAATCTAAAGAAATATTTCGTCATTTTTGAACTTGTGAGTACAACAATGAGATACAGTTTCCTCAAAATCAAGATACAGAATCGTCAAATCACGATGGTAAAAGTGAGGATTCGCGTTTACTCAAAAGTCACGTGATAGTTTGACGAAACAATACTCAAAATTAACGAAATGAGGCTTGAGGATTCATGAATCGTCAAAAATGAAAGTGTTATTTTTTACAGTGTGTGTATACTGTTACGTAGTCCTTTAACTGTGTTTTGTCAAAAGAAAATTCCGTTATTTGACAAAATTCTGCTTGTCGAGATTTGCACACTTTTTTGGTTATATAATTTAAACTGTGAACTACTAAAACTGCAGTTATTTCTCATTTGTAGTAAACTATGTGTTTCTAAAAGATTAAAACATACTACATTTTTTTGAAAAATGTATTAAGCAAATATCTTTAACCCTTTCATTCCCAATGGCGATTTGGCAGCATCGTTTTAGAATTCTTTTCTGATCGTCTGTATCCATTTATGGTATCAAAAAGCACATCATTGGGTTCTTGAAACTTTTTTCTGTCAGAAAATATTTTTAATTAATCCCAATAGATGTCAACCTTATTATTTTTTTTATTATGACCAGAAACTTGATGGTGCTAAATGGCATCACTGGGACCTGAAAGGGTTAAAAAGGGTGGCAAACTGACTTTATCGTATGGATGACTACTTAAAAATCTGGTAAGAATAACGTATCAGAATAGAATTACTCTAGTTAATCAAGTAAACAAATATTTGTAAGAAGTTAATTAACATTGGATAAAAAAATATTATTAGAAAATTGTAGGAAAAGATTCTATACGTACTTAATCAATTGTTAAAGAAAGTTTGAAATTTGAATAAAAACTGTTATTGACAATTCCCTTATTAATAGTCGAAAAATCACGATCCTGATTTAAAAAAAAAAAACTTAATGCTATAGTTGGAAGTCTCTTGATAAGAAAATCGACTTGTTGACATCAGAAACCATCAACTTGAGATCACTTATCGAAGACAAAACACCTTTCTAATGGATATTCGGATGGAATCTAAGACATTCCTTTTATTCTTCCTAAGATAAAAGCGTCTTCACCTTTCTTATTTTAATGATTTGCATTCTATGAATCCCTTCAGTAGTTTGATAACATTGTAATGACAATATGCGTAAAAGTTTTTTTTAAAAAAATAGGGTCACATGGGGGAATTATGGATCACTCGCTTTCCGGGGTAAATAATGATCACTAAGTTTTAAGGATTAAAAATGGTTTTTAGAAAAAAAATAAATTATGCCAAGTCATCCTTATACATTCTATTTTCTTATATCAAGTTCAAAAACAATGTAACTCTGCAGCAAATAATAGAAAAAAAATACTTTTTACACTACTATAAAAACATCTTCAAAAAAGATTGTCTTTGAAAAACATGATTTTTTTTAAGATCCATACTGGAGAAACATATTTGAACTAATTATTTTGTTGGTGCTATTTTTCAATAGGAAAAGGTCTAAGCTTTTCATTTCGATATAAATTTTTTCATAATTATTTTTTTTAATGATTTTGAAGGTATATCGATTTATCCCCCAGTTTACTGGGGTAATTCTGGATCACTGGGGTAATTCTGGATCAGTGATATTTTTTAATTTTTCATGTGTTTTTAACTAAGCGGTATACGTCATTTTGAAGCAAAAAATCAGATTAGCCTGCATTCCAAATTTCATTAAAAAATTCGAATTAAAAGTTTATTTAAAATTTAAATAACAAAAAATTTAATCTGCATTGAAATAACATGCAAATTCCATTTTTATTCAATATTTTGACTGTTTTCATTTCGTTAAACTTACGAGAAACTTTCGAAATACTTCGAACTGTAAATTAATTTAACAAACGATAAATAACCGAATTTTTGAAAGAATGTAAATGGGAAATTGCGGCATAATTTATTAAAAAAGATCATCATTATTCTTCGAGTTTAAAAACAAAATAGCAAACGATAAAGTCTAATTTTTTTCTGAGAAAGAAGATTGATAAAAAGTTAATTTAGGCGTTTAAAAGTTTGCTTTGAATTATATTGCAACTGCAACCAAAAATTAATTTACTTTTAATATGCATTACTATAAAAAAAAAGGGTGATCCATAATTACCCCATGTGTGATCCATAATTGCCCAAACCCGGGGTAATTCCAGATCACTCAATAATTAAAATAAAACTAATAATAATTAAGTTTTAGGTAAAGTGATTTTTTAAATAAATTCTAAATTATTTAAGCTTACTCCATGCAAAATTAAATCTTTCTATCTTTCATACTTTAGAAAAAAATTGGATGTTGTGATTTTTTGATCCATAATTCCCCCATATGACCCTACTAATTTAAATTAATGTACACTCCGTGCCAACCTAACTTTGGTAAAAACAAAGAGTAAAAATACAGTGGGAAAAGCGCGGTTCGTCCGTTAGTTGGAAACTCTTGTTCGGTAATATTTGCATACAAAATGATTTTAATACAATTTAACCAAAATACACTTTTCATTTGGATAAAGTTACCAAATTTTCTCAAATAATATTCAAATATGTTAGACCTTGAACGAAATTAATGTTTTAAACATGTTTTCTGGGTGGATTCACAAATAATTTATGGAACTCTTTACATGCGCGGAAGGATATTCCCCATGGCTTATTTCTATTTACCCAACTTAGGTTGGCAATGACTGTAGTTTAAAAACGTAGGTTTGTAACAGAATACGTCACTTAGACATCTTCCTCTTAACATGTGTGCTTAGCAGCGGGAAGAAGTATATAATTCTGTATTAAACATTTGCATGCTAAATTTTATAATTTCATTTATTATTTGTCGAAAGTTCAATAGTTATCCAGTATATTTCACTAAATGTATTAATATAAAGAAAAAATACAATATTTCTTATTCTTAAATATAGAAGCAAAACAATTCATATCAACAACCAACAATATAAAATAATAAATGCTGCATTCAAAACCTAACTCAAGTATTTTTAAATACCGTTTAAACAAAAAGGAACTCATCAAAAGTTATAAGCAGTAATCAAAACATCATTATGCAATAGTAAATACTTAATGTAAATGAAAAATTACGTGTTCTTTTTACTTAAAACTAATAAGAACGCCTTCTGTCTCTTTCTAAATAAATTATACCAAGTCTCAAAGAAGAATATTTACTATATTATGATGCCCTTTCTAAGCTATAATACTATATCACAAAAAAAAATCTTTTTTTAATTATTGTCAATAATTTATTTTTACTCCCTGTTTAAGTACCACTTTAATTAGAAGACTTGTTTCATAACTAATTGTTGAATAATAGTTGAGTTAGGTAACATCGACAATTTTGGGGGATTAATAAACGATCGTATGACACTCGGTCTCGTCTTAGCAAAATAAGCAGATTAAATCCTTTGCCAGTCCCTGAAATCGATCTCTAGGTTACTCTGTTAAGTAAACATGTCGGATCTATACCCTCTTAAAACCCGAGCAAAATACTGCACGTATATTCTTAATCTAAACATACTTTTCATACATATATATGCAAAAAAGGATGTTTTGCAAAGTATTTTAAAAAAATGTTGAATAGTTACTGAGAGACACGCCTTAAGCACTAAAAATACACATTTTTTGCTATAAATGCAAAAAAAGGCCGTATCACTTATTCGTAGTTTACATTTCATTTTAACATTGTTTTTAATGCAAAATGCCTTTAAAATTAACTACTAAAATAACTTTTTGAAAAAAATAATATAATATTCTAAAGAACTCTAATATCGTATTGACCATCGTACATTTTCATTTTTTATCGAAATAAATGACTGATACCTGCAAATCAAAGGCTGAAAACTGATACTTGAATCTCCTTCTATCGGACCAGGTCAATTTCGTTACTAATTAACTTGTTAATTGTTTGTTAGAAGGTTTTAAAAAATGTACCCAAATGGGGACGCCATGGTCGCAAGAGAATGCATTTCGACACTATGCAAATATTATTTAGAGAAAAATATACATCTTTTGTGAAGAAAAATATTATGCAATTTTATCAAATCAGGCATCGAAGTGTCTTAAATACTATTGGATTTTTAAGATGGATTTTGATTATATTTTAAGAAATCAATGGAATTCTACGTAGCTATTTCTGTTTTGTTCTTTCCATGTTTGATGGAATATAAGGAATGCTACTAATGGATTTGTTTTACGTTAATGATATTTTAAGGTCATGTTTGTGAGTTTGTCTTGGCTTAAGAATTCATGAGATTTTTTTAATAGTAGTGCTTTTTCCATCAAAAATTTATTCATCATGGCTTTCGTGGCTTCATCTCATAACTGCTTTTTTTTATTTGTGTAAGAGCTTCTTTGCTAATCGTAAGAATTTTAGTATCAGTTAGGTTAAATTACAATGGCGTTAGATCTATACTGGTACTTAGGCATTATTTAATGCGAGATTTTATCAACTGGCGTCTTAAATTTTAGTCACGGTTAAGTGACAAAAAAAAGGGTTTAATAAAAGTATTTGGCTCAGAATGCATACTTAAATATCGTACGATGAGAACTATTAATATATTATAAATACGTAATGCTAAAAAATTGAAAAAAAAAGCCAGAAAACGGGGGAAAATAATTTTATAGCATCCAGAAAATGTTAACATTTATTTATCCTATTATTTGAGAAGATTTCATTTATAGTTTTTTAATTAATTTGTTACTTTGATATTTAGAGTCGATTGACATTTCAAAATAATATGAAATATTGAATAAAAAGTAAACAAATTGGCATATATGTCTAATTATAGGTCTGCGTCACATGTCACACAGTGCACTGCAGGGTTAAGTTGTAGAAAGGTCATCTAATTTTAGATCTTTTAAATATTTTTCTAACGATTGTATTGTTATTGTATGTCCAAGCTAAGGTTATTTTTATGGTATATGGGGAAAGTTGGGGTAAGTTGCGGAAAGGTCGTCTACTTTTAGATCTTAAAACTATATTTCTATTTTTAAGGTTCGTCTTTTTATTGTACGTCAAAGCAAAGTATGTTTACCTTTTTATCTCTGACGCATGTTTTTTCTCTACAGGAATTGATGCATCTGACAGCGCAGCTCCCGTTTTCACGGACATCGGTGCGTCTGACGACGAGAGTACGTTTGGAGTCCAAAATCTCATTGAGGACGTCGTACTCAATGTGGACAGGAAAAACGTGGCTTACTTCAGGTAAGACTGCACGTTTTGTAATGGACGATTCGAATGGGGCGGGGTATTTGTGGGAAAGAAGATAATGGTTAACGTAACTGTAGAGTGACTGTAGGCGTGACCAATCTAGTTTATAGGAATGCTTCACGTTTTGTAATGGACGATTCGAATGGGGCTGGGTATTTGTGGGGAAGAAGATAATGGTTAACGTAACTGTAGAGTGACTGTAGGCGTGACCAATCTAGTTTATAGGAATGCTTCACGTTTTGTAATGGACGATTCGAATGGGGCTGGGTATTTGTGGGGAAGAAGATAATGGTTAACGTAACTGTAGAGTGACTGTAGGCGTGACCAATCTAGTTTATAGGAATGCTTCACGTTTTGTAATGGACGATTCGAATGGGGCTGGGTATTTGTGGGGAAGAAGATAATGGTTAACGTAACTGTAGAGTGACTGTAGGCGTGACCAATCTAGTTTATAGGAATGCTTCACGTTTTGTAATGGACGATTCAAACGGAGCGGAGCGTGGCTTTTTTGTTGGAAAGAAAATAATGTTTAACGTAACTGTAGGCGTGACCAATCTAGTTTAGAGAAATTAATAGCTGTTCGGTGGTTGGTTTGCGAGGATTAAGCACGGCCGCTTCAGTCTTTTCTTGAGTTACTGTGTTCTTGAGTTAAAATGTGTTCTTAAAATTATGGTATATAAAAATAAATCTGGCTTTTAAATGCATTTAGCCAAAGGTTTTTAGGTAGTTAAAATCAAATGCATTTGATTTTAACCACCTAAAAACCTTTGGCTAAATGCATCTAAAAGCCAACAAAAATTACAACAACAAAAATTGTAACTTCAAACCACTTCAACCACTTTCAAAATTTAACCCTTTCAGTCCCAAAAATTTACTACACTACAGAAACATCTGATATTCACAAAATAAGCTTATTTTAGGTCAAATATAAGAATTCCACAAGAAAAAAAATCATTTAAATTTTTTATATGGTTTTTGAAACAATGCCAAATTTTTTTAACTGTGGAAAACAACAAAATAAAAAAATATATATTACCTAAAAACACTTCGAGTTATATATTTTAAGGTATCTGACCATATTATTAAAAAAAATTTAGTAATTATTTTAACCGAAATAGTTTAAATTGTGTTTTAAATATGTGGAACTGAAGTGAACTTATGAAAAATCAGGAGAAACGCTTGTTGACTATTTTCTAAATAAAAAAAATAGTAGTTCTGACTTCTATTAAGATTAATGTAAAATATTGTCTGATAGAACAAAGTATGAAGAATCGAATGGTGTGTGTTTGGATGTCATAACGGGACATAAAAATTTTGAAAAAAATATTGAAAGTGATGATGCCAAATGGCATCACTGGGACTGAAATGGTTAACAAATAACTTGCTGAAAAATTTCTTTTTTCAGCAAAGTTTAAAGACACTTTTGATTTGCTGAATTCAACCATAATAGTTTTTTAAAAAGTGAATAATAAGACGCATATATTTTAATTACTTATAATACGCTTTTAATGTTATGAACTTCTATGGAAACTTTTTCATATCTGCTCAATGATTTAAACAATATAAACTGTAACTTATATTTTATATAACAAAAGGTTTAACAGCGAATTTTAGAAGGTTAAATATCATGAAAAACTGAGATCAGACACCTTTAGAATTAAAAAAAAATGTTTAGGAATCTTTTTGTTCAAAAAATTATCATTTGGATTTCCCATAAAACAATTTGACTGAACTGGCCGAATTTAAAGATTTGCCGCTTGCAGTCTACGATTCACAATCGATTTGCCACCCATGTCACAATATACTCTCCCTTTGGTTAAAGATTGCCGATTAGCTGCAAAATAGGGTGGTATGTGCTGTTTAAAATATATTCATACATAAGAATTATCGATATAGCTTTACATACTAATTCGAAAGCGAAATATTAAGTGATTTTTTTTAACTGTTCTACTATTTTTCTTTCAACTTCGAAATCCGAGAGGAGGGGGTGCAATTGTCCTCGCAGCGATCATGTTTGCTACAAAATATTAGAACTATAAATATGTTTACGGTTTACGCATTAATGCAAATTATTTTGTTTTCTTTCTTAAAAAAAGTATTTCTTTTTATATTTTTTTTTGCTTTCATGCCGAATGCCGCTTTTATTGGTTGTAAAATTTGTCGCCCCAAAAAATTACCCGAATAGGTTACGGCCTACATAGCCTATTTAGAATTCCGGCCCTCGCCATCGGGAATTATTTCCATTGTTTGCTTGACTGCTTTCAAAACGTCTTGTAAGCAAGTTTAATTAAGATTCAAAACTATATTGACAACACAATACAGACGCGCAACACAATGCGCAGTCTAATAATCACGAAATGATAATAAAATTCTTTCAGAACTACTTTGAATATAAGCATAAACCCTCCTTTCATTCAGAATATCTTCCCGTTTTGTGAAGAAGACTTCCAATCTCTCTTTCCATTAACCGTAAAAAAAACCTCAGATCAATTTCAATTGTCTGAGTACATTAAACTTTCCAATTTTCTTCGTCCCGATACCAACTGAATCGCTAGCTGCAAAAACGGCCTTAGTCGGCAGAGATATTTCCATACGCTTTTCTTCTTTCACTAAACTTCCAATAGAAGAAGCGTAAAGGGAAGTTTTCCATTAAACATGATTCCGTTTTGTATTGGGGACTCAATTTTTAATGACATCAATCCAATAGCAATACTTAAAAGGAATCCCGATACCTTAATTAGCATTCGCCGAACTGTTCTTTGTCACTTGCGACCGAAAGCTTCCCAGGAATTTCCCTCCATAGAAATCAGAAACTGAACAAAAAAAAACTTCTTTTCTTTAAGGACATAATTAAAAGTCAAGAATAAAGCTTCGTCGTTCGAGGAGGTTAGGGTGGGAATGAGGTGTCAGCTGTATCAAAAGCGTTGAAAAACATGTTTGTCAAGTGATGCTGTGATCGCTTTAGTGATGAGCCCAAAGATACTGTTGGCTTATTATTTGGCTTTACGTTGGATAGAGTAAAATTTCATATGATCATCATTTTAATTCTTACGTTTGGTAGTTTGATTTGGAGATATATTTTGAAGTTGCACAACCCCATCAGTTACACACTTAAAACAACCGAGCGATTTCAACTCAGCCTGAGTTAATTTTCAGTCCTTTCCAGTGTCGAAAATGCATTTCACCTATAGGAGTGGATTTTACTCTTTTGTTTGAGGAGGGTATGGTCCGTATCGTTTTGGACTGTGACCATGTGATAAGGGCGTCGCCTTAACTGGCATCCAACGCTACTCATTATTTGTTTACGGCACAGGTTACAGTTTGAATGTTGTTTGAAAGCGGCACAGGTTACAAATTTTCATAAAAAGCTAGTTAGTTTAATTTTACATTTATTTGTTTATTATTGCAATTAGGAACTCGTCCATTGTTACAGTACTGATTCTAGAATTTGACAAAACAATTTTATATAACTGCCTTAGATTTTCAGTGAGTATTAGTCACAGGAAAGTAGATAAAAGTGTTATTTTTGAACTTCTTGTCTATATTTTGAATACCGATTCTTGAAGAACGAAATGAGAATGCACAGAACTGGGATTGTTAGGGCTAAATTCTCTTTATATAACCTTTATATAACTTGTACTAATATGCTAAGAGTCGACCCCCCAATTTAGTGTCATTTGTAAAACATCTTGGAAAATAGAGATCTTTCGATCTTCCCAAAGAGTTCTAGAGTAGGGTAGAGGAACGACTTGTACTGAGCTTCCATCGGCAGCCATGGCTCACTACGGAGCCCGAATAGAATAGCAAAAGTGCTAGTTAATTTATTATTTTGATACTTAGAGAGGAAGTACACCCAAGGAAAAGGCGGGAATCGAACCCGTACCCGTTACAGCGCGTGGACTGCTAGCGTTATGGCATGTGATCCAAACAGCTCTGCTATCGAGCCCCACACCACATGCCACCCTATATTGTCTCCGTGTTGGCCCATGGTGTTGTTGCCAGGTTCAGTCTCTACCCTACTTTAGAACTCTTTGGGGTTTTTTTTTGCATTCACCACACTAAATGGCCTTGTAGCAATATACCAAAGTTTTTCATGACTCTGCCTACGAGAGTCAATATCCAGGGACTTCAATTTGACTTCATTACATAGATTTTGCGTTTCTCAAAAACGGCTTCACTTTCGTCTCTCTCTAATCATCTTTATTTCAACCTCTATTCCTTCATCCGTCTATCCGAGTTAGAGTAGCGGCCATTGAGCCATTTTCGAAAGCGCGGGAACTACTTTCTTACGCGCTTTCCCTTTCAAAACGATGTCACTTACCGGCGCCCGTCTGTGAAGAGGCCTTCATTAGCCAGAACCCTCTGAAGTAGAAAGTAGGGAGAAAATGGCGGGCTTTTTTTTTATCGTATCAAATATATTCTATTCTTTTTTCTTATCTTTTTCGATCCTCTACCGAATGTTCTTGAAATATACGGTGGTGATTTGTTGCAAGTGCTTCTTAAGTCGCCGGAATGCCGCGAAAAAGTTTTTGTTCTGGAAAAAATGGAGGTTTTAGCGGAGAATATTTCTGCTCGTCATAGAAAAGAAATTCTAAGTTTATAGATTAGAAGATACTTTTTTTTCCTTATTGTTTCGGAAACTCCAGAAGTTTTTCTTACACATTTTCTGATAGTTTTTGTGGCTTGATAAATTTCTTGAGCTACTGATTTTTCTTACTCTGATATAAGTTAAAGAGCGGGTGCTATACTAAAGCATATTTGTTTATTAACTTTTATTTTAAAACTTGTCAAAAAATTAATTTGTGGCAGAGAAATAACATTGTTTAACTTGTGAGACAAAATATTCGAAACCACCAAATGTGTATGATATTTATTTTAGATTCTCTGTAAAAGAAAGTAATATGGTTTACCAACGGAAGGTGATTAGAAAGGTTCTGGAATCCCCTTGTGTTGTGAATTTACATACTTCACATTTATGATGCTAAATCCATTGCATTTCACCATTTACCTAAAAAAAGTTTTATCTGTTAGCGATGGTTAGAAGTCATCTATCTTTACTATTTAACCTTTTACGACCTGGCGTCCCCATTTGGGGACATTATTTAAAACCTCCCCACAGACAATTGACAGGTTAGTTAGTTCTGAAATTGACCTGGTCCAATGGAAGAAGATTTAAATATCAGTTTTCAGCCTTTAATTACAAGTATCAGTCATTTATTTCATAAAAAATGAAGTTGAACGAGGGTCAATACGATTTTAGAGTTCTGAAAAAATTTATTTAACATTTTTTTCACACTTTTCAAAAAGTTCTTTTAGGCAGTTTAGTAGTCTTAGTTTATTTTAAAGGCATTTTGCATTCAAAACCATGGTAAAATAAATTAACTAAAAATAAGTGACAAGACCTTTTTTATATTTATAGCACAACAAAATATGTATTTCTTTAGTTTAAGTCGTGTCTCAGTAACTATTAAACATTTTTTTTTTAAGTAAGTACCTTCTATGCAGTCTTAGCAGTTTGTTTTACAAAATTATTTTTCCATTAGAATAACACGTTTTGGAAACCTGGTTAACACTTCCATTTCCTTTTAAATCTTATTTAAGTATGATACTCAAGTGATTCTTTACGTCATTATAACCCCATTTATTTTTGTAAAATTGAAGTTAAAACACACCTTGTAAAAATCAATACCAAAATGCAACGTAGTTTTACAGAATATTTTCTAGGTGCATTTATCACATGTTTTTTTATTATTCTCCAGCGTTCCCTGGTCCGCATCAGGCCTGAATCCCACCGTCTCTAAGCATTCGGAACTTTAATGCCCCTTTTCTCGTGTTCACCTTTTTGTCACTTAGCACGTTCTTCCACTAAGCTCTTTAAATCACAAATTTTCAATCATTATAATTTTTTTATTGTTATTCTCCAGCGTTCCCTGGTCCGCATCAGGCCTGAATCCCGACGTCTCGGAGCATTCGGAACTTTAATGCCCTTTTTCTCGTGTTCACCTTTTTGTCACTATTAGCACGTTCTTCCACTAAGCTCTTCAAATCACAAATTTTCAATCATCATATTTTTTTATTATTATTTCCCAGCGTTCCCTGGTCCGCCTCAGGCCTGAGTCCCGACGTCTCGGAGCATTCGGAACTTTAAGGCCCTTTTTCTCGTGTTCACTTTTTTGTCACTTAGCACGTTCTTCCACTAAGCTTTTCAGATCACAAATTTTCAATCATATTTTTTTATTGTTATTCTCCAGCTTTCCCTGGTCCGCATCAGGCCTGAATCCCGACGTCTCGGAGCATTCGGAACTTTAAGGCCCTTTTTCTCGTGTTATCACCTTTTTGTCACTTAGCACGTTCTTCCACTAAGCTCTTCAAATCACACATTTTCTATCATCATAATTTTTTCATTCTTCTTCTCCAGCGTTCCCTGGTCCGCCTCAGGCCTGAATCCCGACGTCCCGGAGCATTCGGAACTTTAAGGCTCTTTTTCTAGTGTTCACCTTTTTGTCACTTAGCACGTTCTTCCACTAAGCTCTTCAAATCACAAATTTTCAATCATCATAATTTTTTACTATTCTTCTCCAGTGTTCCCTGGTCAGCATCCGGCCTGAATGCTGACGTCCCGGAGCACTCGGACTACCTGAAATCCTTCTCCGAAGTGCTCACGTCCAGACTGAAGGGTGTGGGGAAGAAGCCCTGCTGATTAAGCTTCTATATATCAGCAAGCTATTAAGCTTCTATATATCAGCAAGCTATTAAGCTTCTATATATCAGCAAGCTATTAAGCTTCTATATATCAGCAAGCTTTTAAGCTTCTATGTATCAGGGTTAACGTTTAAACACGCCTCTTGTAAAAATCAAGACCAAAACGCAACGAAGTTTTACAAAATATTTTCCTCGGTGCATACGTCATAAATCACAAATTTTCAATCATCATAATTTTTTACTATTCTTCTCCAGCGTTCCCTGGTCCGCATCAGGCCTGAATCCCGACGTCTCGGAGCATTCGGAACTTTAAGGCCCTTTTTCTCGTGTTCACTTTTTTGTCACCTAGCACGTTCTTCCACTAAGCTTTTCAGATCACAAATTTTCAATCATATTTTTTTATTGTTATTCTCCAGCATTCCCTGGTCCGCATCAGGCCTGAATCCCGACGTCTCGGAGCATTCGGAACTTTAAGGCTCTTTTTCTCGTGTTCACCTTTTTGTCACTATTAGCACGTTCTTCCACTAAGCTCTTCAAATCACAAATTTTCAATCATCATATTGTTTTATTATTATTTCCCAGCGTTCCCTGGTCCGCCTCAGGCCTGAGTCCCGACGTCTCGGAGCATTCGGAACTTTAAGGCCCTTTTTCTCGTGTTCACTTTTTTGTCACTTAGCACGTTCTTCCACTAAGCTTTTCAGATCACAAATTTTCAATCATATTTTTTATTGTTATTCTCCAGCTTTCCCTGGTCCGCATCAGGCCTGAATCCCGACGTCTCGGAGCATTCGGAACTTTAAGGCCCTTTTTCTCGTGTTCACCTTTTTGTCACTTAGCACGTTCTTCCACTAAGCTCTTCAAATCACACATTTTCTATCATCATAATTTTTTCATTCTTCTTCTCCAGCGTTCCCTGGTCCGCCTCAGGCCTGAATCCCGACGTCCCGGAGCATTCGGAACTTTAAGGCTCTTTTTCTAGTGTTCACCTTTTTGTCACTTAGCACGTTCTTCCACTAAGCTCTTCAAATCACAAATTTTCAATCATCATAATTTTTTACTATTCTTCTCCAGTGTTCCCTGGTCAGCATCCGGCCTGAATGCTGACGTCCCGGAGCACTCGGACTACCTGAAATCCTTCTCCGAAGTGCTCACGTCCAGACTGAAGGGTGTGGGGAAGAAGCCCTGCTGATTAAGCTTCTATATATCAGCAAGCTATTAAGCTTCTATATATCAGCAAGCTATTAAGCTTCTATATATCAGCAAGCTATTAAGCTTCTATATATCAGCAAGCTTTTAAGCTTCTATGTATCAGGGTTAACGTTTAAACACGCCTCTTGTAAAAATCAAGACCAAAACGCAACGAAGTTTTACAAAATATTTTCCTCGGTGCATACGTCATAAATCACAAATTTTCAATCATCATAATTTTTTTACTATTCTTCTCCAGCGTTCCCTGGTCCGCATCAGGCCTGAATCCCGACGTCCCGGAGCACGCGGACTACCTGAAGTCCTTCTCCGAAGTGCTCACTTCCAGACTGAAGGGTGCGGTGGAGGAAGCCCTGCTCGACTCGAGTCCGAAGTGGGACTTGTTTCCTCCAGCATGCAGGAAAGCAGTGCAGGTACTTTCTTTTATTTTATACAAGCAGTATATGGTCCCGCCTTACTGGGAACCCGTTAACTTCGCATGGCTTCCTTTTAGAGGCATGCTTACTTGCGAAAATACACTCAAAATCAAAACAAAATTAAATTCGTGTTGGCGCAAGCGCACTTAAAAAAGCAAACACTAATAGAGGACGAAGCAGCCTTAGGGCGAGCGCATATCTCAACCAAAATCAATCAAACTAATAGCGGATGGCGTTAAGCCCCCGTTTCGGCCCGGTCCATGTATTTTCAAGCCCTGTTATGGTCCTACAATCCCATGTGGATGATGTTTTTTTTTTTAAACTAATTATATTAATTAAAAATCACAATCAAATATGAAAAAAACTAAGCCTCAGGAGCACACGTAGGTATTAAAAGGAATCTATATTAAAAATTTTGAATTTTTTAGAGCAGTCTAAGTAGGTCTTTTGCGATCCACAGACATACAGACAGATAGACTCTTTCTCTTATTATTATAGATGGACCAGCCTAGTATCTACACTTTTAAAAATTATGGTACAAGATTACACCGGAATCGTTTAACTTTCCAGCTGATACCACTATTTAAAACGTGGATTCACCTCTTTTGCGGTGTAACCGCTTGCACCAGTATTTCGGTTTATAATTGCACCAGTAATTAGATTTATGATTTCACCTGCATATTGGTTTATGATTGCACCAGTAATTAGGTTTATGATTTTACCAGTATTTAAGTTTATAATTGCACCAGTAATTGCATTCTGTACAATGAACCACTAAATTGGTGCAATGTTAAACCGATATTTTTTTACGGTGTAGAGACACTAAATGTCGTGGTAAGTCTTTTGTGTCGTGTGTCAACAGTTTTAGTCGTAATATTTTTTTAAAAAAAATATAGTATTAAAGTAATGCATCAAATTTTTGTTTCATGAACTGCCTGATGGAGCAATTTATTTTGTACGTACTGCTGGTATAAGTGACTTCGTGAAATAAACAAATATATTTCAATTGTCGAAAAATTTTAACGAAACGCAGGACAACATTAGCTATTCAACTTTTCAGCACAAGAAAAATACGTAATAGGTGTTATCTAACTTTATAAAATATTAAAATATACGGACTGTTCCATATAGAACTCAAACACATTTTTTAAAAATTGCAACTTCCGAAAAGGAATTACTTATCATAATAAGAAGTTTTACACTGGTTATTGCTGGCTGACACTATGATAATTGGTCCAATAATCACAATATAAAACTAAATTTTATTTACATAAAAATTGTGTTTATATTCAGAATATTTTTAAGTTTTATACATTATATTAAATAACCAGAAGATATTTTCCTTCCAAATGTGCTTTATATTGCTATTTTGACGATTCTATCATGCCAGGTATGAAAATATTCTTGAATTGGTAAAACAACACTTTCTAATAAATTGCTATTTCAAACCTGACTGAAAGTTAATATAAATTAAATTAAATAAGATTCACCACATTATTATTAATAAAAACACTTCGCTTGAACTTTAGAGTGGTGTTCGTTACGTAGTACTGTCAAAGAAAACAATGTTGAAATTGGTTTAATAAAAATACCACTAAAACTCCTTTTTTGAAGTAATTTACAAAAATAATACGAATTTTAGATTCTTATTTTCAATAAGAGCATCCAATAATTTGCTCTAAGAACAGCATCTACCCACCTTTTATTCCTCCTGAAAATTCAAAAAGCACTTTTCTTAGTTTTTTTTTTATCTGATGCGGTATCTGCCATTTCAGCATTCCAAAATCTCATTTTATAAAGATACTTTCGAGTTATCTCTCGAATCTCTATAAAAACTCATTTGAATAAGAGGCGGGCTATTTGCGAACTTCTTTCTCACAAATTCATGCATTTTTCTATGGGCTTTTTAGGGAAGAGAACGTTTTCGCCTCCGACAAATTGAAAGTCGTAAACTTTCGAAAGCGTAAGCAGAGTACAGGGGAATTGCCCTAATTTTAAATGGGAAGTACTAGGGGAAAATGTAAATGGTGCATATATACAATGCCAATAAAATACGTTGCTAGAAAAATCAATGCAAAAAAATGTAAATATGGCTTTTACTCAAATGAAATTTAAATGATAAAATAAAGCATTGTGTATTCTCCAAAGTTACGAATGCTTTATTTTTAGATTGTTTTGACATAAGATGTTTATTTTTGAAGTGATGTTGTTTATAACATTTAGTTTATTAACTTTCTGCGTTTTATGTATTTTAAATTTAGGTATTAGGGTAGCTTGAGTTCATTAGATTAATAAAATTTTTAACGGTGTTTTTTTATGTACTTACTATGTTTCGCACCATTCAGTAGAATTTATTGTATTTATAAATTCAATAGATTTTACTTCATTTGATTTTCTTTCTTGAGAATGAAGCTTTATTTTTTTTTAAACTACCCTCTTGTTTCAAAGACAATGTGTGTGAAGTTTGGTGTGCGAAGGTAAAAAGTGTAAATATCAATAAAAACATTCTACTTTCCTAATATATTCGATACTAAAAGATAAAAATACACTAATTGATTCTAAAAAAATGCAAACAAAAAAGTTGGCTTTTAACTGTAGGGAAAATAATTTTTAACTTCAGTTGCAATACACTAACTATTAATGTGCTTCAAACTACATATATAGAACCAAGATTCAATTCATATTTAAATATAAGAAAGACTACGTATAAACATGAGTTTCCTCGTAAACACAAAATTTTCGCAGCTTCTTTACATTTGGGCCATGTCGTAAGCATTAAATTACTATGTGCAGAATTTCAAATAATCTGCATAATTCCAACATATAAAAAAATCAATTCAATCAATCATCACCTAATATAAACTATTTTGTAATGATGTATAATCTATGCGTGCCTAAACTGAAATTCTTGCGACCGTATTGAGGGCTCTTTGCAAATTGATTGGATAAACACGGTATTCGATGTCAAATTCGATAACTGAGCTAAGCATATAAATATTGAGTAGTTCCTGTTTACGAATGTTTGTAGTTTCAAATTGATTGATATTATCTGTTAACTTTGATGCTCTACACAAGAGGTCTATTTACTTTAATAAATTAAACATACGGGGAAGCGGTTCCTTTGAATGCTGCATAAATCAAGGCATACAAGGCCAATCGCCACTCTTCCAAGACGTTGCCTTTACAACCTTTACAATCGTCGGTGACTGCTTTTCTGTGCTCACAAGACATGCAAAAGCGTAAACATGGGAGAAGCTGAAATGTAACGTGTGCGCACGAAACCAATCGCTGATGAGTGAAAATGCTTTCGGTAGCGTCTTCAAGGAAGCTATGTGTGTCGACGGCTCATATGTCCTATTTTTTGGTCTTGTTCCTCCATGTATTATATGTCTATAGTGTTAAGGTAGGCGAATACCCAAAATTCTAAAATTTTTACTATTACTTTAATATTTTCCAAATTTGGCATAGTGATTTCAAATATAATGAACAGTGCTTTTTGGGCAATTATTTTTATTTAAATATAATTGATTTATTTTAAACGGTGTTTTTCAACAAAAAAAGGGGTTTTACGCCAATACTTCTAGCATAAAAAGTTTTACATTAATTTACCTGAAATTTTTCACAGATGCTATTTCAATCTATATCTGTGCCATGAACCTCTAACATCTGGTCTAAGTATACAAGTTTTTTTTAAAAAACGTCCAAGTGTAAGTTAATCGAAAAAAGCCCTTTTTTCGTGGTTAATTTATAACATTTTTCTTAATAACTTTTTTTCTTGTAATTTGTATGTAACTCTAGAGGGTCATTGCATGTATCAGTTCAAAACGAAGAATTTAACACATAATAAATGTTCATAGGATGAAAATTCAATGTGGTAGACTTGTTGGCGTAAACCTCTTTTTTTAGTAGAAAAACACCGTTTAAAATAAATAAAATATATTTAAATAAAAACAAAAGCCTAAATAGTATTATTTATTATATTTGAAATCACTATGCCAAATTTGGAAAAGATTAAAGCAATAGTAAAAATTTTAGAATTTTGGGAAATTGTGGGTATTCGCCTTAAATCAAATCCAAATTACAGAGCACCAAATGTGTAAATGAATGCAATGGAGTTGTAAATTTGCTGAGAACTACCAATCAGTTCTCTACATGATTCACGACAGAAGGTCATTTTGCTGAAGGTGATGTACGTTTGAAAAATGAAACTAGTGTGAACGGGAACAAATGTATAATTTATTAGAAGAAATAAAAAGTAAAATTAAGACTGCGCTTAGGGCAAAGTGCTAAACTTAGACAGTGGTAAGTTTAGAGAGTGAGACTGCCGATACATAAGCAGTGCACGCTTAGAGAAAAAAATAAATCAAATGTGCATATAACAGAACAAGTTACATTACAGATAAGATATGGCATATCGAAATTGTTCGCTTTGGTAGTGATAGTTCGTTTTGATAGAGCGTTCGTTTCACCTCCACCACAGAGTGTCAAAGCAATCGCACTGCTTGCTAAATTGACTGATTTTCCATATTAGCCCAATAAGTTAGATTTTTACTTGGTTCATAAAATGATCATTCATTTAAAATGACGTAGTATCTCTATGCTGGACGAAAGTAGTAATCGCTGCATATAATTATTCCAAATACTAGATTGGATCAACCAGGTAGAGCGGGGTTGATGACGTTGAAGATACTTTTCAACCTCAACTTCCATATCAGACAGCAGATTACATCCAATTCAAAAGTTTGGCTTTGAAGATATGGTTAACACATTCGCTGCCACCATATCATCGATAGAGGCTTCATCGATAGAGGCTGATAAAGAAGAAGAACATCATGTTTTTTTTAAACCTGTCGGTTGCAATGGAGATGAACTAACTATTCTTCATTTTCGAACAAGCACAAATCTTAGTTCGAGGTCGTAAAATTGCAAGGTTAGGTTGAATTAACGTCGCTATCTAAAGCTGCACGACAGTCGTAAAAATACGAGGAAATGTTCCTGGCCTTTTCCAACCGGATAACTCATCATATCACTAATTATTGAATTGAAAGCCAATTACCAGATATGCTTCAGTGATTAACTTTAATGGAAGTTCAGTGATTAACTTTGGCAGTAATTGGCCATAATTGACGACGCCTCGTAATTTAGATTCTGGTCAAAAGACGAGTTTGTTTTTTATGATTATTCTTTTTATGATTATTTTTTAGGATTCTGTCTTTTTTATGATTCCATTCTTTTCCCCCCTTCTTGAATAGCAAGTGTCTCAATTTTTGATGCATTTGGATTATTCATTCAAGCTACAGACCACTCCGAATAGGGAGCGTTATTTTATAACCACCCTGTATTTAATTTCCTCGTAACTTGTAATAGAATGCTCTCTTTCAAATCATCAAGTATTATTAAAAGCACGGCAGGATCGGTTGCAAAAGTTACAAACGAACTTGAACTCATAAGAACGGTTGGCGAAAGGGTACTATGAATTTCATCAGAATGTGCTGTTATCGGTGAATCGGAACCACGCGACTCCCTAAGGAGTCAGTGGCATCCAACGTGTTAAGTTGGATTGAAAAAGAGGGTTGGTTTGAAAAAAAATTTCTTTTATGATATGCTCTTTTATTATTCCCAGGAGGTGTACCGCGAATCTCAGAGCCACCTTCTCAACAGCCGTAGGCACCTGCGCGAGCTGGGTGTTTCTCAATCTCTCGACAGCGACTGCGCAGCCCTACTGCACATCCAACGCCTCATGTTGGGCGGGGAAGACCGGCAGCTACGTCACGCCCCGATAATCGTGTGTGGACCCGATGGATCTGGCAAGTCTACGCTCCTTGCACAGGTGAGAGGGTTGGTGAAAATTGAAGAGCTTTAGTGGAAGAACGTGCTAAGTGAAAAATTTTTGGGGAAAAATGAGATATTTGTGTCAATGAACATATTACTAACTTCTTTAACCTTTAAAAGTTTATTTTTTTTGTAAACCTAAAGTTTAATATATTTTTTACGATTTGCAAGAAGCGTTTTCAAGAGATCTGAGTGCAAACGAAAAACTTAAACTTATTTTCTCCTTTTTGTCACTTAGCACATTCTTTTACTAAGCTCTTCAATTCTTGTGTGGGAGACGATTCATGAGAAGATTCATGAAGAAAACAACGTTTATTGTTGGCGCAAATAGTTTATTCATTAGAAATTTACATCTTTCGGTGGGAATGCAAGACACCAGCCTTCTTCAGAATGGTACACAACTCAGGCAGAAAGCGAAAAATCACAATTTGCTGCGTTTTGTGGTTGTTTGTCTTTCATTCTTACTTCTGCATTGTGTATACCATTCCGAAGAAAGTGGGCCTCTTGTGTTTCCCACCGTAAGATGTATGTTTCTCCAAAGTATTATTGAATATAGGATATGGCCATTTGATTGGTGACTTGGTCCCATTAATTTAGGATTGCTGAAATCACCAATGAAAGGACTTTACCCTATATCTCAGTTATATTTTAAAGTTTATGAAATTTGAAACTGCACCCTTCATATAAACTGTCATGAATAAATGTTAAATATGGAAATGCCAAGAGGCATTTCAGTCAGTAAAATAGTTTCTCTCATCATTTCATTGAAATGTTCTTGTACGAAATTCATTATCTCCATACATTTTAGGGATTTATAAAATGAATTGGACAATGGATCCAATTCAGCCTGACACTTAATCTTTATTAAAGTAAAAAAAAAATAGTGGCTATCATATACTCCCCGTCGGGTCTCTTGAGAAAAAAGTGGGGGTCGGAAATTCGTTAGCACAGTCCAATTATTGGACAGACGGACATTCTTAATAATGGATTGTTATTAGGGTAGACTGACCAAGTGAATGAACGCTGAAGCACGATTTGTTTTAAGAAAATTCACACATTTTAAGAAAATATAGCTTCTGGGTTTATGACAATGTGAACACATGTCATTACATGTAAATTCTACAAAATAAGGAGGTGACTTTATATTGCATTGCTTTGGGTCATTTGGGGGTCCAAGTAAAAAGTGGTACAAAAGCAAAGGGAATGAACAGTTCTTTTACCAGTGAATGAACACAAAAATGTCCAGTCAATAAGCATGTTGGATTTTAATTAATGACCAATTACAACCAATCAGATGTCAGATAGCTTCTTGCGAGATGGGAGGAAGTCAGTGTTGCCAATCCATCCAGTGAAATTATTTTTAATCCGTATTTTTTTATGTATTTACCAACTGTTCATTCACTGGGGCCTGTTCACTCACTGGTCAGTCTACCCTACTGTGCTGTGATATTATTCAGTGTTCGATTTCAATCAAATATCGTCACGCAAAGCGTAGCACATTTCAATGATCTAGAAATTTGATTCGCTTTTCAGGTCCTGACGTACTGCCCCGAATGGCTGGGTGGTGACGTGGTGAGAGTAGTCCGGCACGTGGGTCAAAGCCCGTGCTCAGCTTATACCTCTGAGCTGTTACGGAACTTGTGTCTGCAGGTTGCGCTGGCATTTGACTTCGACCACAAACATCGGTCATGCGAGCTGGGAGAACTCAGCAGCTGGTTTCAGGTAAAGAATTTAATGTGTTCTGTAATAAATGTTTGTCTGAAGAGAAATTATGCTTAAATGTAAATCGGGATATTCAATAATAAAAGGAAAGGTGGTTGTTTAAACGAGATCCCTAGTAATAAACATGCAGACTTGTCAACCGTGCAAGTGCAAAGTTAATCAACCAAACTGACAACTCTCCGGATATAATTCGGTAACAGCCATTTTTCAGATTCCAGCGACAAGAACTATTATAATGTTTCATCTTGTGGAAATTGGTACATTTGTAGCCGAAATTCAAAAAGTAGTTCAAATATTGCCGGATTTGGTAATACGGGAGAGTCGGCAGGTTCGTACAGGTTCAAGCGTCTGAACTTTTTTTATAATGAAGAATTCTTTAAAATAAACTTATCCACGTTAAAGACAAATTATGATTGCATAAATCTTTATGAAGGCATCTTCTTTCTTCTGACAAACAGTCGACATCCTGTGTTGATAGAATTGCGTGAAGGGTACTTTCAGAACTCATTTCAAGTGAAGACTTGATTATTGATATGTGACGTGTCTATTCTTAAGCTTGAATGTCCCTTTGTAAAATACTATTTGAAGATTGGTGAGTAAACGTTGAGCAGTGAAACGCATGTCGCATATAAACTATTTTACATTTAACTTGTATAAACCTTTCTCAATAGTGGGTCACTAAATCACTTCAATTGATATGCAGAGCAGACACAGAGTAGGCGAATTTGAAATTGATCTACCAAATTGATTGATCTAGAGAGTTGAGATTCACAAAGCTGAGATTGATCCCACAAATTTGAGATTGATTCCACAAAGTTGAGATTGATTCCACGAAGTTGAGATTGATTCCACGAAGTTGAGATTGATTCCACGAAGTTGAGATTGATTCCACGAAGTTGAGATTGATTTCTCAAAGTTGAGATTGATTTCTCAAACTTGAGATTGATCCCGCAAAGTTGAGATAGATTTCACAAAGTTGAGACTGGATCTATCAAGTTGAGACTGGATCTATCAAGTTGAGACTGGATCTATCAAGTTGAGAATGATCTATGATGTTGATTTTAAATTGTAAAGCAAATACCCTTTAATCCAGGACCTCCTCAAGATGGTAGAATCCACCCCCAGCGACCTAGTCATAGTCTTAGACGACCTCCACGCTCTCCGCTCCGGCTCGGCGTCTGCCATATTGGGGTGGCTCCCTTTCAACCTACCCCCCAACGTCCATGTCGTCTGCTCTGTTACCTCGTCTTGTGGATCGTCTGTGGAACACGAGGCTCTCTGGCAACTTCTCAGGTACAGCATTTAATGTTGAATTTCGACTCTTTGAAAAATGGAACTTGAAAACTAGTCTCTTTAAGTTTAGTAGCACTTTATAAGTTCCAATATTCGTAGGGTTTCTAGAAACTGTTTTGAAGTATGTATCCTTATTCAAGAATTAAGCATTCTTTTTCTTAATTATAATTTGAAACTTTCGGCTTCAGTAACAAGAGTTTGCATAAGCATAGTTTGTCATCTATGCTTGTTGTTTGTTGCGACCTATGTTCACGCCGACACTGGTCGTAGAACAGAACTTTAAAAAGGTTGGAAATGTCATTGAGAGCTCTACCATTCCACAGATGTGATGGCCATACTAACCCTAGTAGCAACTTTTCATCTACCGATACTCGAATCGATGACTTTTATCAATAGGATTTCGTTCACCAATTGCCGAAGTCGTCTCTTGAAGTTTCGGATTACGGATGCGATCGCCGCACAGAGGGGTATTTGCGCGATCTGAGCGGCCAAAATTATTTTTTCTTCTTATTCGATTCCAAAGAGGCCAATGAGACTATCCGTAGTATTTTAAGTGATAAAAAAATAGTTAGTGGTGAAAAAAAAAGCTTTATTAAAAACAATGGAGTTTAAATGGACTAGCACAAAATCTAGCCTATGAGCCCGATACCAAGTGTCTCTGGATTAACTTCTTTCTTGATATTTAACTTGTCGAAGTCCTTTTAGGTGATGCCCCAAATAAAGCATCTCATTTAGAAGTTGTGCTAGTAACAGCATTACAGACCTTTCCATGTACCAGGGTGAGCAACATCTTGTGCTTTACTGCATAAGCATTGCCTGATATCGTCAATTTGTTTTATTGTAATTCATCTACGGTGTTTTTAACGTAACTTATTTCTTCGTTTATTATGCCCGTGGACTCATTAATAAATCTCATTATTATAGGGCGGCAATATCTAGAAGAAAAAGGTGTACTATTCTGCCAATTTATCTTATTCTTCGTTGTACATGTAAGCTGTAAGGGAACAAAAGAACTCTGGAGTAAGCTGGCATCAGTATCAGAATTATTTTCCCATTTCTACTTATATTGGGATTGCTGCGCCCCATCCCATTCCCATTTTGATATTAAATTTACTTCGGCAACTGATTAAGAAACATTACATGCCTATCGTTATCAATATAGCATTCCTGTTTAGCTTTTTGTAGTATGCTGTAGCATGGGTAGATTTTTTTTATTAGAACTCCTAATCACTTCATATTGTCTTCTTGAAAGTCCAGACTCAACAAAAATCGACAGGGCCTGTCTTGGATTCAACTGAGCTGTCATAGTTGTATTTTTATTAGAAAGAGTTCTGTTATAATTTGTAGGTCGCTTTGGTGAACTATTAATTCCTTTAAGCATTAAAGCAGCATCTCTCTTTTCAGTTTCTCTTAACTTTGGCTGTGTAGCACCTACAAGTACTTATAAATCAGTAGCTTTACATAGCTATTCAGTTTTCTTCTTGGGTTCTCTCACTTGACTCATCAAACGACTTTGTTGGTCGTCCTGTTCTGTTATTTACCTTTGAAATACTAAATATTCCTTCAAGCAATTCTTTATTTGTACTCAAAATCGCAATTTCTTTTCTATATGATTCATTACATTTTAGTTTCATTTCGAATTTTAAACGAGAAAATTTATTCTATATTTCCTTTTCTTTGATCATCAGAAAGATCATCTAATTGCAGCAAATAGTTTTCCAGAAAATATAATTTTTTGTTAATATCAGATAATTTTTGATGTTGCATAAAGGTAAACAATTGTTTTCTAGTCATAGCTATAACATTTGATGGTCCTGAAACCCAAAATAAACAGTTTTTAACAAAAATTAACATTAATCAATTTTATGTTGTTTCATCTCCATTTATTTACATTTCCCTTTTTGTTGAAAAACGCAGATAATCGCACTAAAATTATACATGTTTTAGAAAGAAAACAATTTGAGAATTATTGGAAATCTAATTTAAGTGCCGGGTAACATCCGGAAATATAACTAATAGTCGATCATTTGAGAAAAATCACGGATAAAATTTATAAAAAATACACTCATTCTAAACAGAATTTAACTAAGCTATAATTCCATCAATTGCAGCAAAATGATTTCAAAAGAATGCATACGTAACTGGTGTATCACAATCCATGTCTAGTAATAATATTGAATTTATCTGAAGAACAATAATCACTCTTACAAGTAAGACTATGTTCAAAATGGCAAGGAGCAAAACTTGCTATTCACATGAAGACCAAGTTGAGACTGACAGTAAAAGCAAAAAGGGTTCGCGTAGGGCTTTAAAAATTGTTAAATCACATGCGCGGAACATTTATCTTCATTTAGCTACCTGTATTTTATTTCTGGGTTCAAATTTTTAAAATCGACTTTTGGCCGCGTAGATCGTTCAAATACCCCTCTGTGCGCCGGTGAGTTTTTGCAAAATCCGACCGACGATCGATAACCAATCGAACAAATTTCGAGAAACAATGCCACTAAGGAAGGTTCACTCGACTTATTTATCTCGTCTTGTGTCAATAAAGCAAGAACAAAGTTAGTTTGTTAACTAAAGTTGTGTCCAAAGGTTTGAAGTTTTAATCTTACCAACTGAACAGAACTTTTGCTGTAGTGGAACTCACTGCCCCTGTCGGTTTGTAGCAGAATTTGTCACTTAAACTGCTTCCACACCGCTTCCATTTGGAAGCTAAACTTGGCTGGTTTTATTTATTTTCCCTCGAAAATTAAACTATTATTCATTACCATTTATTTACATTCTGAAGTAATATTCATATCTCTTAAATACAAGCAAAACATTTAATATCAACATAGATTAACCTATAAAACACAATATATAGTATTCTAATCTCGTAAGCTGAACTTGACTTCTAAGATATGTTTTATTTTTAGCTGGTGTGCCTCCAATTTCAGACCGGTTTTTTTTTAAGTCTGAAGAACCCGGCTATTTTTAAATCTTTTATTATTATTTTTGTAGTTCGAGAGCAACAGGGTTCAACAAGGAGCAAACAAATAATATTACCTTTCAAAATACTAAGAGAATAATCCAAAAAAATTATGACCATAAATTCTGTATCTTTGGCAGGTCTCGCTGCGGGGAACACAGCTTCGTAGAGCTTCACCCTCCCCCACAAGCAGCTCTGGGCAGGCTACAGTCCAAACTCCGGGACCGAAAGAGGACCCTTTCAGCAACACAGCTCGAAGCGATTAAGAATAGACTGCAGCAGCAGGAATGTGAAGGTATTGCATAGTTATAAAATGATTCTACATAATCATGCATTATGCAGTATGATTCTTTAGTATTCGAAGAGTACACGGGAAGAACCGCTTGATTTGTTAGGAGTCTTCCCGTAATTGTGTCTGCTTGGCGGACATTGGCAACCGGAAACCGGTTTCTCTTTTGATTCTTCATTTGCGGTACAAACGTGTGTGTCATATCCACTTATATCTGGCGTGAATCGGGGTTGCCGCGAAAGAAAGACAAAGCTAGTAACCGGTTTCTTTACACCAGTTTAGGCGATTTAACTCTATCACCGCCAAAGAGGCCTATTGAGGAAAGCCTTCTACGAAATCAAGCGGTTTTTCCCTTTTACTCTCCATTTGTTATAGTAGGATTCTTCGTTAGACGCTAGTAGTGTAGACCAGTGGTCGCACTGTCTGGCCCCTCAAGTCAACATACATTACAGTATGATTATTTCGTTATCATACATTTAAGTATGATTCTTTTGTTATCATACATTAAAGTATGATTCTTTTGTTATCATACATTACAATATGATTCTTTTGTTATCATACATTACATTGGAATTATCTTTTACACATTATGTAATGATTTCAAATTAGCATACTCTTCAGTATGATTCTTCATTATCATCCGTCATAGTAGGATTCTTTAGACATTACAGTAGGTTTCTTCATTGTACATTAAGGTATTATTTTTCGTAGTACATTGAAGTTCAATTCTTCATTCTCCCATTTGAAAAAAAAATGATCCGAGATATGAAATAAGACTTCATTTTTTTCCCTCAATCACTTTCTAAAATGAGAGCCTGAAACATTGCGAATAAATGATATTCTCCAAAATATGATAAATTATTCTCATTTTTGAGAACAATATTCGAACTCCTACCTCCTTGCCAATCTAAGTTGGGTGAATAGAAATATGCTATGAGAGGAGATCCTTCCACGCATATAAAGAGTTTCATAAATTATTTGTGAATCCACCCAGAAAGTATGTTTAAAACATTTAATTCGTTTAAAATCTTACATATTTCAATATTATTTGTGAAAATTTGGCAATTTTGTCTTAATGAAAAGTGTATTTTGTTTAAATTGTATTCAGATCATTGAGTATATAAATATCACCTTACAAGACTTTCTAAATAACGGACCAATCGCTCTTTTCCCTTTGTATTTTTACTCTTTGTTTTTACCAAGTTAGGGTGGCACGGAGTCCAATATTCCTGAATTTCTCAAATTTAAAAACACTTTTTTAACGGTTTATGTTTCTACACAGGCGGTTCCCTTTACATCGACTTATTGGCCAAAGTGGCGGAGGGATGGCACTCTTGGACCGAGATTGAGGAAGTTCCATCTACTGTGGAGGAAGTAGTGGATTATCTCTTGTCCGGACTCAAAGAAAAGTAAGTTCATTCATTGAAAACATTTATAGAATACATATTTAGTCTTAATTGATTTCATTAAGCTGACTGGATTGGCTGCATTAATTACTGAGCCAGATGAGGAAAGCAAGTTGTTCATTGCTGAAACTCTAACATTACCTTCAAATGGTGCAACTTTGGCCCTTAAGGGTAGCTTTGGCTCAAAATTTTTAAGCTAATAACTTCTTATTGAATTTGTTACCGTCATAACCCGGAATCAGCTAAAGCTATAATTAACTAGTGAGAACTAGTTTTAACTGAAACCATTGGTAAAAACTAGTTTCCTCAATCTAAAACTAGATCTCACTAGTTAATACCGGTTTTGACTGATTGCTTTGATTAAAACTTGTTAGATAATTCCAATTTTGGCTAATTACAACATGTTTTAGATAAAACTAGAATTAACTGCGAATGTTTGGCATTTTATTTGTAATAAATGTTAATTCTATAATCTTATTACGACAGTGGAGTCCTTAAACGTACGGTTATCAATGGAGTGTCTTCCAGTATATTAACGCTTTCATTGCATTTCAGCCCAATAATAAACTTAACCAATTCAAACCTATTATCCTAAACCGTGCTATTTTATGTTAATTCTAGTTTCATCTAATATAAGTGTGGTATTTTTAAAATTAGATTAAACCGATCTATTTCATTAAAACTAGTTTTCACTAGTTAATCCTAGTTCTAGCTGATTTCGGGTTTTAATGGTAACAAAAACACTCTTTAAAAATGGTCTTGTATTTTTCAATTAGTGGCAACTATGCATTTACCTCTTGTACTATTAAAGGAAGAAAGTCAGTACTAGTTTTACATGCTTAGGTCAAACTTACCCCATTTTATGGAATTTTAAAAAAATTGTATCGATAACCCAAATGAAGTTTGGATATTATATTTATTTTTAAAAATAAAGAGAATATGCAAAAATGTTTTCACAAGAAAACTTGACCGGAAATTCAGAAGTTAAAACTCTACTATTTGGAATTCACAGAATGTCAACTGTCCTTTGCCAATCTTTTTTCTAAAAAGTATTCTTTTTTACTTAGTATGTTGTTGCGTAACAAATGACCTGAGTTGTATTAAATTTTAAAAAATGCATAAAATATAGTGCATATTAGTTGCTAGCAAGATAATTTACAAAGGGTTAAAAGTTTCTTTACAAATATTTGAAATGCATATGTTTAAAATAAAACTGTATCCTTCCTTGCCAATAAAAACAAATAACCTTGAGGTTATTGACATATTTTTAACGCGTTTTTTTTTGGGGGGGGGGGCGCTTAAGTTCAATATTCAATAATATGTTTGACTAGGAAATGTAATCTAATTATTTTCTATATATTTATATCGAAGAAGTTGCCAAGTTCTTTTTCATATATATTTCTGAAATTACACAAATATTAATTTTATAGATTACTATGCTAATCACTAACAAGTAATTTAAATTAAAAATAATCTACGTTTAAAACAATTTTGTCAAAAATGTTTTTAATTTACATAGTTTTTATTCGAAAATTGCGAGTTTAAATTACTCACATTTCCCAGAATGTTGTTTTCTTGTGGTTATTGTATAGCAAAGGAAAAGCAGGTTGGGTACAGCAGAAATTGGGTTTTCGTGATTCCTGTAAAACCCTCTTTTCCTTTGATATACAATTATTTTTAAAAACCACCTACAGGATGAATGTTACCTCGCTTTGCAGTGTTAAGATTTATTTGCATCCTTGTGTACTTTTAAGTTTTAATCCTATTTACTGGTACACTTATTCTCTTCAATTCCTTTTTTAGCACTTAAGTCATACAGTAAACACACAAGTGAAGAGCTTAGTGGAAGAACGTGCTAAGTGACAAAAAGTTGGAAGCGAGGAAATGAGCATTTAGGTTTTTAGTTTGCATTCAGATCTGTTGAAAACGGTATTAGAAAACCGTAAAAAATATATTAAACTTAAATTAAGTGATAAAGGGGTAAGTTGTTATCGTTAAAGAAGTTAGTACTATGTTCATTGACAACAAAATATCATTTTTTTCAAAAATGTCACTTAGCACGTTCTTCCAATAAGCTCTTCAGTTTAGAACGTTTTCTTTTGCAATGCATTCCAATTTGCATCAGAGGCAAAGGTACTTTTCTAGATTTCTGACAGACGTTCACAGTAAAGGCGAATTGCAGATGCTCAATCTTCGTTAATGCTATTCCAACCTTCTTTGACCTTTTTAAAGAAGCACTTTAAAGGTTTCGGAAATATTTATAGAATTTTTTTTAATCCTTGAATTTAGTTTCAAAGTATTTTTCGAATATTTGTTAAAACCTAATGAATAAGTTAAATGATAACAAAAAATGTAGATGTGTTTAAATATATGTTTCCCTTGAACACCTCAACATGGCGGCCAGTTGCGCAGAAAATGACAGCACTAAAATTGCGTTTTTTAGAAGCTGTTATCTTGGAGCTGGAGGCTCGTTGATTTTTTTTTTTTTGACGTGGATTGTACTTTTATTATTCATGAATCAGGATCATTTTTGTGTAGTCCTATTTCTATTCAGTGAAATAATTTAATAATTTTGATGTCAGACTCAATTTTAAAAGACATTTTATGATTGGTTAGGCTTAATGATGCATATAAAAATCAATAATTCCACAACTTATCAATAAACAACTATGCACATTTTCGGTTACTTAATAATATTATTTTTGACACTCACAAAAGGAAATTTTATATATTTGCAGCTATCAACTAGAATCAACTCAACAATCATGATTCTAAAATAGCGCTATTTTAGTACGGATTTTTTCTACGCCAACCGCCACCATGTCGAGGTGGTGCTTCGGCACAAAATTCCCTCTAGCGTCACGATTACATTTCTCCTCTAGATAGTGTGCCACAGCGCACGGTTTTTCTATCTCTATGGTAAAAAACACCATTCTAACACAAGAGTTCAGTTTGATACATCAATAAGGCAATCTTTTTAAAACAAATATATTTACCGAATTTCGACATTTACGATGCCTTACATGCTACCTGATAAGCATTCCTTACTGCAAATTAAATACTAAGATCCAATTTACCAAGGTATTTCAGAAACAATGTGTCTTCCATAAATGCAATTGCCATTTCATTCCCGGCCTTATTATACCCGCGTGGCTGAATAATACCCGAGTAATTGGAAACGCGGCAATCTAATAAAGGTCTGAATTAGCTGATGCTTGGCGACAGATAAAGTGAAGCTGTCTGAAAAATCACGAAATCTGAAGCACATAACCACCTAATATTGATTTTTACTAACACTAGTCTCTTTAGCCTTTGAATATGTTGCCGTTAAAACACGAAATCAGCCAAAACTAGAATTAACTAGTGAACACTAGTTTTATCTGATGCCATTAGTTAAAACTAGTTTCTACTAGCTAAAACCAGTTATTGCCAGTTATTACAAGTTTTGGCGAAGTACATTGGTTTAATCTATATTTAACTATAACACACTTATATTAGATAAAACTAGAATTAACGGAAAATAGCATGATTTAGGATAATAGGTTTGGATTAGTTTAGTTTAGATAATTATTGGGCTAAAATGCACTGAAAGCGCTTGGATATTGGAGGACACTCCATTAAGAACCGTTTATCGAGATTTTTAAGGACTTCATTGTCGAAATAATAATATAAAATTAACTTTCATAATAAATAAAAAGTCAAGCAGTCACAGTTAATTCCAGTTTTATCTAAAGCATGTTAGATAATTATAGTTTTGACTAATTACAACTAGTTTTAACCAATGCAATTGGTCAAAACCGGTATTAACTAGTGAGATCTAATTTTAGATAGAGGAAACTAGTTTTCACCAATGGCTACAGTTAAAACTAGTTTTCACTAGTTAATTCTAGTTTTAGCTGATTCCGGGTTATAACGATAACAAATATACAAACGTTGGCCGAGAATCGTGGCTACCATGTCAAATGGGAACTTGCGTTGAACAAGGTAGTGAACCCATGGCGGAAATGTTTGGGCACAGAAGGTTTTTTTCGTAAACTTACCAAAACAACTAGTTAACAACTTTTAAAACTTGCGTAGGTATTACTACACATCAAAATGAAGTGGTCCTGGCATTGATGTGATCTAATATGCAATAGAAGACCTGAAAGGTCGTAGTCAGTAAACTTCCTTTCACAGTCCGAGACAATTCGGAAACAATTTGAGGTCTTATTTCTAAGGCAAAAGGGATGCGACGTATGTTTAACAGGCTAGCTGACTTTGGGGAACGCCACTTCACGCTGCCTAAAGATTAAAATGCCCTTTTCCAATTATAGCCCTCATGCATGCAGCATAGTGCGACATTAATTTAACCAAACTTGCATTTAGAGTGATAAATTAACTGGCCAAAAGTTTAAAAGCGTTTATAACGCATATTGCCTACAAAACACAACATGCCAGTGGCGCCTAGCAAGGTTGGTCCAAAAGCTTACTAATTATTTTACCAGTCCCTAATATAACTATAAAAAAAATTCTTCTACCCCCTTATAATATGCAATATAATTTTGTAAAGCATTCCACTCATTCTTAATTATTGCAACAACAATTTTTCTTAAAGCCCTTATGAGGAACTGTTTTATCAATTTCTGACCATGTCCTCTGGTTTGACTATTTTTAAGCTTTACAGTCTTAAGGTAAGTTTTTTGGATCGACTACTAAGCACATGCCCTTCACAAATCCCTGCTTCATGAATTTGAATAACATTAAATAAATATCACTGTTCTCTAATTTACAGTTAATATTTAAAAATATTTTTATCATCATAATCAATGGGCTGATCTTACTAGCGATCATGACTTCATTTGGTACACCAGTTTTTGCGTTAACTTTAAACTAGCATCATCTCAATCGTATTCTAGCCTCTTTATAAGCAACGGGTCCGTTTCCATACGGCTGTTTCGTTTACGATTCATTTAGTGCGTTAATTGCATTAGCGTCCACATTAATTGCGCACCCCCCCCCCTTTGTTTTAATTATTGTTGTTGCTCAATGATTGGCTCTAATGACGCGTTTAATTCTAAATTGCATAGTGATGAATATCGCTAGGATATGTTCGGAATTGTGCTTAGAGAGCTTTGGAATAGGTGGGGTTTATAGAAAGTTGCTTTCATTCAAACAAGGAATCTTAATGTACGAAGAAATGTGTTTCGAAAGCAATAGTTGAGGTATGTTTTTCTTTGTTGCCTTATACACTCTTAAAACAAAGGAGTGAAATCCACTCCAGTTGGAGAAGTGCATTTTCGACACCCTAAAGGCATGCATATTTTCTCAGACTGAGTTAAAATCACTCGTTTGGAGTGATCCTGTCGGAGGTTTAACACACAAAAGATCCACTCCAAACGGAGAAGTGCATTTTCCAGACTGGACGAGTGAAAATTAATCAGACTGAGTTAAAATCCACTCTCCTGTTTTAAGAGTGTATAAGGTGTCTTTTATACAAATTTTGATGCAAATGTGTTGTCATTACTGAATATACAATTTGACAGCTTGAAGTTGATATCTATCTCATAATTAGGACAGTCAAATAGTCAGAAAACAAGAGAAGATAAAGTTTTATTTAACAGGGCCGAAGAGCCCAAGGCGAGAGTGTGGTTATCATCGTGGCATAAGCAGAAATTTAGCACTTTACTTTTCCCTTACACTCTTAAAACAAACGAGTGAAATCCAATCCAGAAGGAGAAGTGCATTTTCGACACTGGAAAGGAGTGAATATTAAATCAGACTGAGTTAAAATCACTCGTTTGGAGTGATCCTGTCGGAGGTTTAACACACAAAGGATCCACTCTAAGAGGAAAAGTGCATTTTCCAGACTGGAGGAGTGATAATTACTCAGACTGAGTTAAAATCGCTCGTTCGTTTTAAGAGTGTAGAAATAGAGGAGCAATTTCAACTTGAGGCTAACACGTCTTTTGATTCTTAAAATATCTTATATACATTTATTTTCGTCCCATTTGTACGAATTGGCCTGTTTCACATGATGTAAATCCTTCTTTCATTCATTCTTGGATTTCATTGGTGATTTGAAACGATAAAATCTGCCCATTACACTGATGAACTAATCAACACCTTATTTTCATTCCTATGAAAAATTTTGCCACTCTAGACATGAAAATGTCCAATAATTATTTCTATTTAAAAAAAAAAAACATTTTTATCCCACCAGGTATGGCTTTCGAATGATGCGGAAAGTGGCGACCTTCTTGGCGTGCACCACCTTCGGCCTGAGGGAAAACGAGCTTATAGAACTGCTGGCGATGTCCGGCGACGCCAACGACGACGCCAAGCAGCAGCTACAACAGCCCAGACCCAACACTTGGTTCATGGCAGTCAAGGAAATGAGTAGGTACTACCGGAATGGGTTGTAATTCTCGACGATAACTATATTGTATGCCCAACGTACAAGACCGCCCTTAATCCATGGTTTTGTAAAGTCCTGGTATGTAAGGACCAAAGCTTCGGTTTCCTCGGAGTCCGTCAACAGATTTAAGCGGTCGGACAAGTGCGGTGAGTGACATCATACAAACTACTCACATTGATTACGCTAGAGTGGTTTCCTCGGGAGCGTTGTCGGACAACTCAACACTACCGCCAGATTGAGTTGCTGTTGAGCGCTCTATGGAAATCCTGAGGACAACTTTTTTTGCTGTTGTCTGTTTTGTTTGCCAAGAATTAAAAATTTGAGGAAATGACGGAAGGCGAGAGTTGTTTTACGCTTGCCGAGGAAAAAATGCTAATTGATTTTGTGAAAAATCCCGAAGAACCTAAATTTTCCATTTTTGACATGCAAAGACGAAAACCAAAAAAACAACAGAGTTAGTTGAGTGAGTTCGCTAGGTTTCCAGTTTCGTGTCAACGTAACGTTCCGATGAAGCGGTGGCCGTTAGAGTGACGTCACCCACGTAAAATAGCGGTCGCATTTTTCTGGCGACAGACTCCGAGGAAACCAAGGCTTAAGGTAGGCGAATACCCAAAATATCCCCAAATTCTAAAATTTTTACTATTGCTTTTATCTTTTCCAAATTTGGCATAGTGATTTCAAATATAATGAATAATACTATTTAGGCTTTTGTTTTTATTTAAATATAATTTATTTCTTTTAAACGGTGTTTTTCGACTAAAAAAAGAGGTTTACGCCAAGTCTACCACATTGAATTTTCATCTAATGAACATGTATTATGTGTTAAATTCTTCGTTTTGAACTGATACATGCAATGACCCTCTAGAGTTACGTACAAATTATAAGAAAAAAAAGTTATTAAGAAAAATGTTATAAATTAACCACTAAAAAAGTATTTTTTTCGATTAACTTACACTTGGACATTTTGAAAAAAAAAACTTGTATACTTACACCAGATGTTAGAGGTTCATGGCACAGATATATATTGAAATAGCATCTGTGGAAAATTTCAGGTAAATTAATGTAAAACTTTTTATGCTAGAAGTGTTGGCTTAAACCCCTTTTTTTAGTTGAAAATCACTGTTTAAAATAAATCAATTATATTTAAATAAAAAAAATTGCCCAAAAAGCATTGTTCATTATATTTGAAATCACTATGCCAAATTTGGAAAAGATTAAAGTAATAGTAAAATTTTTAGAATTTTGGGTATTCGCCTACCTTAAGGACGCACGTCAAGGCGCTAAAAATCCCCCTGCAGAACGATATCAGCGTCTTATCTTCGCGTGGTAGTCTAGGCAAAATATGATTTGACCTCGACAAAAGTGCTTCACAAGCATTTTAAATGGCATTCGTATCAGAAAATGGTGTATTTTAACATATCCAAAATCGGACAAAATCCGACCATGGGAACCCCTCCAAAAATGCAATTCAAAATGGCGGCCATTTCCCCATGTTATCGCATTTCTAAGTATCAGATTACCATGTATCTAATGGCTAATTTTAATATAACAATGACTATAATAATAAAATAAATGTTTTTTTTATGTGTTCGGTTTATAATCAAAAGTTTGGCTGAGTAGTCAGATTTTCTGGATGGGAAAATCGTAGGCACGAATGTCATATGATTTTGAGGCATGTAAATGTAAAAGATCCCTCAAGTACCCATTCGGCTTGTGTTTCCTCTTCAAAATTAAATATCGGCATGCTTTAACAATGGGCAGGATTAGTGAGTGATCTGGTGATATGACAAGAGTGCTGATGCGGTCTGTTAAAAGCAGGGGCTGGGTTGACACAAGGACAAGCAAGTGGATTTACAGAAATTCAACAGGCAACTTAGCACAAATTAATGCTTGTGTGTTCTCTTTACAACCTCGCAATTCAAGAAGACACCAGGACTTCGTTTCAGGGCCCTTTTCAACTTTAGGGGCCCAGGGCAAGAGCAAATTTGGAGGCCCCAAAACACACCTCGATAAAATATTTGCGTGTATTTTCCTATCTTGCAGTGTTTACCAAAAAAATAGCCAAAGTAATTTGCTTGGAAGCCATACTTAATCCCAATAAAGTAACAATTTTTGTGAATTGATTAATTCAGAGTTTAAACACGATTTCATAGTAAACTTTGTTCGTGAATTTAATTTTTTTTGTATACTTCAGATTAAAAAGTTTGGAGCATTTGTAATAAGCATAAATGTGCGTGAAGAAATTTTGTGGCCCCCTTAAAGATGGGGGCCCTGGGCACGTGCCCCGTTTGCTCTGCCGGAAATCAGACCCTGCTTCGTTTGAAATAAGCGAACAGCCCAAAGAAGTTAGAGTGAACAGGCGGTCCAGATATATACATAAGTGAGTTCCAGAAAGTTATGGAATGCATGAAACCAATTTCCCATTTCATTGTGACACATCTTTCCGTAATATTGTTACAGTAGTTACTGCTGATCCAAGTGTAAATGTACACGATCTGCATTCCATTGGTACAGAAATGATAAACGAAATGGTTAATGGTTGGAAAACAGATATACACAAATGCTGCTAAAAGAGGGGACTGGGTGAAGATACTGAGATCAGAATCCGCTGTTACAAGTGCTGGCAAAGACATTGACATAGATACAGCTTTGTTGTTCCAGAGAATGATGACTGTTGCTACAGTTGGTGACATGAATCTTGAAGATGCCTTAAATTATGAATTCTATGGTTACTTACCCGCTAGAATACAGAATTCTATTAAGAAAAGCTGACAAGCCTCAGTTAGCCCATGCGATAATGGAAAAGTGTGATTACTAGTGTGCAGAAGACATTCCAGAAACTGAAGCAATTACGTTTAAGATGGTGGATGTTTACTTCATTGTACGCCGTGGAAGACTGGGGATACCTACCAGGACATTGCAAATTCATACTCCAACTTCACATTTAATAATTACGGCAAAGCTATTGTTGTCTTCGATGGCTACGATAGTGGTCCTTCAATTAAGGACAAACATCGCATCAATTCCAAAAACCCAAAAACGTCGCATCAATTCCAAAGTTAGCAAGACTGTGAACTTTATTCCTGGCATATGAAGTTTGTTGGACACAAAGAGAATTTCTTGGTTAATGATACAAATGTTAAGCAACGTATTATTACACCCATATCAGAGATAAAGTCTTGCTGGGTAGTGATATTTGAAAAGCATTTTTGCATGCTTTTACTGGTTCAGATACTACGTCAAGAATCTTTGGGATTGGAAAAGGTACAGCACTGGAAAACTGACGAAGGATAAACAGCTACCGGTGGCTGCAAACGTATTTTCCTCAGCTGGAAGACAACAGATTAACATCGAATATGAAGGGCATAAGGCTATTTTACTACTAACTTACAGCAAGATAGGGGATTCTCTGTAATTACTTCGTCATCGAATGTTAGTGGAAAAGTTGCAACATTTGTCACACACGTGCACGTTTTCCAACAGAGTCAGCAGCAAAGTAGCACAGTTTCAGTTATCGTTCATACTACCAAATCAGTGTTTAGAAATCAAGAGAAACATTGGTTTCATAGAAAAAGGAAATTGGTTTCATACATTCCATAACTTTCAGGAAGTCTCTTATATATCTGTATCGCCTGCTCACTCCAACTTCTTTGTGCAGTTCGCTAGTTTCAAACGAAGTCTTGGTGTATTCTTGTATTGCGAGGATGTAAAGAGAACACACAGGCATAGATTTAATTAAGCCGAATTCCCTGTTGAAATTCTGTAAATCCACTTCCTCGTGTCAACCCACCCTTGCAACCCACCAACCCTAAATCGCATGAGCACTTGTTCTATCACCAGATCACTTCTAATCCTACCCATTATTGAATCTTGCCGAGATTTAATATTTCCGAGGAAACGCAAGCCAAATGGGTACTTAAGGGATCTTTTACATACCGCAATATCATATGACATGCGTGCCTACGATTTTCCCATCCAGAAAATTTGATGACTCAGCCAATTTTGGACTAACTAACCAGAGAGATGCATAAGAACATTTTATTTTAATATTATAGTTATTGTCATATTAAAATAAGCCATTAGAAACATGTAATCTGATACTAAGAAATGCGATAACATGGGAAAATGGCCGCCATTTTGAAATGCGTTTTTGGGGGGTTCCCATGGTCGGATTTTGTCCGATTTTGGATATGTTAAAATACACCATTTTCTGATACGAATGCCGTTTAAAATGCTTGTGAAGCAATTTTGTCGAGGTTGACGGTTTTTTTGTCTTAGTTTTCCTGGACTATGGGCTGCTTTGATAGAATTTGCGTCTAGCCCTGAGTCGGCCGCCGAGATCAACGTTAATGTTGACGTACAGGTCGTGTGACTACAAGAGCCAATAAGAAAGCGGTTTATTCAAAAGCATAGCTCAGCTGCTGATTCTGTGTTCTTACACATAAGAGTTTAAGAACACAAAATCAGCTGGGCGTCTTTAATCGCCTGCTTTCTTATTAGCTCTAGTTGAAACGTGACCACTTCGTCGTAAATAACGTTGATCTCGGCTTTCGAAAAACTTGAATCAGTCTTGTTTTAATTAGAGAGTCCAAACTTTGGGGGGAGGGGGTGTAACATCACACGACTATCATTTACCATACAATAATAGATATTTGAATTAAAGATTTGTGCAAGATTTTTTTTGTTTTTCGGAAATAAATTAAAAACCTAATAAGTTCTACAGCAGATATTCTTTTCGCATGCAGGATCTAATCGAAAACCTTATATGATGTCCGCAGGTACTATAAGAACACGCATACCTGATTTGAAGTCTAAAGCGCTTCCACGATAAGAATGAGACACCTTGCTTTCCTTTTAAATACCCCAAAGTATTATCTACATGAATGATCTTTGCATCAAATTGACTAACACACGTTTTTATTTACTTTTGATACTTTAAATCGACGAATATACACCTTTAAGTTGTATTTTGAGGATTTCTTCTAGTCATCGCCATGCATTTTGTACAGTTTCTTCCGGTTCTGATTTAAGGAAACGATGATATAACCTATAGAATTGGACCAAGTTTTGGGGTTTTTTTTTTTTCCGTAGGAATATTCAAATCTTATAATTAAGCAGAAATTTTCTATCCTTCTTGTTTGTAGGACGTTAGGCGCATTGTCCTTCTTGGGTACGGAATGAATATTAGGGTTCCTCAGATACTCGATCACTTCCTTCGCGTCATATATCTGATCAGAACAAAAGATCTTCTTTTCGATAATGTTCGAGGATAAAGGGTATTAGTACTATCTTTATACATTGTTACAAGTAAATTTTGACATTCACAGTTCCCTCAAGGACACGGTTTGGACACAATCCCATCCTTATCCATGGCGTGCCCCATCATCATTTTAATGGCAAATTTCTATTTAAGCTTGATTCCATATTCTACGGGGAACAGTATCAAATGAACCAGAATAGTAGTACTTACTACCACCAGCAACATTGGGATCATACGTGAAATAATACTCGTCATCAATGACGAGTTTCAGTCCAGATTAAGATGGAATCAATTTCCGATAAATGTTGAAACATTTCTTCTTTATTCGTTGTTTTTTTTATCTTTTATGAATATCGGAACCGTTTTTTTCCTTGAAAGCTTTTAAATTCAAATCTTCTTTTATGATTTTATGCATATATAAGCTTTATATATCTTCAATATCCAGACGATTCGGCTCAATGAAATATCAGGATTCTTTTCCACGACTTTCTTAACCTTCGTTACATATGTTAAGTTCTTTTCCAGATATTTTTTTTACAAAATTTCAAGAAATTTTGACGTTTATTAGTTCATCGTATTGTATTAAAAGTCGATATATAGTTGTTTTTAAAACGTTTCGCCTTTTAAAACGTTTAAAGTATATATTCTTGAATCTTCTGCCATCAAAATTACAGAATTGTACAATTTATTTTCGAATAACATTCGATAAAATAGCTGGCATATCAAATCTTGCAGCAGCAACAATCCAAATCATATCTTATTTTAAAGTGTAAGAGTTGTACTTTCTGCTGGTAGTGTAAAAATTTGCATGTCATGAATTTCTTGCACTATCTTAGCCAATCGAATTGTCTCATTCTTATAGTGGACGTGCTTCATATCTCTTTTAGTTACAGCTGTAGAGTGGTTTCAGAACGATACCGATAGACCGACAGACTCATTTTCAAAGACCACTCTTTTTTTCATATCAGCACCTTCTAAACCGAAAAGAACACACAAGTTTTAAGGCAAACAAGGACATCAAATAATGACACAATCAAAAACGGTTCTCGAAGCCTCACGTCACAGCCTTCGTCACGCGTGCCTATTGCCTATGATGAAGAATGTTGAATTTCGGTATAGTATTGGATTCCTGAATTCATAATAATAGATAATTAAAACTTCTTGACCCGTAGTGAAGTCGTAACGGGCAGATAAAAAGCACATAACCGCGGAACAACTTGGGAGCAAGCTATGTCATCGGCTTTTCATCGTTTTTTGCAAGCTCTTGGAATCGCTGGGTAAACATTGCGCGGAATGAAGAAGTGTTTTAGATTTAAACTTATGGTAAGTACATATATATTCCAGCTAGTGTGCTTGTTCAGAGAACCGCTTATAAGCTTTCGTCAAGTGGGACAGACACAGAGATTTTACAAGGACAAGAGACACACAAAGAAAAGAACACACAAACACATAGACAAATAACAACATTTATTGACGGTCCTAAACATCCATGCCTGACCGGGATTTGATCCCGACTCCAGCAGCTCCAAAGGCTAGCATCCTAACGATTGCGCTACCGGGGCGGCAATTTAAAGGTATTTCTCAAAGTTCTGATTTAATTCTATTATGCTTTTAAAAAATTCTGAATTTCCTCGCAATGAACAAAACAAATATAATAAAACAAAATTTTAGATTAAAAAAATTACTTTTTAATTTTTTTAAGTAAGGATTAAACAGAATTTTTATTCATTTTTCCTTAAGCCTTTTATTACATGTATATTTTTGAGTAAAGAGAATTTTTCCCCCGGTTTTAAACTTTCCCGTTTAAAAAAGTTTGTTAAATTAAAAGAGGTAAACCGGAAAAAGCTAACATAGAATTAAAGTTTTAATAAAATTGTCAAACAATGCCATCTATAAGATAATATTATTATTCCAAAATTTTCTTTAAAAAATAGGACACTACGATTTCAATGAATTAAAAAAAAAAAGATTATGAGGTACAAATAATAATAAGTATTGTTTGCAAAAGAATAAATACTTTTATTTCATGGAATATAAAACAAACGAGATTCTTCGTGTTGTGCTAATTGAACATTTTCAATTCAAAACGAAATCTAATCCTAAACTAAACAAATCAAAATGAGAAAAAAGAAAATCTTGAATTTAAAACAATGTCTCGCTTTTTCCAAAACAATTTCTTTGAAATGTAGCGTGAGTTTTTTTTTATTTATTTCGATTTAATATAACGAAAAAACAAAATGGTATGAAAGCACGCACAATGATAAATGGAGGCAAAACGATGAAAAACACGATTTTATACAAGAAAAGATTTAAAAGATATCGATTAGGGATGTGCGGTTTTTGTAAGAAAACCGGTTGTCAGTTTAACTGGTACTTTCTGTTCCGTCATTAAAAACACAGGGCAATATTTCTAAATAGTAATACTTATTCTACTTGGAAATATACTGTCGTGGTTTTTTTAGTAACAGAAAAAAATAACCGGTTAATCCTTGTAAAATTAAAATGAAGTATTTTCCATAAGAATTTAGGAAACTCTAAGGGGATTCTAGGGCCCGTATAATCTTTGCTTAGAATTCCTTAATTTAGTTTCTATGTTAAGTCTATGAGATCGACTTCTTTAAAATCCAAACTTTTGAATGAAGGCAGGCAAATTTTTTCCATATCTCTATATATTTCAGGGCTTAACCGGAGATCGATTTCAAACAAACAGATACACTATCACAAATTTTAAGTATAGACATCCTGTTTTTAAATAAATCTTGTTTTTTTTAATATTTTAAATGTGGTTTTAATAATGACGCACGTTTTTCTCTATATCATCACCTAAAGTAGAAGTCACCTGACCCATAGTAACTAGAACCCAACGCAAACAGATTCGCCATTTAACCTTTCCCGATATCGAAACCGAGTTCACCAGGAGCAAAGTTCACCCGGTAAACGATTTGCAATCAATCCTAGAGGGAACTAAATCGCCTTCAAAAGTGTTTGCAAACTCATCGAAATTTAACCTTGCCGTATTCTTTATTAGTACAAGTCGATGTTTAGTAACTCTAGTTTAGCCGAACGATTTTCAAATACTTTTGTATCCCAGAATAGTGGTTGTTTTAAACATTTGTTTTGCTTACAATGGTAAACCATATTTTTCTAAAGTTTAAAAACGGATTAGGTTTTCAACTAAAAAAACTCTGTTTTCCCAGTTTTTACACTTTAATGATATTTAAGCAAAAACCGGTTTTTGGCATACTTAAACGAACGCAAAATCCGGTTTTTAGGTTTATCCTCTTCTATTTTCCATCCCTAATATGCACGAACACTTTTCATTTGGCGCCTAGAAAAATAGATGAATTCAATGAAAATTCAATTTCCTATGGGGTTTTTTGTTTAGTAATTCACATAAATGAATGATCTAGTCATGAAATATATTTAAAAAATATAGTATTTTTTCTTTGTTTGTATATTTTTCAAAATTTTCGATTAGAATTTCTGGTTTTTGAATAGGAGATTAACCAGTTAACGAACGCATAAGCACAATTTGTTTTAAGAAAATTCATAATTTTAAGAAAATATACCTTGCGGGTTTGTGACAATGTGAACACATCTGTCATTATATATAAATTCTACACACAAAAAAAGGTGACTTTATATTGCATTGCTTTGGGTCTTTTGGGGGTCAAAATAAAAGTGGTACAAAAGCCAAGTGAATAATGAACACGAAAATGTCCAGTCAATAAACAGGTTGGATTTTAATTAATAACCAGGACAACCAATCGGGTGTCAAATAGCTTCCTACTAGATGAGAGAAAGTCAGTGTTGCCAATCCTTCCAGTGGAATGATTTTTAATCCCTACTTTTTAAATGAATAAACCAACTGTTCATTCACTGGGACCAGTTCATTCACTAGTCAGTCTACCCTAGTTTAAGATTTAGTTTAATTCATTTCGTAACTAGCAGTATGGTCCCGCCTTGCTGGGAACCCGTTAACTTCACATTGTTTCCTTTTAGAGCCATGCTTACTTGGGAAAATACACTCAATATCTATAAACTAAATTCAATTCGTGTTGGCGCATGCGCAAGAAAAAGCAAATAGCAACAGAGGATGGCGTCAAGCCCCTGTTACGGCCCGGTCCATGTGTTTTCAAGCCCTGTTATGGTCCCGCACTCCCAAGTGGATAACGTTTTTTTTAACTTATTATATTAATAAAAAATCACAATCAAATATGAAAAAAAACTAAGCCTCAGGTGCACACGTAGGTATTTAAAGGAATCTATATTAAAAATTTCGAATTTTTAGTGCAGTCTATGTAGGTCTTTTGCGATCCACAGATATACACACAGACTCTTTCTTTTATTATTATAGATCCATTAAATGGCTTATGTGCATTTTGAGTGGTTGAGTTATAACCAGGAACCATGCCTGCGGTAATAAGTCTTACAAAATGCGTAGGCGGTATTCACGCCTCTGAATTGTATAAAAGCTCTTGCACCCATAGAACACAATCGATAACCAAGTCCGCTGACTAAAGCTCCATTAGATATCTACTGCCCACACATATTTCGCATTTCGAAACGAGCTTTCGCTGACTTGTATTCATATCAATAAAAAGTACGCAGGTTAGTTTGTGTACAGGGTGGTTATAAAATAACGCTCGCTATTCGGAATGGTCTGTAGCTTGAATAAATAATCCAAATGCAAAAAACTTTGAAACACTTACTAATCAAGAAGGGGGGGAAGGAATGGAATCATAAAAAACAAAGTTGTCACTTGACCAGGTTTCTAAATTACGAGGCGTAATTGGATGTGTTGGCCGTAATTAGCCATAATTGGCTATGCCTCGTAATTTAGAACCCTGGTCAAGAGACGAGTTTCTTTTTTATGATTCCATTCTTTTTTTTATGATTCCATTCTTTTTCAAAAACAAGAAACTCGTCTCTTGACCAGGGTACTAAATTACAAGGCGTAATTAGCTGCGTTGCCCCCCCCCCTCCCCTCTTGATTAGTAACTGTCTCAATATTTGATGCATTTGGATTTTTCATTCAAACTACAGACCACTCCGAATAGCGAGCGCTATTTTATAACCACCCTGTACTTCGCCTGTTTCCAACTATAGGCTGGGATACAAAAGTATTTGAAAATCGTTAGACTAAACTAAAGTTACTAAACATCGACTTATAGTAATAGTTAATAAAGAATACGGCAAGGCTAATATAGGATTATAGGATGGTTTATAGGATTGATTGCAATCCGTTTACCTGGTAAATTTAGTTTCGATATCAGGAAAGGTTATGGCGACTCTGTTTGCGTTAGTGGAGTCAATATCTAGTTACTCAGGGTCAGTTGACTCATGGCTCAGTTGATTTCGGGTTGAGGAGACACTGGTTCATGATATTTTGGTTCAGGTGACTCCTGGTCTGATGGTTCATGATATTTTGGTTCAGGTAACTCCTGGTTTTGATGACTCCTGGTCTGATGGTTCATGATAGCTTGGTTCATGTGATTCCTAGCTTAGATGACTCCTGGCTGAGGTGACACTGGTTCAGGTGACTCCTGGTTCAGATGACTCATGGTTGAGGAAACACTATCATTCAGGAGATTTTGGTTCAGGTGACTGTGTCATGTGATTCAATCGGTAATCAGGCTGGTTATAATTTCAAATGTCTTAGGTTCTCTCGGCAAAATTAAATCTCGGCATGCTTTAACATCCACAGAGAGCTCAGATTCGTTGCAATCTGCGCGTCAAAATCGGTAGCGAGAGTCGCCTAAATTGTTCCACAAACAATGACTCTCAGTTCTGGGAAATATGCCGAGTCTGAAAAGGCTTGACCACCAGTGTTACACCCCCATTAGAAAGAGAGAGATTTTTTAAATGTGGTACTTTTCTACACAGGGCCTTTGCTGAAGGAGTACTACGTGGACCGTAGGCCGTATCTGCACTGGAGCCACAGCGCCATCAGCAAGTACATCCTCGGAAAGTACCTCAAGACCGAGCGGGACGTGCAGGCGTGCTACACCGAACTCGCCAACGCCTTCCACCTGGGATTCCTCATGGAGAAGGAAAAGGTAAATCCCAACAAAAACATCTCTGTAAAAGAGGGCCAAGTTCTTACAAAAAAAGGTCTGGTCTACAAAAGAAGTGAAATCGACAAAAAGACCAAGTTCAATGGAATTTGCTGAGTTAAAGTTCTAGAAAAAATTAAGCCTGGACAACCAAAGATTTGAAAACAAAAAAAAAGGATCAAGTTCAATAGAAGTTGATGAGGTTATAAGCCCCAAAACATTTTGTTTTAAGATGCAGCTTAGGTCTAACACATTCTTACTAGCTGTTTGTGTAACTTGGCCAATACGCATTGTGAATATGGAGTTGAACCCTTCGTACCTGGTTGAATTTCACCTCGGGGCGTTTGAGTAAGTCTGTATTTGATTTATCCTTAGTTAAGTGGTGAATGACACGCACCTCTCGGGTGGAAAGGAGTAAAATAGTAGTCGTTCCATATGCGTTGCAGGTAAATAATAAAAATAACAAGTTTTCTTTTGTTGCCAGGATTACCATCACACTTAGTTGGTGATACAGATCTGAATGAACATTTAGTTGTTTGCAACTGTTGAAGTGTTTTAATAGGATAATCGTTCTATTTCCTTCAAGAATAGTCAGATTTTCGATATTTTTAGTCATGATCTGAGCAGACATCCAATTTAATTCGAAATATTAGATACTGCTATGGTGAATATTATTTTTTTAGACTTAAGATCCGATATTTCTTCTGCATCTTAGCAGGTATGTGCACCCGATTCCCGTCCGCCATGAGGCTGGTTGCGTGGATAGTTTTTTTTTTTATTAAAGAGAGGTTTCGCCTTCCAAATAGCCCTATTCATCTCTCCCCGGGGTTTTCACCCTATCTGGGACTTACCTTTTGGGTGGACTCTTACGACTCCGGTGAACATATGTTGCGTACGTCCCCGTCGAACAATAACTGCAATCTGTAAATAAATGTAGCATGTCATTAGTAACCCTGAAAAAAAAAATCCCAACAAAAACATCTCTGTAAAAGAGGGCCAAGTTCTTACAAAAAAAGGTCTGGCCTACAAAAGAAGTGAAATCAACAAAAAGACCAAGTTCAATGGAATTTGCTGAGTTAAAGTTCTAGAAAAAATTAAGCCTGGACAACCAAAGATTTGAAAACAAAAAAGGATCAAGTTCAATAGAAGTTGATGAGGTTATAAACCCCAAAACATTTTGTTTTAAGATGCAGCTTAGGTCTAACACATTCTTACTAGCTGTTTGTGTAACTTGGCCAATACGCATCGTGAATATGGAGTTGAACCCTTCGTACCTGGTTGAATTTCACCTCGGGGCGTTTGAGTAAGTCTGTATTTGATTTATCCTCAGTTAAGTGGTGAATGACACGCACCTCTCGGGTGGAAAGGGGTAAAATAGTAGTCGTACCACATGCGTTGGCGTTGCAGGTAAATAATAAAAATAAAAACGTTTGCTTTTGTTGCCAGCATTACCATCACACTTAGTTGGTGATACTTATCTGAATGAACATTTAGCTGTTTGCAACTGTTGAAGCGTTTTAATAAGGTAATCGTTCTATTTCCTTCAAAGAAAGTAAGAAAGAGTAAATCAAAGCTCCATATATTATAGTAAAACTTAGCGGTTTTACTACAAGATTCAAGCATTGGAAAACGAGATGCTACATTTACTTACGTGATCCAAAGAAATGCTCCAATCTCCATCGACTATTGTATTGATCTATTTAAAATTTTTAAAACATTTATTTTTTTATTTTACTTGATTATCAATAAGGTTTCAGCTGAATAAGGAGAAAGACATGTTTTTTCAATTGCAAATAGCATTTATTAATTTAAAAACACTAACAGAAATGTAATAATCTCGAACATATATATGTACATAAAACTACATAATACAAACTAACTAAATGTGTCAACTTTATAGTTCATTATTAAAACACCACAGCACATTATTGTTCTATAGATATACAACACATAGCCATCACCACGCAGAATACCACTAGGATTAACCATTTGATTAACTCTAGGGATAAATCAAATACAGACTTACTCAAACGCCCCGAGGTGAAATTCAACCAGGTACGAAGGGTTCAACTCCATATTCACGATGCGTATTGGCCAAGTTACACAAACAGCTAGTAAGAATGTGTTAGACCTAAGCTTGCATCTTAAAACAAAATGTTTTGGGGTTTATAACCTCATCAACTTCTATTGAACTTGATCCTTTTTTGTTTTCAAATCTTTGGTTGTCCAGGCTTAATTTTTTCTAGAACTTTAACTCAGGCAAATTCCATTGAACTTGGTCTTTTTGTTGATTTCACTTCTTTTGTAGGCCAGACCTTTTTTTGTAAGAACTTGGCCCTCTTTTACAGAGATGTTTTTGTTGGGATTTCACTTCTTTTTGTAAGTGGGAACACACAGTGAAGTATAATGAATAATGTGTTTAGTGAATAGGCAGTATCCTAATAAAATAAACATAGGATGGAGATTTACACTGCGGCGAGTACAATATTTACAATTCCTGTTTAAAAGAAATATATATTTGTGGCAACAAGCAGTAAAAATAGTTTATAACTTTTTAAGTATATTTTGTAACAACAATTGAATTAACGTCGCACTAGAGCTGAAACCAAACAATATCTATAGTGAAATTATTTCCTGTTCTGACTGCTTTTTAAACAAGAAGTTCTAAAAGAACTAAAATAGCCTACTGATGTCCTGTCACTTTAATACTCACCGAAATTCTTAGAGAATAACAAGTAGGTTTGTAATAGTAACTGTCACCTGGAACAGCTTCCACACAAAATTTATACACCTTAGAAAAAAATAGCCAAACACAACATTTAGTTGTAATTTAAACTTTTATAACATGCCCTTTCCAACAAAAAAAAGAATTTTTAAAAGTGGACGATTAGAACCGAAAGAATGACAGACTGTTTTATAAAGGACAGACGGACAGAAAAAAGTACAGACAAAAAATCAAAAAGTTTGAAATATAGGTGTTTGATGTCATACCTTTCGAACAAAAAAATAATTTTTAAAATCGAGCGGTTAGAACCGAAAATATGACAGACCTTCTTATAAAGGACGATTGACAGACGGACAGAAAAACGTACCGACCAGACGGACACAAAGTATGAAATATGATGCCATAACTTTAAAAATAAAAAAAAAAGATTTTTTAAAATCAGACGATTAGAACCGAAATTATGACAGACCGTTTTATAAAGGACAGACGGACAGAAAAACGCACAGAAAAAAAATCAAAAAGTTTGAAATATAGGTGTTTGATGTCATACCTTTCTAACAAAAAATAATTTTCAAAATCGGGCGGTTAGAACCGAAAATATGACAGACCTTCTTATAAGGACAGATTGACAGACGGGCAGAAAAACGTACCGACAGATTTACACAAAATATGAAATATGAAGCCATACATTTATAAAAAAAAAGTTTTTTTAATCGGACGATTAGAACCGAAATTATGACAGACCGTCTTATAAAGAACAGACGGACGAAAAAGCGTACAGACGGACGGACAAAAAGTATAAAACATAGGTCAAGCCTTTGATTATATGTCATTTCTTTCTAACAAAAAAAAATATTTTTTTAAATCCGATGGTACTGTTTGAAAGATTCTGTTCAAGAAATC